>OX459095.1:33926807-34350567 GCA_949775045.1 Metridium senile
CGTTTACACGGATCCGGATACTTTTGAAACCGCATACTTTTTGATGCGAATCGGCCTATCGTCCACACGAATGCAGTGAATCCGGTCACCGAAACCGCATACTTTTACTTGAATCCTCCGGATACGCGGATTCGTGTGGACGCAAACATTTCTATGCGGTTTCAGCCGGAACGGATTCGTGAAGACGAGGCCTAACTAACACACTTTGTTTCACGGGTTAATGAGAACAACTCTAATGGAAAATATCCGCGCGTATTCCCTTTTATTTACTCTCTAATGCTTGTTCTTCAACGACTTTTCTCAGTAAAAGCTTGCAGCATTACTTGATCAAGTCTCAGCATATTCTAGTAGATTACTGTTGCTAGCATGCAGTCTTGCTAATTAATGGAAGATGTAGAGTCATAAAGTAGGGCATCCCGTTCAAGGTAGCTCGTTCTGTCTATTTCTGGAGATGGTTCATGATTATTTACAGACGAGTCTTCCATTTGACGATGTCGAGTAGAGAAATTCAGCACTCCTCCCTGCAAGAATTGAATATGATAAACTACTAGGGCACGAGGACTTTTTTGGTTGGTTATGTGATTCAACTCCTTAATACTAAAAAAACAAAAAACAAATACCAACCAACCAACCAACCAAACAAACAAAAATATAAATAAATAAAATGACAAAGAGAACGAGTGAACGAGAAAACACACAAACAACAAAGAGACAGATAACAAACAAACAAACAAACAAACAAACAAACAAACAAATAAATACAAAAAAAATTGAAAAAGCAAACACACCGGCAAATAAATTATAGGATACTGTCAATTTATGTATTTATGCTCTCTTGATAGGATAGAGGAAAGCCAATAAATAAATAAGCAAATATTGTAACGGATAAGGGCAAGTAAGTGAACAAACAAACAAACAAACAAACAAACAAACAGACGGACAAACAAACAAACAAACAAACAAACAAACAAACAAACAAACAAACAAACAAACAAACAAACAGACAGACAAATAAGCAAATATTCAACCTAAAAATAAGTTACCTTTCTCAAGTCATTGATGTTTAAAAGGATGGCAAAGGTCAGACATGCTAAAGTGTTGCCCAATAAAAATATCATCATATACTTCCACTTATGCTCACTGGAACAAAAAACAAACACATGCTATTAATATTCAATGAATCCTAGCACCAAAAACTAAAAAAACCAACACACACACAAATGTCATGCTATCAATATTCAATGGTTCAATACAATATACAATACAATACTTTATTGACAACTACCATAGGGGTTTTTCAGTGACAATTAATACAATAAATAATAAATTAATTATATATGTACAAACTATTAAAAATATACTATATAAAATACAGAAACTAGGATAAAAACTAGATATATATAATTGAACTAAATAAATTCATGACCAAAATTGTTTTAAAATGAATGAATGAATCCAAGCATCAAAAACTAACATTTTTTCCTGCTTTACTTGGAAGTGTGAATATTTTTACAACAAATCGAGGCTTAGCCTGTGCAAATGCGCCTTTTGTCAAATAGACAAATATAACATGAAACTGAGTATTAGAGTACAAATATTATACGCGTGAAAACAAGTAGTACTAACTAGTACTAAATAGTGCTAATAAAACAATAGAGTACAACAGGATTAGCAAAAAATATCACTATTTAGCACTATTTATGTTTCACGATTTTAATGTTTGTACTCTAACCTAGTTAACAATAAACGAATTTAACAAAGGTGTGTCTGCGTATGTATGTCAAACGACTTTGACATATCACATACCTTTTCAAATCGAGCAAACTGCCAACTACCAAGTTACACAAACCAATGCCTATCATCTGCATAGTTGTAGCTAGTCCTAGAGCAGTTCCTGGTGAAGTAAATATCACAAATTACAATAAACAAACAAATAAACAAATAAACAAAACAATAACAGACAAAAAAAGTCAACAAACAAAGAGAATAACGAAAACAATAACTATGACAACAACCAACCAAACAGAACAAACAACAACAATAACTATGACAACAACCAAACAACAATAACGATGACAACAACCAACCAAACAGAACAAACAACAACGATAACAATAACTATGACAACAACCAAACAACAACCAAACAACAACGATAACAATAACTATGACAACAACCAAACAACAACGATAACAATAACTATGACAACAACCAAACAACAACCAAACAACAATGATAACAATAACAATGACAACAACCAACCAAAAAGAACAAACAACAACAATAACAATAACTATGACAACAACCAACCAAACAGAACAAGCAACAACAATAACAATAACTATGACAACAACCAACCAAACAGAACAAACAACAACAATAACAATAACTATGACAACAACCAACCAAACAGAACAAACAACAACAATAACAATAACTATGACAACAACCAACCAAACAGAACAAACAACGATAACAATAACTATGACAACAACCAAACAACAACCAAACAATGATAACAATAACTATGACAACAACCAACCAAACAGAACAAACAACAACAATAACAATAACTATGACAACAACCAACCAAACAGAACAAACAACAACAATAACTATGACATTAACAATAAAAAACAAATGAAGAATGAAGATAATAATAATAATAACAACAAAAACTCGATAAAATTGTCAAGAATAATTTAGTTGCGATGTTAAGGGGTTTCTGATTTACTGGCACAAAGGCAGATTTGGCACTAATAGTGCCAGATGATAGTACCAGTGTTAATTAATTTGTCATTATTTCTGCAATATTGTTCTTATTTTTTATTCTTACTCAGAAAATGTAATATTTTGAACACATGCAACTCCTAGAAATTCTAATAACGGTAAACACGTATGCTAATTAGTATCTGGTACTATTAGTACCAAAGTCGGAAAACCCTAATGATGTTTTCAATACATACCAACAATAGCCTGGTTAACAACCAATGGAACAGAAGGCCATAGCGACGCCTATTGTATAACAAGTATTAACTATTTAATAACGACGTAATTATGAAGGTGAAGACTGAAAAACATTTAAACCTTTGAACTTTTCAGTACAGCGGAATCCTGTTAAACCGGCCACCAAAGGGACAGCCTAAAGTGGCAGTATTAACGGGGTGGCCGTATAAAGCGGTTAAATTTTATAGCATCCATTTTGTTGGGACCTAAAAAACTGGCCGCAATAACGGTGTGGCCATATTAAGCGGGTGGCCGTAAGGCGGGGCTCCACTGTACTGGTGCAGTGCTCTACCAACTGTGCTATGAAGCCACTTTTGTTGGCAGTACAACTCAAAGTGTGTTTGGGTTAACAGGTTGGTTTATTCTCTTTGATGAGGACTGTTACCGGTGTATCCAACTCTCCTCATTCATTATCCTGCATCGGCAACACATAAAATAACCACTGAGAAGTTAACAAACCCTGGCCTTAACCGCCCTCATTTAGTAGCTCATACTAATCTAATACAACAATAGACCTTTTCACAGTTCCCATCGAACAACCCCAGCCTTGATAGTGTGTAATATATTCTTTATAATTTAACTACAGCCCAAGTAATTTTAAAGCGTTTCAATTAGCTTCAATTGTTTAATAATGTGTACATTCCTGAAAGCTGTAGTCAAATGGATATATTACAAGCTATCGAGGCTGAGGTTGTGGACGAGAATCGTGAAAAGGTTTATTAACTATTAGAGCTTATGATTGCAAACCATCGAAGGTCCCAAAAAATATCTGACATTGTAAAGCGTAGTCGAACACACTTTACATGGAAAAGTTGATATACGTGTATCCTATCATCGTTGAAAAAGGGTACTTACAGCAGCAATAGAGTAGTTCAGCCCAAGCCAGATTGTTGAGATGAGAGGATGAGCACTTGGTACGAATGATAGTAGAGCATAGACAGGTATTGTAGATACTGCACATGCAATACATAATATACCACGCTTACCAAAGTTATCCTGAAAAGTAGGAAAAAAAGTAGTCACTAGTTATAGATGCATTTGCACATGCTAAGCCTCGATTTGTTGTTAAGATATGTACAAGTTCCAAGCAAAGTATGGGAAAATGTTATTGTTTAACAATAGAAATCACATTTGAATTTTCACTTTATCGAGATTATCCCTGTACAAATGCAAATAGTACAGCGGTGCCAGACAACATGAAACTGGAGTATTACTACACACAATGGTAGGCTAACAACAAGATTATAATAGTGATAATGATGACTGTCGTAACCACAATAATACTCCAGTTTCATGTTATCTAGCTCAGCTGTACTTCTTGATAAAAGACGCAGTTGCACAGGGTAAGCCTCAATTTGTCGTCAAAATATTCACAATTTCCAAGCAAAGCAGGCCAAAATGTCATCACTGAAACATAGAAGAGACATTTAAATTCATGTGCAAAAACATGTGCCTTTTGTCAAAATTAATTGTACAGCGGTGCTAAGTATTCTGGAGTATTCTGACAATAAATCATTTATATAATACATCAAAATACATCAACTAGTTTACTTGTCATGTTTGTAACAATTTTTTCAAACCAATGAATGGCTAAAAGCTGGAAATGTCAGTAAAGTTTATTTTCATTTCTTGCAGTGTTTCAACATTCATATAATTGCCTATCATTTATATAATACACCGACACAGCATATACTAATTTACTTGCTTAAGTTTCCATTTACAATTGTAAAAGTATTACTTATAAAATTCATGAATAATTAATGAGAATTTTTCAAAAGAAATCACGTCCGTGATGAAGGTTGTTTTTTAGATACAAAATTGTCCTAATGAATTTTCCGACCACATTTACTTTTATCTTGACAATTTTAATAGAATATGAAAGAACTAACGTTTGAATTTCAGTATAAGTACTATACAATATTCACATCTGAGTTGTATGAGATAAACAATGGCTCGTCTTTGACTTGCCGTTTTATATCCCATATAGATCGGCCAATCATAATGTATATATTACTTACAACAATGACGCCCATGAAAGGTCCAAGTAACATAGACACATCATACACAGCTCCTGCAATGTACCCTGATGTCTTTGATGTAAAATGGAACTTGTCTTTATAATTGGATTGGATGAAATCACTGTTAAAAACAAATGAAATGACTCATAATTAACACAATGACAGCATCATATCACTGTTGATAGTGTTTTTCTAGTATTTTCATACACCTAATTGCAAGAAGGTTGTCACATGAAAAAGAACATTTGTTATTTAGCTAGACAGGAATAACAAAAGAAAGAGTTCAGCTTGAGTGATCTTCTTTTGTCTTTTAAATTACAAATGTCAGGACAAAGCTATTGCAACTAGGTGTATTTAAAAAATATTTATGTTTTCTGTGTTAATATATAGCCTGATATGAACACGTGGAAAAGTTTGGGAGGAGTTGAGAGTGATTGTATAATATTATTATTTTATTATATAAATTATTAAATAGCATTGGTGTTTACAGGGATTTCTGTCACTGAAAACTATTGTATTTGAACACAATCATATAAAAATACAATAATTTTACATGTGAGAATATAATTTGTTTGCATAAAAATAGTTGTGTTTATAGAATAAACAGAATAATAGAGTGGTTTTCATTCCCCTGTGAAACAAAGTGTAATAGTCAAACAACCACAAAAGGAATTAGAGTGTATTAAAGAGTGATACATTAAAGAGTGTTTCACGGGTTAATGAAAACCATTCTAAATGGACGCTTGGAGATGTAATTTTTCTCTTCATGTTCAAATTTGATATCTCACTTGTTATATTGATTTGAAACACTCAAAGATACATTCCATATCTCTGCACATTCATGTATTATTCTTTATACAGTCATTTGAAAAAACGTTGTCACCGATTGGCTTCGCGACTAGACCTAAAAGGAGTATGGGTAGAAATCACTGAAGCAGTTAGCTGCATATATTATCAACATCTTGAGCTCTCAGTGCCTTGCTTCTATTCATTTTACGCTGGCGATTGATTTGAGTGACACAAATCTTCTGCATGAAAACAGAAGAAGTAGCTATTTACTTGTCGATATCTCCAGGCTCTATGCAATATTCATTCATATTCATTCATGCCACCCGCTACATATTTCAGTATATTCTTTAGCGCGTGCTAAAAATTTATTGCTTCAGTGATTTTTACCCATACTCCAGCTTGGGCTAGTCGCGTAGTTGGTCAGTGACAATGTTTTTTCAAATGTCACAACTTCCTCTACTAACCTGGCATCAGACACAAAGGGGAAAACTCCATTGTAAAAGAACATGAGTGTCAAAATAAGCAGCCAGTAGGTAGAGGAGAAAAATCTTATGTCTGCAAAATTCTGAAAGAAAAAAGAGAAACAAATGAACTTGATAAAGACAAACCCTCACAAACTTTGATTTGAGTTCAAAATATTTTGACGTTAAACGAGGGTCCTGAAGGGGGAGTCCTAATCCCAGTTTATATTTGAACCAAATCCCAGTTTAAAAATCACATAATCCCATCAGTTTTCAATCCCATTCCCATTTTTTATTCTTTTATTTGCAAATCCCAGTCCCAACTCAAGTGCATCCAATCCCATTTTCCCAGTCAAAAATTAGGCCAATCCCAGCTCCCATTTTACCCCTTCAGGACCCTCTTAAACCCTATGTGCACATGATGTTGCCGTGTTGTGTTGCAGCGACTTGTCGCCTGGTGTGTACTGACATTTATAGAGTGAGGTTATAAAACTCCAACTGTGACTGCCTTCTTTAACTTCCATCATAACCAATCATATTAAAAACATTTGTTCAATTTTTGTAATCAGCTGCAAATTGCAATATGCCAATCAATCTAAACACTGCAATACGATTGGTCAAAATAATCTTATTGTATAGATATTAAAGTCTGATTGGTTAAGGTCATAAAAGTTGTCCCAGTTGTGATGTCTAAATTGTACCAATTATTTTGATTTGATGTTTCACTTACCACTTTTTTGGACTGCACTTTCATAGCTCCTTTCTTAATAAAACAAGAAAACACAACAATTAATCACAATGGTGTACATTATAAGTAATTGATACTTTCAGTTTTCTTACTTCTAAATATGCGACAATAAGCAAACATTAATTAATTATTTAATATTATATCTATATTAGCCTTAAAGAATAAAGGCAGTTTTAATTTAATAACAAACAACATATTGAAGATATCTGAATTTAAGCTTGATTTCTTGACTATTTAATTAGCATGTGTCGGTCACAAAATTAATATGAGTTGTGGGTTGTGAAAATGTTTTTGATGGTTGGGGTTAAGGGGTATTTTAAGGTCCCTTGCTCCCTTTCTTCCTCCTACAAAAGGAGGTTGGATTTTAAAGCATTTTACAGGTTTCACAGGGAGATGGTGTCTTTGCCAAAGTAATCAAATAATCTATTGGGTGTGTTTCTCAAAGATGAGCTGTTGTATTATCTTATATAGATCGGAGACAAATATTGTATAGTACTTATAAAAGTCCAACAATAGTTCTTTCATATTTTATTAAAATTGTCAAGATAAAAGTAAATCTGGTTGAGAAAATTCAAGTTTATACTTATGCAAATAGGGACAATTTTGTATTTAAAAAACAACCTTTGTCACGGACTTGATTTCTTTTGTAAAATTATCATTAATTATTCATGAATTTTATAATAGATAATTTATAGTATTGTATTATATTATTAATATTGTATTGTATTATTGTATTGTATTGTATTGTAAAGTGATTTGACTGAATGAATTTGTTTTAATTCCTGCAAGCGAAGGGGTTTGTTTGCAAGTGTTTTCTTCCCTCCTCCCCTCCCCCTCCCCCAACTTGATTTTTTGTACTCGCCATCACAAAGTGATTTTGCAGAACCAGAAATGCAATAAATACATGGAAAATGTATTGACAGTACCTTGTCAAGCAGTTTTAGTCCATGATTATCCACAACTGACACAATGATAGCACAAATGACACCCAATCCACACAAAATTGCACCTACAGTACAATCAAAGGCAGTTAAATGATAGGTGATTTGTCAATGGATTGGAATATTTTTCAGTGGAAATATTGGTGAGTTTGTCAGTGGGTGAGTTTGTCAGTGGGTGAGTTAGTCAGTGGGTGAGTTTGTGTGTGGGTGAGTTTGTTAGTGGGTGAGTTTGTGTGTGGGTGAGTTTGTCTGTGGGTAGATTGGAGTGTTTGTCAGTGGAAGAAGTTGGTCAGCTTGTGTGTTTGTCAGCTTGTGTGTTTGTCAATGGGTGAGTTTGTGTGTGGGTGAGTTTGTCTGTGGGTAGATTGGAGTGTTTGTCAGTGGAAGAAGTTGGTCAGCTTGTGTGTTTGTCAGTGAGTGTGTTTGTCAATGGGTTGGTTGCATTGGTGGATTGGTGAGTTTGTCTATTGATTGGTTGACTTTAGTTAATACTATCTACTCACAAAAGAGATTGAAACACAAAATTGACAATATTTTTCAAAACCATACCTGCCCAAAGAGTAATTTGAAGGCCATACTTTTCTTGAAAACTTTCTGTTAGAAAGAAGTTTAAAACACTGCCCTGAAATAACAAAAGCAAAAACTAAGTATGACATAGACTTTGGAAAAGAAATATAAACCACAATAATTATATCATAATTCCATTTATGAATGCAAGAAATTAGATAGCTCCATATATATATCATGATCTATGCAATAATGTCTACATTTAGAATCAGTAGTATTTTAAATCAGAAAAAAATCAAATGAGATGTTCTGTGGATCAGCAATGAAGAAATAATTTGTAGAGATAATTCAAGTGTTTTTATTCCAAACATGTTTTGGTGTTCACTGCCATCATCAGTGGATATAAGATTTTATAGGAAATATAGGCACGTGATAATATGGTGCCATAGATGTTATGAGACCAGGTAAAAATGAAACTTGAAAACTGCATAAAAACGCATGTTAATCAGGGAGAACAAGCAATAGGAAAAGAGAATGAGGTACTGGTCAGTATAACATAAGACTAGTGGGTCAGTATAATATAAGACTAGTGGGTCAGTATAATATAAGACTAGTGGGTCAGTATAATATATGACTGGTGGGTCAGTATAATATAAGACTAGTGGGTCAGTATAATATAAGACTTACTAGTGGGTCAGTATAATATAAGACTAGTGGGTCAGTATAATATATGACTAGTGGGTCAGTATAATATAAGACTAGTGGGTCAGTATAATATAAGACTAGTGGGTCAGTATAATATAAGACTAGTGGGTCAGTATAATATAAGACTAGTGGGTCAGTATAATATATGACTAGTGGGTCAGTATAATATAAGACTAGTGGGTCAGTATAATATAAGACTAGTGGGTCAGTATAATATAAGACTTACTAGTGGGTCAGTATAATATAAGACTAGTGGGTCAGTATAATATAAGACTAGTGGGTCAGTATAATATATGACTAGTGGGTCAGTATAATATAAGACTAGTGGGTCAGTATAATATAAGACTAGTGGGTCAGTATAATATAAGACTAGTGGGTCAGTATAATATAAGACTAGTGGGTCAGTATAATATAAGACTAGTGGGTCAGTATAATATAAGACTAGTGGGTCAGTATAATATAAGACTAGTGGGTCAGTATAATATAAGACTAGTGGGTCAGTATAATATAAGACTAGTGGGTCAGTATAATATAAGACTAGCTAGTGGGTCAGTATAATATAAGACTAGTGGGTCAGTATAATATAAGACTAGTGGGTCAGTATAATATAAGACTAGTGGGTCAGTATAATATAAGAATACTGGGTCAGTATAATATAAGACTTACTAGTGGGTCAGTATAATATAAGACTAGTGGGTCAGTAGTGGGTCAGTATAATATAAGACTTACTAGTGGATCAGTATAATATATGACTAGTGGGTCAGTATAATATAAGACTAGTGGGTCAGTATAATATAAGACTAGTGGGTCAGTATAATATAAGACTAGTGGGTCAGTATAATATAAGACTAGTGGGTCAGTATAATATAAGACTAGTGGATCAGTATAATATAAGACTAGTGGATCAGTATAATATAAGACTAGTGGGTCAGTATAATATAAGACTAGTGGGTCAGTATAATATAAGACTAGTGGGTCAGTATAATATAAGACTAGTGGGTCAGTATAATATAAGACTAGTGGGTCAGTATAATATAAGACTAGTGGGTCAGTATAATATAAGACTAGTGGGTCAGTATAATATATGACTAGTGGGTCAGTATAATATAAGACTAGTGGGTCAGTATAATATAAGACTAGTGGGTCAGTATAATATAAGACTAGTGGGTCAGTATAATATAAGACTAGTGGGTCAGTATAATATAAGACTAGTGGGTCAGTATAATATAAGACTTACTAGTGGGTCAGTATAATATCAGACTAGTGGGTCAGTATAATATAAGACTAGTGGGTCAGTATAATATAAGACTAGTGGGTCAGTATAATATAAGACTAGTGGGTCAGTATAATATAAGACTAGTGGGTCAGTATAATATAAGACTAGTGGGTCAGTATAATATATGACTAGTGGGTCAGTATAATATAAGACTAGCTAGTGGGTCAGTATAATATAAGACTAGTGGGTCAGTATAATATAAGACTAGTGGGTCAGTATAATATAAGACTAGTGGGTCAGTATAATATATGACTAGTGGGTCAGTATAATATAAGACTAGTGGGTCAGTATAATATAAGACTAGTGGGTCAGTATAATATAAGACTAGTGGGTCAGTATAATATAAGACTAGTGGGTCAGTATAATATAAGACTAGTGGGTCAGTATAATATAAGACTAGTGGGTCAGTATAATATAAGACTAGTGGGTCAGTATAATATAAGACTAGTGGGTCAGTATAATATAAGACTAGTGTTTTGCAAAGAAATACATTGTCTTGAACCAGGGATAAATACCAGTGGGAACAAAGCCTAGCTGTCAATATGAATCAGGATGGGGAAGAGGTTTTCCATGATCTGTGATTCACCCTAAATTTCACCTGTGATTCGTGAAAAGCAAAACATTTAAGCCGTCAGATCCCACAAAAAATCTTCGCCCGTTTACAGATTTTCACTGTCGTGACTTGTGATTACAAAATCGGCGATCTGTGAAAACGTGACAGCTTTTCATATAAATGGTTGTGTAAACTAAGACTTTTATTGCTAGCAGTGTTATTCTTTGTATATCTGTTAGATCCAGTTAATATTGATTATCTGTCTAACAAGCGCCAAACGTTGCCTAGTAGAAACAACAGAGTTAACATCGCGATTTCTACAACTGTGATTCGTGTAAATGCTTTAGGAAACTCAGTGATCTGTGAAATCATGAAAAAACGGTGCATGATTCGTGATCAGTACCCCCTATTCCCCACCCTGATGAATGTAGATTGGAAAATTCATATAATGTCATTGAAGGCCACCATATTAAATTTTGACTTCAAGAACGAAGGACTGTTTCTGGCAGAGAGAAATGAAAGTGACAGGATTTTTTAAAATGCAAACAAAAGCATTCCGCCAAGCCATTCAGAACGCGAAATGATCCTCAATAGATGACAAGTATCTATAATGTCAACAATCATTTCAGTCTACCCATCGTCTGATGAAGACTAGCAATAGCAGTCGAAAATCGCAGTCCACACCTTCAACATTTGTGGAATAATTAAATGAATAACAAAAATATATTTAAATAGCTTCAAAAATATAGTTATATAAACAATATAGTTCTCAACTTTAACAACACAATAAGCTATATTTAAATATAATGTTTCAAGTTTACACTTACCAAGCGAGAGAAAGCCAATATGCAGCCAAAAGCAAAGGCCAGTTCTTTTTGCTTAAACCAAATAGCTGAGACCCTATTTTGAACAACTGAAAAATGGCATATTTACCTTTTTAATATATTATAATTTAAAAGGTGAAAACAATTCAAAAGTCAAAATTCTAATATCTGTTTACTTGAAAACTTCATTTTCCACTATTTATGCTGAAGTAGTCTATTGCCTACTACATATCAATATGTGCTAACTTACTTGTCAATGAGCCATTTCCAGAGCTGCAAAAATAATGAAAATAAATTATAAATATTTTTTTCAAACACATTCATTAATATATTATTGCTTGCTTAGTAAAGGTTCTACTATTATTCTTGTGTCAGGTTTCTGCTCATCCTACAGAATGTCCAGAACTGGCTCTCAAACTTAAACTAATTTTTTATTTGCGGCTCCTGGATTTTGAGAGTCAAGCTCTCATTGGCTAATGAATTGGTATGGAATGTAGCACTCGTTGTGATTTGTGATGAGGGAGCTTGCATGACGATGAATTGAGGTACAGTTGAAATACTTACCCAAACAATATCCTGCCTACAAGCATGACAGCAAACATGGCATTTTCATTGGAGTGTTGAAAATAAAGCCCAGCAGCAAATGTTGAAGTTCCAATCAAACACATGATAGAGAATAGCAGGGCCCCAACTATAAAAAAAGGATTGTATATAGCTTATTTATTGAGGGTTATAGTGGTTGTGTTTAAAACATTGATCTAGTATAGCAGCTGAGAGTGAGAGGCATGGGATTTCCCTCGGGAAACCAGTTAGTTTTGTTTCCCGAGAATGTCAATGTTTCCCTCGGCCGGAGCCTCGGGAAACATTGACATTCTCGGGAAACAAAACTAACTGTTTCACTCGGGACCAGTCATTAAGTGTATATTGATCTATTTGAGAAGGAATATGAGCAGTGTCACTGACAATAAAACATAAAACATTGATCTATCTGAGAAGGAATATAAGAATTGTTCTGACAATAAAATAACAGGAATGCTACTTGTGAGATGCAGCCACTGAATAATCATGTAAAGATTGTGTTCAAAGAGTCTCTTTGAAAACTTGTAGGTTGTTATTACAGTGAGGAAACTAAACATTTTTCAGGTTATTATTTTTTGAACATTCTACTGCTTCAAAACCTCTAAAAAGTACAAATTAAAGTACAATTGTTTTTTTCAAATTTCAAAGGATTTCAGTTCCCTTGAGAGAAAAGCTCCATTGGTTTGACCACAAACATGGCTGCCATGAACTCCCTCTATTGATCAAGAACTGAATCAACATAAAACACAATTACCCATTACCTCCGTTGCCTAGTTTATCAATCATATAACCAGCTAGAATAACTATTACAGCATTTCTAAAAAGAAAAGAAAAAGAAGAAGTTTTATTTACCGGTATGAATTATTTATAAAAAGCAAAGCAATGTTGATTGACCTTTCCTATGAGAACTATTTCACATTCCAAAACATCAACATAGAGGTGGGAATGCAAAATGTTTATATGCAAACAAACATCAACAAAATAAAAATATCAATGTTGTTGTTTGTGTATTAATATTATTTTTTCATGGTGCCCGAGAATAGGGACTGCCCGAGATTAGGTACCAACACCTTACAATTTTTTTATATAAAAACCTGGAAATTTTCCAAGGTATTTTGCATATTATTGTATGTGATATGTATATATAATATGTATAATTATGATTGTAGCTACGAGTCTCATTATTACTGTGCCACTCGCTGTGCCACAGTCACTAACAAAAACATTTGATGATTTTTTTACATCATTTTGACATGATGTCCATCTCAATGGACCAATCAGATACAGGCGGAGACTTTGAAGTATGTAATTGGTCCATCGAGATAAAAATAATGTACAAAAAAATGTCAAAAATTCATCAAAAGTTTTTGTAAGTGACTACGGTACAGTGAGTCACACAGAAAATATATGGCACACTTCACAGCATGTGTATAATACTTACGTCCATGCATAAATAGAATACAGCAAATTGAACTGGGTTTGATTCAAACCAAGTCCAGCATAACACTCTGTTCCATTGCTGTTGGATGATGTTATCGTGGTAGCATTCCAATAATGTATTGTACTACAGTTTCCAGTACTATTGGGGTTCTTTTCCTGGTCGACAGAAAACAAAATAGGCATATGTACATATACATGTTCATTTGTTTGTTTGTTCATTTGTTTGTTTGATCATTTGTTTGTTTGTTCATTTGTTTGTTCATTTGTTTGTTCATTTGTTTGTTCATTTGTTTGTTCATTTGTTTGTTCATTTGTTTGTTCATTTGTTTGTTCATTTGTTTGTTCATTTGTTTGTTTGTTCATTTGTTTGTCTGTTCATTTGTTTGTTTGTTCATTTGTTTGTCTGTTCATTTGTTTGTCTGTTCATTTGTTTGTCTGTTCATTTGTTTGTATGTTCATTTGTTTGTTTGTTCATTTGTTTGTCTGTTCATTTGTTTGTTTGTTCATTTGTTTGTCCGTTCATTTGTTTGTTTGTTCATTTGTTTGTCTGTTCATTTGTTTGTCTGTTCATTTGTTTGTTTGTTCATTTGTTTGTCTGTTCATTTGTTTGTTTGTTCATTTGTTTGTCCGTTCATTTGTTTGTTTGTTCATTTGTTTGTCTGTTCATTTGTTTGTCTGTTCATTTGTTTGTTTGTTTATTTGTTTGTCCGTTCATTTGTTTGTTTGTTCATTTGTTTGTCTGTTCATTTGTTTGTCTGTTCATTTGTTTGTTTGTTCATTTGTTTGTTCATTTGTTTGTCTGTTCATTTGTTTGTCTCTTTATTTGTTTGTCTGTTCATTTGTTTGTCTGTTCATTTGTTTGTCT
This sequence comes from Metridium senile, assembly GCA_949775045.1. NCBI lineage: Eukaryota > Metazoa > Cnidaria > Anthozoa > Actiniaria > Metridiidae > Metridium > Metridium senile. The sequence continues at coordinate 33,941,520 of OX459095.1, forward strand.
GTTCATTTGTTTGTCTGTTCATTTGTTTGTTTGTTCATTTGTTTGTCTGTTCATTTGTTTGTCTCTTTATTTGTTTGTCTGTTCATTTGTTTGTCTGTTCATTTGTTTGTCTGTTCATTTGTTTGTCTGTTCATTTGTTTGTCTGTTCATTTGTTTGTTTGTTCATTTGTTTGTCTGTTCATTTGTTTGTTTATTCATTTGTTTGTCTGTTCATTTGTTTGTCTGTTCATTTGTTTGTCTCTTTATTTGTTTGTCTGTTCATTTGTTTGTCTGTTCATTTGTTTGTCTCTTCATTTGTTTGTTTGTTCATTTGTTTGTTCATTTGTTTGTCTGTTCATTTGTTTGTCTGTTCATTTGTTTGTCTGTTCATTTGTTTGTTTGTTTATTTGTTTGTCTGTTCATTTGTTTGTTTGTTCATTTGTCTGTTCATTTGTTTGTCTGTTCATTTGTTTGTTTGTTCATTTGTTTGTCTGTTCATTTGTTTGTCTCTTTATTTGTTTGTCTGTTCATTTGTTTGTCTGTTCATTTGTTTGTCTGTTCATTTGTTTGTCTGTTCATTTGTTTGTCTGTTCATTTGTTTGTTTGTTCATTTGTTTGTCTGTTCATTTGTTTGTTTATTCATTTGTTTGTCTGTTCATTTGTTTGTCTGTTCATTTGTTTGTCTCTTTATTTGTTTGTCTGTTCATTTGTTTGTCTGTTCATTTGTTTGTCTCTTCATTTGTTTGTTTGTTCATTTGTTTGTTCATTTGTTTGTCTGTTCATTTGTTTGTCTGTTCATTTGTTTGTCTGTTCATTTGTTTGTTTGTTTATTTGTTTGTCTGTTCATTTGTTTGTTTGTTCATTTGTTTGTTCATTTGTTTGTCTGTTCATTTGTTTGTCTCTTTATTTGTTTGTCTGTTCATTTGTTTGTCTGTTCATTTGTTTGTCTGTTCATTTGTTTGTCTGTTCATTTGTTTGTTTGTTCATTTGTTTGTTTGTTCATTTGTTTGTCTGTTCATTTGTTTGTTTGTTCATTTGTTTGTCTGTTCATTTGTTTGTCTGTTCATTTGTTTGTCTGTTCATTTGTTTGTATGTTCATTTGTTTGTTTGTTCATTTGTTTGTCTGTTCATTTGTTTGTTTGTTCATTTGTTTGTCCGTTCATTTGTTTGTTTGTTCATTTGTTTGTCTGTTCATTTGTTTGTCTGTTCATTTGTTTGTTTGTTCATTTGTTTGTCTGTTCATTTGTTTGTTTGTTCATTTGTTTGTCCGTTCATTTGTTTGTTTGTTCATTTGTTTGTCTGTTCATTTGTTTGTCTGTTCATTTGTTTGTTTGTTTATTTGTTTGTCCGTTCATTTGTTTGTTTGTTCATTTGTTTGTCTGTTCATTTGTTTGTCTGTTCATTTGTTTGTTTGTTCATTTGTTTGTTCATTTGTTTGTCTGTTCATTTGTTTGTCTCTTTATTTGTTTGTCTGTTCATTTGTTTGTCTGTTCATTTGTTTGTCTGTTCATTTGTTTGTCTGTTCATTTGTTTGTCTGTTCATTTGTTTGTCTGTTCATTTGTTTGTTTGTTCATTTGTTTGTCTGTTCATTTGTTTGTCTCTTTATTTGTTTGTCTGTTCATTTGTTTGTCTGTTCATTTGTTTGTCTCTTTATTTGTTTGTCTGTTCATTTGTTTGTCTGTTCATTTGTTTGTCTCTTCATTTGTTTGTTTGTTCATTTGTTTGTTCATTTGTTTGTCTGTTCATTTGTTTGTCTGTTCATTTGTTTGTCTGTTCATTTGTTTGTTTGTTTATTTGTTTGTCTGTTCATTTGTTTGTTTGTTCATTTGTTTGTTCATTTGTTTGTCTGTTCATTTGTTTGTCTCTTTATTTGTTTGTCTGTTCATTTGTTTGTCTGTTCATTTGTTTGTCTGTTCATTTGTTTGTCTCTTTATTTGTTTGTCTGTTCATTTGTTTGTCTGTTCATTTGTTTGTCTCTTCATTTGTTTGTCTCTTCATTTGTTTGTTTGTTCATTTGTTTGTCTGTTCATTTGTTTGTCTGTTCATTTGTTTGTCTGTTCATTTGTTTGTCTGTTCATTTGTTTGTCTGTTCATTTGTTTGTCTGTTCATTTGTTTGTTTGTTCATTTGTTTGTCTGTTCATTTGTTTGTCTGTTCATTTGTTTGTCTGTTCATTTGTTTGTCTGTTCATTTGTTTGTTTGTTTATTTGTTTGTCTGTTCATTTGTTTGTCTGTTCATTTGTTTGTCTGTTCATTTGTTTGTCTGTTCATTTGTTTGTCTGTTCATTTATTTGTTTGTTCATTTATTTGTTTGTTTATTTGTTTGTTTATTTGTTTGTCTGTTCATTTGTTTGTTTGTTCATTTGTTTGTCTCTTCATTTGTTTGTTTGTTCATTTGTTTGTTTGTTCATTTGTTTGTCTCTTCATTTGTTTGTTTGTTCATTTGTTTGTTTGTTCATTTGTTTGTCTCTTCATTTGTTTGTTTGTTCATTTGTTTGTCTCTTCATTTGTTTGTTTGTTCATTTGTTTGTTTGTTCATTTGTTTGTCTCTTCATTTGTTTGTCTCTTCATTTGTTTGTTTGTTCATTTGTTTGTCTGTTCATTTGTTTGTCTGTTCATTTGTTTGTTTGTTCATTTGTTTGTCTGTTCATTTGTTTGTCTGTTCATTTGTTTGTCTGTTCATTTGTTTGTCTGTTTATTTGTTTGTCTGTTCATTTGTTTGTCTGTTCATTTGTTTGTCTGTTCATTTGTTTGTCTGTTTATTTGTTTGTCCGTTCATTTGTTTGTTTGTTCATTTGTTTGTCTGTTCATTTGTTTGTCTGTTCATTTGTTTGTTTGTTTATTTGTTTGTCCGTTCATTTGTTTGTTTGTTCATTTGTTTGTCTGTTCATTTGTTTGTTTACTTTGTATTTTATGTTGATAACATACTATTATATACAACTAGTTAGCTTGCGCTGTCCGAAAGCTCAGCTTATTAAAATCTTAGCTTTTAACATGTAGTGGATACAAAATTAGCTTCAATATGATTCCTACGTACCAAGACGTTATTAATTTAAAATATATACATAGTTTAAGGAATTTGAGGAGTGGTGTCAAGCTTATCAAGTGTTCTCTCAACATCTCAAGTGTTTTGATCAGAGTTTCTCAAACTCATTAATAATTCACAAGACAAAACAAAGGAAATCACTACCGTGAAGGAGGTTTGGATATGTGATCTTATTAGCATAAAATCTGGCAAACATTTGCTTTGAATTTCTCCAAGAATTATGACTGGTTTGAGAAGCCAAATCAAACACTTGAAAGAGTGTTTCCTCTTTCAGGCACTTTGTTATTTTTAAATATTGTATATTGTTTTATAAAAACATGAACATCTTAATACTCACATTGGTGAAGACTTTTTGCAAAACACTGAAAAAAATATAACACATTTATACTTTAATAATAAACAATGTTTATAGGTATAACTAGCTAGCTAGCATGGCCCATTGTGATTCTTATAGCACTATGGCTGGACGATTTGCATGAACGCTTGGCTCATTAAAATCATAGCTTTTAACACGTAGTTGACACAATTCATTTTCAATATGATTTTTAACAAAACAACATTAATTTGATATTTATATTGTAGATTTAAGTTATACTCTATTCAAGATGTATTAGTCCATTTTTAGTCATTTTGGCAAAATGTGCCCCCATTTTGTTTATATCCCTACTTGATCATTGTATATCAGGAACCAATCGAGAGCGCAATTGCTCATGTTCAGTGGATATGGATATAAAAATACATACAGCAACAATTTGACATTATTTTGTAAATATAGTGCTTGTGCTCCACAAGGTGAGCATAGTGTTTACAAATGTTAGTACTGTGATGTTAATTTGCCTACCATTTTAACAAAAATATAGATTTTTTAATATTCTTTGTTCTAATAACAATGGTCACTGTTCCTTTTTCCAACTAATCTTTTTTTTTTTAATATATAAGTTTTTTTTAAAATGGGACTAGGACGATCCTGACACTAGGATCTTCCTAGCAGGCAAATCAACCTACTCGCTATACATTTACTGTATTCTATTTACATAGGTATCAGTAGTTTTCTTTCGGGTACTAGGATCTTCCTATCACTAGGATCTTCCTGTCTCACAGATAGGAATCTCCTATAACATCTAATAGGGTTGTGCTTGACACAAGTAAATGGAAAAAGTAGAGATAACTCACACGCTAGGGTTGAGAAACATTTGTGTTATACATGCAGTTAGTAACCACTCACTTTATTAACGCAAATGATGCAATGGACTATATACTTCGGCATGTTCTCATGTAAATGAAAGGAAAAGTTGATTGGCTTGCTTGGTAGGTCCTAGTGATAGGATTACCCAGTCCCATGTATACACCCCTAAGAATGTTACACTATTCTGATAAATACAAATGTTGGGTTACCTTGGCATATCATAGCAAAAATATGAGCCAAATGTCATCAGACATGTAAAAAGAAGCAGTACAAAACGAAAAACATCTGAAAATATCAAAGAAATATATGTTATTGAACTGTTATTAATTTCTAAGAAATCAATATATCACAAGATCATGGGAGCCCTGTGGTGTGGTGACTTTTAGTTATATCAATATTTTTCAAACCGCACAACACCTAAAATATCAGTCCCATGCCCGAGTTAGTTTAAGTTCTCGGCTGTTTCATAGTGAACGTTTCCGTCCTAGTAAGGCTAACGAGTTTTATCAGTAAGATTGAAGTTTAGTGCGGCCGTTTAGTGCGAGGGTTCTTTCGTTTCTTCATATTTTGATCAATGAATTAAATATAACCTTACTAAAGTCATTGATTGATTAATCAAATATTTATCCTTACTTCCGCTTGGATGTAAACATCCATGCTTTTCCCCAGGGTAATAATTCGGTCTTTTCCTGAACTGAACGTCTTCAACCACATCGTCCATCTTGACAAAAAGGCATGTGATTAGAACACAGGAAGCCCAAGTAAGAACAAAGACGCGATCTTAGAGGTCACGCGACGTGACGGCACTAACTAGCTCTATGCGTAGGGAATGATAGCCTGTGTACAGCCGTCTCTACCCCCCCCCCCCCCCCCCTCCCCCTATGAGGAGAAACGGGGAGGAACTGAAAACCAAAGGGGGGGATTGATGTGTCACTGATTTTCATGTTTTATCATATTTACTTCTTTAAAATTATTATATGGACTTCGAAGAAATAAAAAGTTAAAATAATTACAAATATGGCTATAAATTTGAATGAAATTCATCACTTGTACATAGGTTAATAATTTCGTCCAACCTTCCCTGTGGTTTTCATTGAAGCGAGGCTGTTCTGGCCCAGCGCAGCCCGTCAAATTAATGTTGGATGCATTCTTCCACAGGAACCCCACCGAAGGAATGCATTTACGCGCCATTTCACGCGCTTTTTAAAAAAACGCAAGTGCGCGAGCACTTTTGATCACTCTGTTTTGATCAACCAATGAAAGCACAAATACCATAGTAACGTAAACACTGCAGTGGCCGATGGGATTGATGTCGTGAGTATCACGTGATGGTTTCACAAATAAAACACCATCTCCAAGACGACTGCGTCAGTTTTGCAGAAAACCGTTGAAGGTGAAACCTGTGAAACAAATCTGAAAGTTGAAATCACGAAAATTACAAAATAAAATTTGAGAATGTCGCAAGTCGCTCCTGTTTTCACGTGAGTGGAATGCTTGAACGAATGTTCTGTTTTCTGATGCATGTTTATGTAGTAGTGTGACTTTAGAAGTCTAGAAAAAAAGCTTTAAAAATGCTTTTCTTTCTTGCATTAGTTGTGAGTGTCGCGGTAGTGAAGCTGCATACAGTTCACAAGCGACACCTACCAAACATTTTCCTGGCGAGTTTGAGGTTAGTTTATCTCAGAACATTCTGTTTTCGATAAATGTAAATTAGAAATGAAATAAGAATTGTGAAACAAGTAGAAAAACTAATTTGTAACTTAGCAATGCAAAATGCGCATAACTCCTTGCGGCTCTCTAACTCGATCACCGTAAAGCGCGGCAAACTTAACGCCGAATATTTCAGCATAATAAAGTAATCATTTTTAATGTTTTGTAGGAAAAACTCGCTAGATGTCTTTCTTTCCGTGTTGACGTACAATGCTCGCTGGCAAACACCACCTTTCTGGGCAAACAGCAACAAAAACGACATGATGCCCGCATCTATAACCGTGTGGCTCGGGTACCACGCAAAAGGACTGCATTGGCCCAACAACAAGTTAGTACTCCAGTGCAGAATGGCCGGGCAACTTGGACACCTGTGATTAATAGCGGTATTCAACATGTCCTCCCATCCTACCGACTGCTGCAATTTTTCCCAGACATGTCGGTTAATGATACAGACATTGAGTCTCCATGTACTGGAAATACACACAATGTTTGTCACAAACCAAGTAAGTAAAAACTGTGAACAATGTTGCATATTGCTTTCAACAACCAATTGCAAAGTGCATGCATTGTTCTAGAGTTAAACAAAACTTTATAGTACTTGCGTACATTGTTAGTTGTATAAATACCAAAATTCATCTCGCTCTTCAGTGGATATTATTTTACAGCAAATTAAAGTGTAGAAAACAGTTTTTGAAAACGCTGTATGATATACACCGAATTGTACAAAGGTTGTCGCGCATCAATATTACATTCACCATTTTTGTCTTATTTCCCGGCCATGATTTATTTTTAAAAGCGACAACTTTTGTACAATTAGTAGTACATCTGTTGTGTTCGCACAAACATATCATGTAATTTGTATTGAATAGATAACCAAGACCTACTTGGACCCATTCGTTCTGCCAGGACCGCATATCATAGGACCTCTAACAGACCAGCTCCATATTCAGTGCCCACACGTCCCATCTCAAGGCCTCAAACCATTCAGAGCCCTTACAGTGTTGTGAAGGATATACTTGAGGCTGATAACGAGGTACGTATTGACTTAGTCGATGACACCAGCAACGACAACGACAATGATGATGATGAGGTTGATTGTGCACCTTATATATATAATGGGACATTGCATTCAAAAACACTGATTATTCCACAAAAAGCTCGCAAAGCATTCTGGTAATTGTAGTATATTCCATGGGTCGGTCCAATTTTTGGTTCTCGGTGGAGTTTGACGTCACTAGGAATCTCACAGAGCGAAACGACCGACTTATGGAATCAGTTATATTATATCTATATCATATAGTAGTGATAAATGAAGTTTTTAATTCCGATATTAATGCATGTATTTATTGCATATCCACAGACCGACGATGCATTGATCGCCAAGCACATGTCGCAACTACTTGCCGAAGCATTAGATCTCGCAGATGCTTTTGAGCGTGGTGAAATATGCTACGAAAATCCAACTGAATCACCCCGCGTGACAGAAACCATGACGACTGACGTGACAAGTAGTGAACGTGTGACGGTCACGCCTGTTGTTGAAGAGGAGAAGAAAAGCGGAGGAGAAAAGCAGGTAGATATCAGACATTCTCTGCGTGACACCGTATTTTCCCGCTTTCTTTTAAAAAAATCCTCTTCCTGCGCTTTTTATCTAGCGTTTCATTCATATTTTGTTCGATTCCTTCCTTATGATCTTTCTCTCCCTGTTTCCATATCATTTACATACTACCTTTGTTAAATGTTTTATTTTGATATTAAAAGTAGTGGTTCATCTTGTTGTAGGCCCATGTATGGTGCAGCCTTCAGAATCTGGACCTATCTGACACCGAGGCTCTATTTGACGGTACATATAATGACATGGACATTAACAGTATCTATGATATGTACCTTCCACCTGAGGTCCCTTCTACTGACATTAACGAGCTCCGCTCCAGCAAAGAATTCTTGGAGCTGAAGGAACTCATTGACAGCATCAAACCAGAGTCACGTGGCAGCTCTGAGACAGTTGCTACGCAGCGTAAGTCCGCACAGAACCCCTCCAAGGGCGTGTCAGGTCACAGTGAGACATCAAGGGACCCATTGGATGATTATGTACCAGATATGTTCTTATTCTCAACGTCACAACAGGAAGTCAAGTTTGATTTGTTTGAAATTCACCCTGTTGATAGCATGGACTTACATAGTGACGTCACTTCCTCCCGGAAGAGAAAGCGTTGCCCCAATGACGAAGTCAGTAAACGGCCTGACAAACGGCAAACAACTTTGCGCCGGGATAATATTGTTAAGATTGATTTAACATAATAATTATTATATGACAGTGTTGTATATAGTCTCTCTCACAGCCATTTTTAGGAAGAAAGTCCGACACTAAAAACGGCTGAGAGCGAGATGATGTTTTATGTAGTATATATTTCATTTAGTAAATAGGGTTAGCCTAGTTTAAGATTTTGTTTACAATAGGAATTAAGATTTAGCGAAAGATAAAATAATAATTGTTAATAGGATAGGATAGGAAAAATACGAAATGAAATTGTAAATGTATATATTGCTTATAAAAGTGTATATTAAATATTTAAAGATATTGAAATGTGTGTTTGCTTATGAAACAAATCACTGACAAACAAACAGACAAACAGACAAACAGACAAACAGACAAGCAAACAGAAAAACAATGAACGAATGGATGGATGGATGGATGGATGGATGGATGGATGGATGGATGGATGAATGGATGAATGAATGAATGAAGGAATGAATGAAGGAAGGAATGAATGAATGAATGAATGAATGAATGAATGAATGAATGAATGAATGAATGAATGAATGAATGGCTGAATGAATGAATGAATGAAGGAAGGAATGAATGAAGGAATGAAGGAATGAATAAAGAAATGAAGGAGGAATGAAGGAAGGAATGAAGCAATAAAGGAATGAAGGAATGAGAATGAATGAATGAATGAATGAACGAACGGACGAATGAACGAACGAACGAAAAAAATCTAAATAAATGTTGTGTTGGGCTTCCTGTGTCCAAAAGCATCATATGACGCAGGACCGGATACTGTGCAAGAATCAAAACAAAATGGCCGCCTCAAGAGAAATGAGCTCAAGCCAAATGCCCAAAATAGTAAGTCATTGTCATGAAAATATTAACTGAAACGTTATTTCTGTCACATAAAGAGATGAAGGCACAGTTTAACCGGTTTATTTTTAACGTTGTTTGAGAAGAAAGAGCATTTTTGATCTTTCCGCATAATTAGCCTTCTGTAGCGAAGCTTAATTTGAACTTTTAAAAATCTTTTTATCGATATTTAAAACTTAGTTACGAGCTCATGGTCGTCTGAAATTATTAATTAATATAATAGTATGTGTGTTATTGTATATATTCAGCCTAGGAACTCAAATTAGCAATGATCTCAAGCATAAATATATATTTCGGTTTCGATGGACACCCATCATTTTATAGCAGCTAGGCAATGTTCGATGTTCTTTGGAATAAAGTACGTAATATCGAGTATTTAGATCTTACTCCATAAAATACTGAATAGTTCATTTGACTTAGTTTCTGTTAGGTTCCGCTATTAAATCCTGAATAACTTTCACTATTAAAATTGTTGTTTACATAACGAAACCATTGGATTTTATAACGAACTGATATAATCGAAGTCTATTTAATTTATACTCTATGTACTTGAATAAATTGTATTTTTTTTTTAATGTAATCATGTTGATAATCCTTGCTTCATTACAATGCTATTGTGGAACATATTTGATTTTTGGAAATTTTTTGGAAGTATTTTGAGAATATTTTATAATACAATATTTATTCATTTTATTTGCCTTAGATTTAATGAGAGTTATTACAAGACTACAATCAGTGGTAACAGTTCTTCAAATGTGTGTTTGGGATGGCTGGAGATCTGCAGGCAACCATTGAAATATCTGTGGAATTTTCAACTTTCCATAATGTGGATCTATTCCAGAGGGGGTAAGATGTGTAAGATAATTTATTTACATGTGGCAACCAAGTATTTGTATTACAGTGCTACACGCCTTACCGTGGCCACCAATCAAAGTTTTGTACAAGTTAACAAATTGACTTTAGTATAAAAGACACTCCAAGTGACAAACATATTTATTCAAACATTTCAAAGCCAAGACGTATTAAAATGAAGTATGTTATAAAGGGGGCATTCATTTATTAGTGTATGTGTGTGTGTGAGGGGGGGGGGGGGAGGGGGGGGGGGGTTGGCAATATTGAGGGGTTTGTCCACATTATTTTCAGAAGCTATATAGGGGGGGGGGGGGGGGGTGTTACTTATTGTATGCTGTTTTATAGGGGTTTAGAAAGAAATGGATGAAAAATTGGGGGGGTTATGATATTTTTGCCAACCAGGGAGGGGGGTTGGCTAATATTTGGAAGAGACAACCAATGATTTTGCTGACCCCTTCCCTCCCCCATACAATAATGAATGAAAGCCCACTAACTTGCTGAATATCAAAAAGTGTAGCAAACAATTTGATGCTTTTGTACGCTAAGGTAACTTGTGTGCATACATTCATTTATATGGATGTAGGTAACCTAATTGTATTTATAAATAATATTGATGATCTTTTGAAGGTATTATCAGATCAGATGCAGCCTGAAGCCTCCAGATAAAGCTGTTTCCTGTGTTGATGTTGAATACAGAAGAAATAATGGCGGTATGGAAAAACTCTTCAATTTGTTGTTTGCATTTTATTATGTAAATGACATTGGTTTACAGGGATTTCTGCCTCTGAGAAATATTGTATTTGAACACAATCATATAAAAATACAATAACTTTACATGTGAAAATATCATTTGTTTGCATGAAAATAGTTTTTGTTTATATAATAAACAGAATAATACATGACAACTTGGAGATTTGGAATTTATCTTCTTTTTATCTTCTTAGCTGAACTCATTTGAATTGGAACACTCAAAGATCAATTCCATATCTCCATGTACTCATGTGTTATTCTCTATACAGCTAATGCCTTCTCATATGAAAAATACTATAAAGTTTTCTCTAGTACATTTAAGAACCAGTCAAATATGATAATGTATCAAAGAGGTGTTTGTAGGTCGTGTAAATATTAAACATGGTGCTACTTGGACCTATTGTTGAACATTTTTTAATGTTGAGCTTTCGACCACACTGGGTCGTCTTCAGTGTTGTTGAAAGCTCGGCATTAAAAATGTTCAAAAATAGATCCAAGTAGCACTATGTTTAGTGATAATGTATGTTTTCAGACTATTTGCCAGATGACTGCCTCTACCCAGCACTAGTTACACCAACAGGGCTAACAGCAGTGTCCAAGACATTTCAAATACTCTACAAAAATGAAGACATTGTACTTAGTGATCCGTTCATCTTTAGGCTTAGCATGCTGGTTGACAGCAATAAGGTACTAGCTAGCTATTCACTTGGTCTCAATACACTTTTTGACTAAAAGAAAAACTTCTATTACTGACAGTAAATAGTTTACATGTATTTGATGTTACTATACAATATTGTTAGTTATTTCACAATACATAAAAAGTTTTGTTCATTGTAAAGAATTTTTTTATATTTTATTTATATATTTTTGTAAATTGTTTCTGAAATGCCTTTGAGGAGAATCAATAAAGTCCCTATTACCTATTATTATAATTGACAATTATGTAATAAATAAAATTAGACTCCTAAAAGCTAGAAAGCCTAGGTCAACAAGTTGGGGGAAATAAAGTGTTTGAAGTTTTGCAAGGCAGGGCTTGACATTTGATAATATATGGAAAAATTGTGAATTTGAGCCTGATTTTTGAAGGTCGACTTATACACAGAGTCAACTAATACACCTGCAAATATGGTATTCCAAAAATTTGAAAAAAGTGAAAATGAAAATGAAAAATGAAATTTTCACAATTTTAAATTATACAATATATACAAAAGTTATACAATTAATGCAGTATTGAAATAATGAATTGATATGTTTCTATTAGCTGACAGATCAGATTGATCAAGCTGATGTTCAGTTGCTGGTTGAATTGTTTTTCTCTGATGCAGAAGTTGGGTGAGTAGTACTTTCAACACAAAAATATAATAATATGATATAATAATAGTTTTATTTTAATATATTAATTTGTGTTTTATTTTTCTTGATGTTAATAGTTGTGGACATTAATTGATAGTGGAAGGCTGGGCTCATTTATATATATTATTTGTAAAATATATTTATTCATGTGTTTTATTTGTCTTGATGTTAAATAATCTGTAATTGTAGTACAATAGTTGTGGACCTTAATAGATAGTGGAATGCTAAATTAATTGATATTCTTTCTGTAAAATATATATATCTTAATAGACAGTTTGACGATAATATGGCTGGATATTTTAAGAATGATATACGCTAGTGAACTAGTAAAATATCAAGTCATATAATTTACACATTAAACTGTCTAATATTAAGTTATTTATTATCCAACTATCAGAAAAATTGGGTTAATTAATATTTTATTCAATTATTAAGGACGTTCGCAGGCATTGTTTCTGCGCATCCTTCCCGTGTGCACCGTGGAACACCTGGGGGATTTATTTCCATTAATGAAATCATCCAGGCATTCCACAAAACAAGATGGCAAGCAAATTTTCGGAGTTTGCAGCACAATATCTGATCATAATTATCTTCAAAGCATTGGTACAGTGACCTCCATTTTTTATTTGCTCATTAAACTTGTATGGTGATTACCTTGCGAGGTTTGAAGAAAAATCTATGGTTAACTTACAGTATTTACCCACAAATGTCCTTATAAAGGGAAAAGGGTTTAACTTGAAAAGTGCATGTTTACTAGCATAGGAAAACCAATAGCGCAGCGCAGTTATTACGTCACAAAAATTGGACCCCTGTCGCGATTCGGACAAACAAACCAGGTTTTATAGTGAAGGAATGTCGAAGAGCGCGAACAGTTATTCCTCTTTGTCTAATTTAAACGTGATTCTCGATGAAAATGACGGCGTTCCTGGCTCTAAATTTGACAGTGACCCACAGAACTCTACTGTGGAGCAGCTAAAGCGCTGGTTAAAGTGCATAGGTCTTAAAATCAGAGGAAAACGTGATGAGTTACTAACACGGGTCAATGGTTGCATATCGTCGGGGAACTATCGTGTTCTTGACCTCACTGAGTATTGATGGAGGGAAATAGTTTGATGCCAAAATTGCACATTAACCGAATCTAACTGAACGAATATATCATATCTTCTTTACAGAAATAATACTAAATCACTGTGAAAGTCTAAACAATTTTAACTCCCGTATGGCGAATAGCAAACAAAAGTCCGCATACTATACGGTAGTCTCTGAATCGATTTGCCGTACTTCGTCGAAATGATAGATAAATAATAGTTCTTCAAACTCAGTCCGAAACAAATATCTCTTTTTTCACGTTTTCTTTTTGTATACAATACTATTGAAGTTGTAATTAATTTCATCGAAGTCCTAATATTAAGTACGTGACATTTACAGTCGTGTAGATCGAGTTGAACAAAATTCTAAGTGTCGCAAAGAGTCGTTTACCTACTATGTACAGACTCATAGAATTACTCTGAATCAGTTTAACACAGCTTACGATAATCGCTTACTCCATCTAAACGAATATATCGTATCTTCTTTAGTGAAATAATACAGAATCACTGTGCAAATCTAAATTAGTTTCTCTTTCGGCTGGCCTTCGGCGCTTCGAAGATCGAAAAATTCGCTTTAAGCGGGTCTGGAAAGTCCTCCGTAGGTCCTTTTTCTCCAGGCCAATGTTCTACACAAATATATGTGTTCTTGGTGATGTTTTTACCCGATAAGTCTTTACGAGAGCAAGCATTTATCCATATCGTTGACATTTATCACGATCGTGCACGGCTTTGGAAACGGCAAAAATATATTTTTGCCTGATTCTGCCACTTCTTTTAGCGATCTGGGCAGTCTATCGGTAAATCTTGAGTCATTTCTACACTGCCCCCAACAGCAGTGCTTCGTACCGACCATTTCAAAGCGAAAAAAAGGTTATTTATTATGCGAAGCTCATTCATCTACAGTAAATGACTGTGAAAGCTCGGTTTGTTTGTCCGAATCGCGCCGGGGGTCTAATTATGCATATCTATTTTTAGTATAACTGCGCAGCGCTATTTAATGTCTCTCTCAAACCAGTCAAACCGATATAGTGGAGTTAAAATATTGCTGGATATTTTAACTTGACCCAGTCGTACTCCTGCATTATTTTTACTTGTCCATGACTAGTTTGATAATATATTAATTTATGTGTTTTATTTTTCTAACTTGTATTTTTTCAGACCTGATACCCCAGATTCTCTTGTCAGTGTATCATGTCAAGTTGTTAAGCTACATTTGTCTTGCATAAAAGGACTTCACCATCATGTACCAATTCTGTTTGATTACTTTCACTTTGGTGTTATTGATACCACAATACATGCTGTCTTAGTCAAATTAAGCTTGCCAGATCCCAGGTACACAAACTCTTTGATATGTTTAAACAATTTGATTTGTTATTGATACCACGATACATGCTGTCTAAGTCAAACTATGCTTGCCAGATCCCAGGTATATATTAAAATAATTGTTAGCAACATTTTTTTATTTTATTTTATTTTATTAATTGAGGGACTTGAAATATGAAGTAAGTTACCTAAAATAGTAAAATCCATCCAAAGTAATGGTGAAACATATCAGGGCTTGACCTAATCATGATCAATAAACATTTATAAGAGAAATGTAAAATAGGGCAGAAACCTACAAGGCTTGTTGTTCTCCCCTAGGATATTCAAACAGTTTTCACATGATTTCAAATTTATTAGATGTCATCCAAGAGATTGAAGTGGTATATGTTCTCCCCTAGGATATTCAAACAGTTTTCACATGATTTCAAATTTATTAGATGTCATCCAAGAGATTGAAGTGGTATGACCCAATGGTATGACTTAATACACATTTGAGTTATGATAACAAGTAGACTGCAAAAGTATTTCTAGGGAAACTGTTGGAGTAACAAACATATACTGTAAACAGACAGACAGTGACAGTGGGATGCTTGTTGAAAATGTCAAAAATCACCCCTAAAAACCAGAGCCAACAGCTTGCTCAAATGTGTCAATTACCATGGGTGTGTCACAGGTATAATATTCACCTTGGAACATCCAAAAGGATTGTGACATGACATACATGGACTTGACACTCAAATTAGTAACAAATCGTTGAGGTATAATGAGCATCCATGCCTTGTTTGGATCCAAGTCACACCCCTTGGCATACTGCAAGTTACCTTACATATTAACTGATATTTTTTTGTTTGACTTCAATCCAGCATATTGAAGATGCCAAAACCATCCTGGTTTTCTAAACCATCTGCCAATACAAGAATGGCAACACCTCTATTCTATTCTAAGTTGTTTGGTAACAAACCTCTTAGTAATGTTCTTGTGAGTACTAGATAGATGATTTCAATTATAAAAACAATAGACCAAAATCGGCACATGTATTTTCAATTATGTTCCATTTACATTTATTATTTTGATATCATGCAATTGTAGTTGTTGTCCATTTATAATAGTTGTTCTTTGTATCTAGAGTACTAGAACAGCTGCAGAGGAAAGGCAAATTAGATTTGCATATGATACCCACAGGTTAGTCTCTTGACATTAATAATAATTATGCTGATTAATGGTAAGATGATGATGATGATAAACACTATTATGTTAGAAGTAATGGGATGATGATGATGATGATGATGATGATGATGATGATGATGATGATGATGATGATGATGATGATGATGATGTTGATGTTGATGATGATGTTGATGATGATGTTGATGATGTTGATGATGATGATGATGATGATGATGATGATGATGATGATGATGATGATGATGATGATGATGATAGTTCTGGATTGGAATGAAGTAGATGCTCATGGTGTTGATAGTAAGTTCATCATAAACATGATGCTACTGCTGCTGATGATACATGTAATAATACGTCTGGAATGATGTTCAAATGGTGATGATGATGATAATCTTATGGTAGTTATAATAATAATCATGAAAATTGATAGCAATGTTGGCAATGAATATAATTATGATGATAATGATCATGACAATCTTATGATATTGATGATGATGATTATGATGATGATGGTGACGATGTTGTTGAAATGATGTGATACTGATATTTACAATTAATGGTTATCTGATTTGTTATATTGTATTGTATTTGTTATATTATATTGTGAGATCACACCAGTCTTGTTTACTTGCAGGTCTCTGTGTAGTGAACTGCTGTCTGTCCAGGTCAACTTGCTGGCTTATTTTGATTGTCTCTCGGAATATTTACCAAAAAGCCAGCAAATACAAATAGGTATGGGCTGAAAGAAACTTATTTGAACATATAAAATATATCTCTTTTTTAGTGTGCAGTCTTAATTTTCTAGCTAGACACTAGTGCCCTAATAATTTGAGAGACTCAGACTTAGACTACCTCTACGTTAAATATGTAAATTGGCACACAACTCGGCTCACAGTCATGTTCATTTTTGTGTAGTGAGGATCAAAAACCAGATATTCAGCATTCATGGTTTTTTGAATAGCTGTATTTATTATTTAAGTGTAGTGTTTGTTTCAAAAAGGTTATATTGTTGATCCTGTCAAACTGTAAGTTTGTTTGGTTTTAGGCACCCTAGACTTTGGTCAGCGCTTGGATAATGTATTAGAATCAATACAGGTACAGTTAATTACAATACATGTGCATTTTAAATATATTTTTTGAACAAAATTAGCTAATGCATTGTTATTACGTTTTGGCCCAATTTAAATCTTTTGGGAATAGGATTCTTTGTCTTTAATATGTATTTCAATGTCACATGGAAAGTATTTGGAACAATAGTTTTTATTCCCAGAGGTTTTGAATTGGGTAAAAAACGTACACTAGCAAAGAACCTGTTTAGCCTGACCACAGGCAGCCCAAGCAATTCACTTCACTTCTGATTGGACGACTGGTTACCATGGAATAGGATCGTCCAATCAGATTGAGTTTTACAAAATAAGGCCTGGCAACGAAGTTATCGGTGTCCATCAAGCATGGTTAACAGATCATCTGAAGGAAAGATGTCGTTGAAAATTGCTCAATATCTATAATTTCGTGAGGTCTGACTGGGAAACCATGAAATTTTTGCTGGTTTCTGGACAGAAGGATCATTAATCTATGTTGCTGAGGGAATTTTGAAGGCAAAGGAAGGTTTAAATATGAGTTTTTAGACCATCGAAGACAAGCGATGGATATCTCGAGTGACCAGCCTTTCCATTTTTAAGTACAGGTGGGCAGACATTAAAATAAAATGCTCTAAAACGGTCAAAAACTACCCAGAATGACATCAAATATATTTAACAACAACACAGGATTGAAATATGTTCAAATTTATTTCAATAAAAAATACAGATTTTTTCCTTACATATCTCTACTGTATAAGTGAATTGTTTGGGCTGCCTGTGACCTGACTTAGGCTATGTTTACATTGTACCAGACAAATTTTTGGCTGGTCATAACATCGACCTGGACATGCTGTTCAAACCGATCATTATTTTCATTCTGTTTAGACGAGACCATCAGAACTGGGAAATTATAATTTTTGTCAGTGGTTTTTTGACCTGTCAAACTGCTTACACTGTACTGGTCAACTTTTTGACTGGGCCGGCTGAAAAATCGTTCCTAATTTTGCAGGATGAATATTTGACTGGTTAGTGGTCCAAATTGTTGCACGTTTAGAGCAGTCTGTTGTGAACGGAACCCCTAAATGACAGTTTTTTTTCCTGTACTGTGTAAACGTAGCCTTGGGTTCTTATATGCAGGTTTTTACTGTAGCCGATTTGGTCTATGAAGAACTGACTTGGAATGTTGGAAAAACTGTAATCATGTGCTTTGAGTGGCATCATAGTTCATTTATATTTTCTCATTTATTTTATTATTTCATTAATAACTAAAGTTATTCTAACACTATGACTGTTTGCTAATTTGAAGTATTTGATATAGTCTTTACAGAGTGCTAATGAAGTGTTTGCACAAATATGCCGTGATCTTGATAGCATCAGCATGGAGGTAATTATTATTATTGTTATTTTAATAATTAATTATTGTTATATAGAGGATATTACATGGTCACGCGGAGATACCAATTTTATATTCTAGTGTTGAAATGATCTCTCACAAGTGAGCGCAGTGAAAATTTGTATCTCCAAGCGACCATGTAATGTTCTGTTTATTATACAGCGGTAATTATCAATGAAAAGAAAAAAAACGTTTTTTGAATCAAGAAGTTTTCGTAAAGTTGTGTAACCATAGTGATGATATCTTCACATGTGAAGATAACATGTTATTTTCACATGTGAAGATATCAAATTTTCTGAAGCAGAGAAATTTCATTGACATGTACAGTATATGCTCTGTAAAATGCCTTTCCAAGAAAAAAAAATTAAGATTCTAGGTTGATTCTCAGCCCTCAATAACCATTGTACAAGCAAGATTCAATGTTTCTTAAAAAAATTCTATTGTCCTTTTTATTCTAAAACCTCAAGATTGCCAGGAGACTCACAGGAGATAATAATTTTATACTCCAAATCTTGACACTTCCAGCTTGGAGAAGTTGACATTATGTAATCATCATCATTTTTGTTATCATTAATTTAGTTATTGATTAACATAAGTGTTGTTCCTCTTTCTTTAGCTATCGTTGGTCTGGTCACAGTTTTTGGAGTTCTTTACATTAAATAAACAAATTCTTCCTTATCTGAGAAATGAGCACCACAGACAAAGGGTATGTTTAAACAACAATTAACTTCTGGAACAACAACAACAACAACAAATGAAAAATACTGTCTATACTATGTCAAACACAATAATTGAATATGTAATTAACTGACTGGTTTGCCTGTGTTTAGGGATGAAATTATACTGTCTTAGAGTACATAATACACCTTATTCCAAAATGGCGACCATTTTTTCCATTGGCCCTTGTTGCCTCACTCTCATGAAATTATTCTTTTGTCTTTGAGCTTCAGTGAATTTAAAAGAAAAGAATAATTTCTTGAGAACGAGACACCAAGGGCCAGTCAACCATTTTGGAATAAGTTTTAATATTTCTAACAAAAAGATTGCCTATTTAGTTTACTACCTGATTAATTGCTAACTAAGATAGATAGATATTGTTATGTAGAGTAGGGTAGACCCTTAATATCACAAGGAATGCTTACCGTCATCAATATATAAAATAAGGATTACATGATTAGTTTACTATCTGTTTGCCTGTCTATTGCATAAGATAGATAGATAGATATTGTTATGTAGAGCAGGGTAGACCCTTAGTATCACAAGGAATGCTTACTATCATCAATATAAAATAAGGATTACATGATTAGTGACACTTTTCTTATATTACATAATTTGTTATAATCTTTCATTTTATTCATTTATATATATTGATAATTGTATAGTACAGCACAGGTGATAATTTTTATTAAACCTGCGCTTTATAAATCATTAAAAAAACTCATTAATAATTCATGAGCTATTAGTCCAATCGGGGCATTCCAATTTGGTCACATGCATGACCTTTATACCCCATAAAACACTGCCATAGGTACATTATATAAAAACACATGTGTCTTTATGATAAAGGTACGTGTGTCTTTATGATAAAGGTACGTGTGCCTTTATGTACCTATGACACTTGTAAAGGTCTCAGTTTTAATCTCTCATCATTGACCTTTACTAGAGGCATCAACCGAAACAATGCTATCAAGCTCCTACTATATTATACACGACCTTTCTCAAATGTGGGATGCCAAATGTGGTGATTAATGGTGCATGGTGTGATATGAGAATGCGCAGTGTACCTTGCAAATAAAGTTTGTCTCCAAATTGGACTTTTCTTCAAGAAACTTTTATAATTTAGTTTTGAATAATGTTGGAGTTTTTTAAGCTATATAAAAAACTCGCAGCACGTGTTTTATCAAGGATTAAAAACCCTCGCTGCGCTCGGGTTTTTATCCTTGATAAAACACTGCTGCTCGTTTTTTATATACTACTTAAATTATTATATTATTATTAGTTTACTGTCTGTTTTGCCTGTAGCTGTGTTTAGTACTTTCATATTGTTACAAGTACTTTGCCAGGCAATTTAATTTAGTATGTTTGCATGTTGGTCAGTTTCAAGGTCTTTATCTGCTTTCCTCTTCTGTGCTTAAAATATGTTTAATAATAATGTTACAGTGGAATCCTGCCTTACAGCCACCTGCTTAATACGGCCACCCTGTTATTGCTGTAGTTTTTTAGGTCTCGACAAAATACATGCCCATACATTTTCTATAAAATTTACCCGATTAATATGGGCACTCCGTTAATACAGCCACTTTGGGCTGTCCCTTCGGTGGCTGGATTAATGGGGTTCCACTGTAATACTTTATTTTTTGTAGATTGGGCATTTTTCAGAGGCCTTTTTTCTCCAAGAGCACTCTTGGGATGAGCTGCAAATTCATCAAGAACAAAGGTAAAAAAAATAACTATTAAAAATAAAAATCCTTTTTCCATGGATTTAAAATTTGTTTAAGTCACCTGTGACAGCTATATATTAAGTAATGCAATTTATAACTATTTATTATCAAAAGCAAGATTTTGACAATTATACTGATTTCAGTGACTGCAATAATGAAATTAGCTATTTATACCAAAATATTTGTGTAAATTATGATGAAAGCCTGTCTTAAAGCCTCAAAATTGTGCCTTGCCTTATTCCACAAGGAGTTACACGTCAAATAAAGCCATGAAAATAATTTTTTATTTATAATAATATTTTACATTATTGTACAGTGTTGCCTACATAATAAATAATGTTGCCTAAATAATTGAGCTCTATATTAATAGTTGTACCATTGATTAGTTTTCAGCTGCATCAAAGTATAGGTCATGGTATCAAGAGTTCTAGATATTATCAATCAATTCCTGCTGTTGCTGTGGAATGTCCAGATTTGGATGGAGACACATCATCGACACCTATTATATTTGAAGACAAGTACAGATTTTTTACACCAGAACAAGGTACATACCAGATAGTAGAGACCTCTAGATATGAGTATGACTACAAGTACTCATTTTTGGAGCCTAGCTCTGTTGTTGTGGTATCCCACACATGTGGAAAGCCTTATAAATAAATAAATAATAAATAATTACAAGTTTTTATTTTCACCATTAGCAGGGGTGGATCTAGGAGGTATACCTAGTGGCACTGGACATCCTCCTAGTGCCGCAATCACAACTATTTTGTGTAAGAAATTTAGGGACATCCCACACCGCAATCTTAACTTCCCCCTGACAAATTGCTGGATCCTCTCCTGATTAGTGCGCATGCATCAGATCGTGACACTATCATACTTGTTTGAAAAACTTGTTGCTGATACTTGGACAACAACGACAATGACAAGTTTTATAGCAAAACTCATATTGTAGAGTATCAGTTTTTGTAAGGTAAAAAAAGGTCAAAAACACTCAATAATACAACACAATTTCCTTTCATTATCAACATCATCGCAGACCATTAACATTATTCCAGACCTACTATTATCATGATCATGATCATCATACACCGAATCGAAATATGACGGCCAATTTGAATAACAATTCTTCTTGACTGCCCCACTCGCATACATGTGAAAACTCTATTGTTTTCCAACGTGAACATGAGGCTAGACAGTAAGAACAATAAGAGTATGCCATATTTCGATTCAGTCCATTTTTTGATGGTCTAGTATTGAGGGGCTGCATTGTATTATACTGAACTTTTTACTGAAACATCTTATTAAATATCATCAAATTTAGTCAGAGAAAACCTAATTCTTTTGTAAAAAGAACTTTTTAGTGTTTGAACCTTTTCTTTTTATATTAATTTTACTACAGCAGCTTATGGTGACTCTGACTTGGAAAAAATTGACTTCACACTGGATGATGACAAAGATGTGGATGATGATGACATTGTTATCATTGAGACTGGTAAGTAGTAATGGTAGTTTTTCCTTCTTTTCTAGAGAAACTTTGTTATGTTGGTAATGCAATTTACAACCAAAAGAAGAGCAGTAAGAGAATAATAAGATGAGATTTAGTTTGATTTGAATCTTTGTTTCCGCATGATCTTCATTTTAAAACAGTATGCTATGTAATGTTTAGAACATGGCACAATACAAGCACAAGCCAAAGGCCTTTCAAGTTAAAACTAATGCAAATTAGGAAATATCAGATATACAACACTCATCATGGTCATTATTTCTTTTGTAAATATATAATTAATCATTCATTAGTTTTTTAAGAAGGGATACTTTCTTCTCCAAGTTTGTTTTGTTCGGACAACCAAAACTGATGCATATATCTTATATTTTTCAATAATATCACCACAATAAATTATATTCTGCATAGGAAACTTGTAAGACACGATCCCTGACACTACGCCATCGATATCGTCACCAGCTCCTTTCAATTAACTCTGAATTATTTACACAGGAAGCCTAAACAACACTTTTTGGGCAGATTCAAACTGATATAAAATGCACAGGATTAGATTCTTTTGGAAATTATTATTTCGGATAATACTTTTACTGTGCGACTCGCCGTACTGTAATCACTTACAAAACCTTTGATGAATATTTGACATTATTTTGACATTTTTCCATCTCAATGGACCAATCAGGTACAAGTTTATATCGACAGACGGAGACTTTAGAAACTTTGATGTCTGCATGTGATTGGTCCGATTGAGATGAAAAAATGTCAAAATAATGTCAAAAATTCATCAAACGTTTTTGTAAGTGACTACGGTACGGAGAGTCGCACAGTAATAGATTTTAGTAAACAGCCAGGGTTTATAGGCACTTTAAGAAATCCAACATTCTTCCAATACTTATCTATGTATGAGTATGAAGCAAACATTGTTATTCAACAAACCAAACAATGTCTTATTTAAGGTGCTTACCAAAGACTCAACTTTTCTCCTTTTTGTCCATCAGATTTAAATGATATTCCAGCCTCCAAGGATGACCCAAACTCACCTTTCTTATTGGGTGGCGTCATGTGTAATGGAGCAGGTGCAATCAGAGAAACTATGATATTAGATGATGATCTAGATGATTGCAATAGTGACTTGTATAAAACTCTTCAGGAGATCCAACACTTAGAAAACCTTCACCTTCAGGATGGTAATACTGGGGATAATGAAGTGGATGGTATGCCAAATCTCAGTGAGGAGCAGAAAGATAAGTGCTCAGTTGGTGATGACATGGCTAAAAGTAGCAACATGAGCGGTTTAGATGTCTTAGCTTTATCTGATAACACAAAAGAAATTGATTCATGTCCATTGCGAGAATCAGCTATTGAAGAAGACAAAAGCCAGAAGCATGAGCCTAGTGAGGATAACAGTAATGTGGAAAGCAGTTCTGATGCAAATATCACAGACCAAGCATTAACATTAGAACAATCTGATAGTTCCTCAGGTTGTAAACATGATACTGAGATAGACTCTGCAACAATCAACACAATTAAAAGTACAAGCAATAATACTGATACTGACAATAATGACCTTGTTATGAATGACAACACTTCATCACAAAATCAGACCAATAAAGAACCAGTAAATGAAAGCTCAACACCAACAGATCAAACTAATGACCAAAAGCATGAGAAGGCTGAGGGTGATAATGAAAATAATCAAGATGACAGCATCATTCCCACTGAAGAGAGCAATCCAAAACTGACAGAAATAAGTGAGAGCCAAGATAAGGTATCCAAAGAGAGCGAACCTACAAGTGAAGATGTTGAACAAAGAGGCCAGGACAAGGAGGTTAATAGTAGTGACCAAAAGAGCCTGGATGAAGAAAAGCCTGCAGAGACTAACCCAGAAACCCAAGATACAAAGGATAAACTGAGCGAC
Organism: Metridium senile; assembly: GCA_949775045.1. Taxonomy (NCBI): domain Eukaryota; kingdom Metazoa; phylum Cnidaria; class Anthozoa; order Actiniaria; family Metridiidae; genus Metridium; species Metridium senile. The sequence goes on from OX459095.1 coordinate 33,965,466, forward strand.
CTAAGCACTGCTGTTGAAATAACTGGTGAAAAGAAGGATAAACTATGTGACCCAAGCACTGCTGTTGAAATAACTGGTGAAAAGGATCCTGATGAGAAATGTGTAATCAGTGACTTACAAACCCAAGATGAGAAAATTAGAATAAATAACCAACCTTTGCACAACAATTCACCTGTACAAGTGAATATAGAGAATTGCTACAGTGATGAGCAGTTAACACAAGACAGTTTAACTGAGGAATCAGGAACTGGCAACAATTCTAATGAAACAGAACATTTTAAATGTGATGACCAATCTGAAAACACTTCTGAACAATTGTCCAAAGCTGATGATGTGTTACCATCACATGATTGTAGTGATGCACCATCTAATGAAGTAGGCTTGCAACCAAGTGGTAACTTAGATGACTCCCAGTCAACTGTGAAAAACGAGGAAGTGAAAGAAGAAAAGGACAGTCAAAGTTTATCTCCTTCACTCAACCAAGACAACAATATATCTAAGAAGGACCAAGAGACCAGCAGCCCAAGTTCTGTGGTAGATGAAAAACTGGAAGTCACAAATAACTTGAAGCAAGCTTCTAGTGCGGTTTCATTTGCGAGTGCTCAAGAAGACATTGCATCAACTACTTCCTCCGACTCACCAAGTGACAGCAATTACGAGACACCAAGATCATCTCAGGTGATAGTCGGCAGTCTGTCTGATGCTGTAGATGGCAGTAATGGTTGTAAAATACCTCCACAGGAAGAACAACGGAAACAAGAGGAGCCACAATCCAAATCACAAAATTCCAGTAAAAAGGGTAAGAAGAAAAACCAGAAGGGATTGATTACTACAGGTTGCCTTCCTGTCAGTTGTGCAGGCAGCAGCTCACCATCTTTCTCTCGAGGAAATTCTACTTATGGAGGAAGTGTAAAATCCAGGTAAAATACATTCATATCTTTTTTGTTCAACAGGATCAAACAGACCAAAAATCTATATTCTATGATATCAATTTTATTCAAAAAGAAGTAAAATACAGAATGGAAATATAAGAAAAACAGAAACAAAATGGGAATTGATCTATCCACATGCAAAGTATTGGCATCTCAGACTTGTTATACAATGTGTTCATTTATTTTTATTGTCAATCATTTTATTTACAGCGCAAAGCCCAAAAGTATGACAGGCGATAATTTATTCATATTTTCTCTACATCTTTTCAATCAACTCCTATAGATTAAATGTCAACATTTCTCACTGTGAATCACAAGACAAGAATGATGTCAATCTTCAGATGAATTTTGAGGTTAAAATAGCTAGAATGAAGTCCATTTGAATCCAAAGCAGCTACAGACAAACATGTCAAAAGAATGTGAATAAATTATCTGCTGTCACACTTTTGGGCTTTGCACTGTAATTCTGTAGGGGAATGTGACCAACCATAAAAAGAGGCTGCAAAGGGGACTTTCACTACCATTGCTGTTCCTAACACACATATATTTAAATTATGAAAAATTATAACAGCATAATTATTAGCAATAAGTACCCTGGCTACCAGAGGGGCGAAAGGGGTGAAAGGGACTGGGAGCTCAGGTACCCAAGGCATGCAATCAGAAGTTCAACAGCTCAACTCAACAATATTTGTTTCACTAGATATATACTATATTAATATATAAATATATATTATTTTTTTCTACCTCTTTGTAGGTTTGAACTAGCAAAGCGATATATGAAACGACAACTCAAGGTCTCCTTTCAGATCTACAGGTAATGTCTTTCACCTAAAAATTGTAAGTTAATTGTAAAGTATGTTACCATAGACTGCATGAATGCCAATAAATTTATGGCCTTTTACATTTTTGTGTTCTTAACAGTGACATTGGGGTGGATTCTGTACGTGAATCATACTTTAGTAGAAACAAGCCTGACAGCATAGAGACTCACTTGATTGTCTGTGTGCATGGACTAGATGGTAAGAGTACATGTAATAATCAAGGAAAATGACTTCAAGGTATATCAGTGGCAGATCCAGGATTTTAGACAGGGGGGTACTTCAACACATAGAAGTCTGGGGCAAGAGTAGCCACAGGTAGCCCAAGAGCCAAGAAAACAGATTCCAGACAGTGTATTGTCATTAATTACAAAGGGGGTTCCATAGAACTGTTGGACCTTATCCTGGATCTGCCACTGTATATATTCACCCCTTCCAACACCCCTTGATTCAGCCCTTTCTGCTAAAGGTTTAGTTATTGTATAATAATACTGCGGTTGTCAGCTCTCTACAAACTCAGAAATTCCAACAGCTAGTTTGTGAAATGTATTCTCCGCTGTAATCAATTAAAAAATTAATATAAAAGGTATATTGACTAATTACCTTTGATAGACGGCAGTTAAGAAGGTATTTCACAGTAAGTTATTTGAATGTCCAAGTTTGCAAAAAGCTGAAAACCACAGTTATAATAAAAGGCTTCAGTCTTGAAATGTCTAAAACTGTCTATTACAGATCTTTCTTTACTCTGTTATAACAGATTTACATAATTATTATCATTGTTGATTTGTTGTTTGTAGGCAACAGTGGTGATCTTCGTCTATTTAAATGTTACCTTGAGTTGGCTCTACCATCTACACGCATTGACTTCCTAATGTCAGAAATCAACCAGGTAATAGCATTTCCACATGCATCCCAAACATTAAACTGGAGAATTTCTATTGTTTTTTTTTTAACAAAAATGATCCTTGTTTACCTTAAACTCTTTACAGACTTCGGTTGTTGACTCTGTGAACTCATATATTAGAATGCCGGTCATTTCAATCCAAAGTAATTTCTATATGACTGTTATATACATGTGGATCATACTGACTGATCATGTGGATCAAAATGACCTGGATCAAAATGACTTTGGATCAAAATGATCTGGATCAAAATGAGTTTGGATCAAAATGACTTGAATCAAAATGACTTTGGATCAAAATGATCAGTTACCAAACAATGATTCTAACATCTAGTTGTGAAATACATCGTTTGCTGCTGCTAATTACTTGGCATGTTTTGCTTTTTATTGACGACAGGCAACAAACATATCTCACAACTAGCCATTGAAATATCTCAGTTTACAGAAACTGCAGTAATAGCTCAATTAACAGAGCATGACTAGAATGTGAAGGATCATCATAACATTTGGACAAAGCACACATTCTGATTGGTTAAGGCATGTGCTTTATGAGAACACACAGCAAACCACTTGGCATGCTGATCAAATAAATCAATTTGTATATTAATATTCAAAATAGAAAACTTGCTTGCTGTGATGTGTTCAGTTATAAAGCACTTGTTAGAACACTCAAGAAGTGTTGAGAAAGACTGCTTTGCATAATGCTTCTCTTAACACATCCCTTGTTTGTGTGTTCTGCTTATCCCCCATGTGCTTTATAATGACACACAACATGCACACATTTGGTACTCAGATTTTCTGTTCTTAGTTCTAATGGCTTTTTGAATTATTTTTCCTTCATTAATAATTGCTATGAAGATTAGAATACACCAAATTGAAATATGGCATCCAATTCTAATAACTATAGTTGTTCTTAACTGGCCAGCCTTGCATACATGTACAAACTCCATTGTGTTTCAATATGAGCACGAGGCTAGCTAGTCAAGAACAATATTTATAAAAATTGGACGCCATATTTTGATTTGGTCTATAAATAGGTTATTCAGCTTAGAGTTTACTGTGTAAATATACACTAGTTAATTTTGCTAAATATCTAGATATTATTTTATTCTGAGTCTTACATAATTTATTATTTCTATTTACTATAGGGTGATACTTTTGTGTCATTTGATGAGTTAACAGAACGACTGGTCCAAGAAATACTTCATTATATTGACGCTTATTCTCTATTTCCATCAAAAATCAGGTAAAATGTACAAACATGCAAATAACACAGCTACATAACATGATTGTGTCAATCATCATATCTGTATTTATCCCAAAACAAAGTGTTATATCGCTTTTATATGCCACAATAGTTTCTGTAATAATATATTGTTAAGTAATAGATAAAATATGAGCGGGAGACCTTTATGGGGATTTAAAAAGGCGAGCCACAGGCGAGCCTTTTTAAGCCCATAAAGGTCGGACGTGAATATTTTATATGACTTATCAAATCCCAACATTCGTTTAAAACTCATTTACTAATTAGTTATTAAAGAAAAGTCCAAGATTAATGCACATTTCTAGTAATGATGTGATCATTACATTATGATCATGCGCACTGTGTCACTCTTGACATCCCACATTTGAAAGAGGTCTTGTAAGGTACAGTAGGAGGCTGCTAGGAAAGTGAGATGGTTTGAAAAACCGGTGAAGGTCGATGATGCGATGAGACCTTTGCTGGTGTTTGTGCCATCAGCACTATTAACTTTGATAAAGATTGGATCAGATCTTTATCAAAGTTAATGAAATTGATGCATAAAACATCAATCCTTTATTGGGATTTAAAGGTCTGTACATGTGACCACAATGGACAACCATGATTGGACTAATAGGTCATGAATTATTCATGAATTTGATAATATTTGATAATACCTGGTCTGAATCAAGGTAAAAATTAATGTCAAAGCAAGGTACTGGATCAGCCACCTGTTATTACAGTCAAATCAACTGATGCATTCCTCAATGTTAGAAGATCTGATCTATTTCTGCAAATTTGAATTTACATTTGTTTTGAAATTTGCATAATTTATTTTTTAAATGGGGTATTGAGTCAAAACTTTGAAATTTCTAGATGCAGACTTATTCAGCTGCTAACTGATATTGATGGTCCCCAAATTAGGATCTGTGGTCAATAACTGATACTGCTCAATTATATAATAAAATTCTTTAATAGATATTATTTATTACAATATTTCTGTTACTAAACTTAATTGGTTTATAGCAATTAAGTTTCTGTTTTGAAAGTAATGTTTTAATTTGAAGTTGTTTATGAAAATGTAAAAAATTTGATTCATTATGCAAATGTCAAAACAAAAATTAATGAGAAATTAAATTTCAATAAACAAAGTCAATCTTCCAGGACTGTAGATAGGAATGCATGAGCTAGTTTGACTGTAAACTGTTTCTGTCAATAATATTATAATCAACAATAACTTTTTTCATGTGTGTTTGGTATAGTTTTGTTGGTCATTCATTGGGCAATATCATCATTCGTTCAGCACTAGCCCATCCTGGACTTGAACCACTGTTAGATAAGATGCATACACTACTGTCACTTAGTGGACCACATCTTGGTATGTTGTACCCTACTAGTCCTTTGGTTAGTACAGGTAAGAAAGAATTATGGAATATTTTCATCTCATGGCGATGATAGTGTTAATAGGCTAATAGTAATAATCATAACATAATCATAATCACCATACTAGACAGTCCTTTGGTTAGTACAGGTAAGATATAAATATGTACTCTTTTCATCTCATGTCGATGATAGTGTTAATAGTGCTGCTGCTCCTGATGACATCAATGGTAATGGGTGGCATGTGATCCAAGTTGAGTCCCGGCGTCTGAGGCATGAATTATTATTATTATTATTATTAATACTAATTACTAATGATTGTAATTAAGAGAGGCGTGATGGTCTAGTGGTCAGTGGATCGGATTCTGGGCCTACTGGTCTGGGTTCGATTCCCGGCCCGGGCGATTGCGTTGTGTCCTTGGGCAAGACACTTTACTCTCTATGTGCCTCGTCTTCTCGGATAAGGACGTAAAGCCGGAGGTCCCGTCTGCTTTCACTCTAATCCTATATAAGGTGGACGTTAAAGATCCTGTTGTGCTATGTTCGCAAAGAGTAGGGGATTGTCTCCCGGTACAACAGTCAGGCCTCGGAGGCATTAACTAACAACACTCATGATTGTAAACTGCTGGTTTTCAGCAGTCCGATAAGTCCTCCATATACAAATTACTAGATTGTAAAGCGCTATGAGCTATTCTAGAGATATAGCGCTATATAAATGAGGCATATTATTATTATTATTATTATGAATTATATGTGTGAATTTTCTCTCCTATGCCACAAGGGTTTTTCTTCAGGTTATCCTTCTTTCCTCCCTTCACAAAAATGAACAATTGTTAGCCAAATTGTGTGCCAAAATATCATAGAGGTAGCGAGTGTGTGTCTTACAAAACGAAAATGTTTACAAATATATAAACTATAGACTAAATACATTTGTAATTACAATATCTTAACTCCTATATCTTAACTTATTTATACAATGTTTAAACCTATATATTGCATGTAAAATCCATCCCATATTGCATGTAAAATGCATCCTAATCTCAAAATAGTGTGCTTTGTAATAAACAGTTACTAATGATTGTAATTATTGAACCAGGTTTATGGTTGATGCAAAAATGGAAAAAATCTGAAGCACTGACACAACTCTCACTAAATGACCATGAAGACCTTCGCCAAACATGCATTTATCGACTAAGCCAATCTAAAGGTATGTAGTTAATTAATGATGGTACAAGCCAAGAAATTAATTAAAACCCAATAATTATTGCCAAAAGCAAACAATATTAAGTCTCCCTTTTGAGATTAAGCCCACACACTTGTTTGTCAACTCTAACCAACCTATTTCTAGAGTACAAGACTTATGTGAAATGCCGGCTATATAAGTGCCACATTAAATTACATTACAAACACCAAGGAAAATTTGTTAAATAAAGAAATGGTTCATAAGTAGCGTGCGTCCATCGTGTTATGGATGCACGCGGGAGGTTGCTAAGCACGAAAGAAGCGTAATGAGTTGCACAACGCGAAGCGGAGTGCAACTCTAGCTTCTTGAGTGCTTAGGCAACCTCCCAAGTGCATCCATAACACGATGGACGCACAACTACTTATGAACCATTTCTTTTATAACATAGACAAAAAGTTATCATAATGCAAAACTGTCTATTTTGATTTCATCAAATCACATATTCTCGTAAAATTTTCGAGCTTAATCAATCAAGTGACTTGTGTCCTAGAACAAATGGCTCAAATTTGTTTAGAACAACTTCATTCAGTAAGTTCTTTAGGACATTTACATGATAAAAAACTGTTTTTTGTGTACCTTTTCTCAAAACTGACTACTAAGCGCGCGCGAAAAATCAAAACAACGAAAACCTGACCGTTGATTGCGCGCGCGCTTAAAATGACGTTGAACTGGTTAGCGCTAAATCAGAACGCGCGTTCTATCGAAAAAAATATTTGAAAAAAATTGACATCATCGTGCTCCATTCGCGTGCTCCATAGATTTTTTGTTCATAGATAAAAAGCCAATCAGAGCGCGCATTATAACTTATCTATGTTATAAAAGTTATTTTTTCATAACAAGAACTTTATTAAACTTGTGGATTGTAAATGCTTGAGTTATTGGATGGAGCTTTTGCACCAGATTTGTCAATCACTTGTTCACTCATTGTCATAATTGTTAATTATTTGAGCCCCAAGATATCAGTATATTTTATAAGATAGCCAACATCCTTTATAATTGAAGAAACTATGAGAAAGAAACATTTACATAACAATAAAATTATAGCTAGCCTAGTAAAAATATCCCCATGAAGGTTGATGACTGTAAGTGTGGTAAGATATATACCTGATGCTACATGTCTAAGTATGGACCCACCAAAGGATTGTACACATATCTGTCTTAACATTCAATTGCAATGGAGTTATGATTGTCCTAGACAATCTTAATTGAGAAAGTTATGTTGCCTTAGATTACTTTATGTATTGTGTTTGTGAGTAACTACCCTCCACCTCATTTATCTCAACAGGCTTGGAATACTTTAAAAACGTTCTACTTGTAAGTTCTGTACAAGATCATTACGTACCTTATCATTCAGCTAGAATGGAAATGTGTAAAGCTGCAGCCAGAGATACTTCTGAATATGGTAGGTAGAACTGTCACTGGCACCTAATTGTTGAATGGAATTATTACAATATTATGGCAATGATGATGATACAATGATGATGATTCAAAACTATAATAAAAAGAGAAAATGTATTGAGTAAACTTTCAAAGTGTTGAAAGAAAAAGCCTTGGTTGATCTTGACTGTTGTGTAACTGAATTTGCATACAGGCTATGCTAATTAATGCTCAATATGCTCAATATGCAAAATACTAAATAGGGAACATGATAAAAACAAATGCTGGGAATTGAATGAAAAGAAAGGATAACTAAACAAGTATAAGAATCAAGATATGTATGCAAAAGAGGGTGCGGAGCAATGCTCCTTAACCTACTTTAACGTTAACCTAAACCTTGATCAACTACTAACCTTCATGGTTGTAAATGCAATGATTCACAAACATAATTTAGTTTAACTGAACAGTTTTTTTATATAATATATTTTACCTAATTTTCTTCTTTTTGGTTTATCTATTTCTATAACATGCATGTTTTTCTGTTTTCTATCAATTTGTGTAAGGGCGTCAGGATTATGGGATGCACAAAATTATTATTATTATTATTATAATTATTATTTTTATTCATATTATTTTTAATTCTTGTATAGGTACAATTTATCGAGAGATGGTATCCAATCTAATATCACCACTACAGGACAAGAAAGACATGACTTTTGTTAGATATAGTTGCTATCATGCCTTGACCAGTTCAGCAAATTCATTCATTGGTCGAGCTGCCCACATCGCAATGCTTGACTCAGAACTCTTTATAGAAAAAGTTTTATTAGTGTCTGCTTTGGACTATTTCAGATAAAACACTTCACTATAATGTACCAAAAATTAGCTAAAATTGCTGTAATGTTACCTCCAACTTTGGTAATATTTGTCTTTTTTGGTCTATTCATCATTTTTTGGGGTTTGAGCTTAATTAAACTCATCCAGTCGTTATAATTGGTTAATTTTTTGTAGTTTATAATAATTTTATGCTTTTATGTCTCAAAATTGGTTGATGGGTCAGAAAAGATCAAATTAAAATTCCCAATTTGCAGGTCTCTTTGTCAATGCAACAATGTTGACTATAATTAGTAAGCATATGATGTATGTTCATTCTATTTTTGTTAAATAACTCACAATAATTATTGACAAGTCACTTTTGATGTAATATTTTGTTTTTTTTTGCAACAAAAATCTGCTCATATCTGCTAAAGTTGGTATAGTAAATCCAGACAGTATGAAAAACTGAAAAAAATAACATTCATAAATATAACACATTAGAGAATAAGAGTGTCTGTTTTGATGTCAAACTGCAATCATACAGTACCATAGCAATAGATAGATTTAATGTAGCATATTTTACAGCCGTTCTCATGCAGTCACACCCACCATAAAATATTGTTACCTAAACTTGATTTTGGAGGACAAATCAATTAACTATTTCAATTAAGTATTTCCAAGGCAACATGTACTAAAATGTCCATTGCAGATCAGCAAAAAACTTGTTATGCTGTTATTCCAAACTCTCCAATATTGATTTCTGAGTAAAGGAAGAAAAGGTTGATAAAAAGACAAATAAAAGATTCAAATTTAGCCAATTTATTGCCGTTCGGCATCTGACAACTTGAGGTTCCTTTCAAATATATTTGATTGAGAATCAAGTGTAGACTGCAATATTTTTTGGTGAAAGGGCATGTGTGACTGATGATGAGATGGCTGTTAACCAATTATTGTTTTATGGGAGCAATGTTGTCATCATGTTAAGGGGGTATAAAAGTTTTGATGCTTTTCATAATTATTGAAAAAGATAGAGCCTGTCACACATTACCCTACTTGGTAGATATTTTCCCCCTCTAGAAGAGAAGGAAAGAAACCTCAGCGTGGAGCTGCTAGATATTCTATCGAGCAATGCGCAATTGTATGACAACATTCCAACATCATTTTATTACATGCAATGTACTTCAAACTGGTTAATGGATTTAAAACTGGTTTAAAGTTAATTTACTTGTGCCAGCTTGTGCAGTTCCATGTTGAGGTTTCTTTTGAAAAAAATCTGCAAAGCAGGATAATCGAGCATTGAGCTCTTTCCTAATTTTATGTTTTTGTTGTATTACTTGGGGCTTAACATAATATGTGTCTGCACTTCTAAAAGGACTTACAGATATATCTTTTATTTTTATTTTAGAAAATTCCTGACAAATATACTTGATACATTTAAACTAAGTTATTGACTGGCTATGTGTGAAATATTTTCTATTAATTGTGGGGTAAAATAACTAGAATTTTTTTAGATATATCCAAGACAAATCTTTTTGTTTGTAATTTAAGTATTTCAATAAGTAAAATTTTATATTAATTTTTATATAAATCAGCAATAGTTTTCAATTTGGACAAAAATAGTCTATGAATATTTTCAATGTTGTGCAAACAATTAAACCATGAAGAGTAAGATAAATGAAAGGTTATTACACCAGCCTTGCAATTGGTAAATAAAATTTATTGTATAATTTTGTAAGCAAAATTTATTTATTTAATTCTATTGAGTGGCCATTTGTTACAACCATAGACAAATAGATAATTTTTATTAGGTATCCTAGGCTCTGTATTTGATGATTCTGGTTTAGTAACTAGGGACAAATAGTCACTAAAATAGAAACTATTAGATATATAGTAGCAAATTATTTTGATTTTATTTCATGGTTTAAATGAATGCACTTAAATAAAATTATGTGCCATCATTTCTAAAATTGAATTTTCATATCTTAGAATAGAAGCTTTTTCATGGGGGGAGGGGCATGTAGTACAAATAAGAAACTCTTTACATTGTATATTGAGAAATGTAAACATTGCACATATTATACAAACTGACAATTGCCTTGGAAATACATAGGTAGTGCTTTGAATTTTTCACAATGGAAATAAATAACAAAAAACAATGTTTTGTTTACTTTATTGGATCACTTTGTACAATGACATGGTGCAGTACCCTGCATGCTGATGACCTTTTGATGCTCTTCTTACATTAACGGTCAGTCAATGTTTGGGGGTGTTTTTTTGTGGGGGGGGGGGGGGGGGGGGGGGGGGGGGGGGGGGTATCATTTCTTTAAACTTTAGAAGAGTTGCAAAAAACTCTCCTGCTTGCAAGGTGGAGCAGTTCCTACCTTCAACAGGGAAATGTTATATTAGTTTTTGAATCTCTCCACAGGTGCATGAAATTTAGTGAATCGCTAGTGAGTACACAAACAGTAGGTAAGCAGGTTATATATGTAGTAATTCTTAAAATCAAATTCAATAAAATAGGTTAATCTTTATGTATAAATTTGATTTTTCATAACTTTTAGATACAAAAAATATGTGTATTATATTATTTTTACCTGTTTTTAATCATGTGAATATAGAGTGTTGTATTATGTAAATGATAATAATTATCATCATAAACCTCTAATCTTTTACAGTAACTTCTTATTATAAGCAATCTTTTGGTATAACTTCTTTTTTATTGAGCAACATGTTCATTGTCATACATGAATAGTGAAAGTATTTAATTGTTCAAAAGCTATTATAGGCTGTATAGGTGAGCGTAGTGTTTACAAGTGTTGGTATTGTGATGCTAATTTGCCAAACATTTTATCAATAGATTTTTTTAATTTTCTTTGTTCTTATAATGATTGGCTGGCAAAACCATAACAAATCTCACTGTACGTCCACCTATTGAAATAATTATCAGGTTCAATTTGATTAGTTTGCATTATCTTAAATGTGGAAACACTATAGCATATCATGCAGAAGAGGCTAATCAGTCAAGAAAAATAAAACATTTAAATCAGGTTTTAATTCAACATACTTGAAATGTATGGCTGTGAAAAATCTTATAAACTCATTCGAAAAAATGATGACCGATAATTGGTCTTAAAAGTATTTGAAGAACTGAACTGGCTACAATCATGTGCAAAATTGTTGGGACATTTTGTTTGCGTTTAAAAATATATGCAAAATCTATCAATTTGATGTGCAACCACCCCCCTAAGCAATGTTGATTGGTCTTTCAAATGACAACCGTTTCACATTCCCACAATTCAACATTGAAATGGGGGAGAGGGGGAAACAGAAAAATGATGTTGAAATAGTTTTCATGTTAAAACCAATGTCCCAAGGTACTTTGAACATGATTGTAGCTTTGCATACAAGTAGTGAAAATTATATTGTTCTTCAATGTGTAGACATGGCTGACTAGTCACAATTATTGCCATACTAGTCACAAAATGGTCCATTTTTTGGTCCTCCATATTCTGGAAACCTATCATATTCTTGTTTATAGTGTTGTTCATAGTTTAATTAGCCTGATCTTCAGAGCGGGCCTGGGTCCTTCGCTTTCTCCCCAAACTCCAAACAAGTTTTGGGAGAAAGTGATAGCGTAGGACCCAGGCCCGCTCTGAAAATCAGGCTATAGTTTAATAGGCCTTTTACAGGATGTAGTCACAAGACAATTTCCAAAAATAGCAAGGATTTCTATGACCGACTGCCTTATCAGAGCCTTAATTTTAAAGATATTGAGATAATTTTCCAGAGAATGTTTGTTATTTAAATGACACTAGAGTGCTTACACTATGTCCATGAAATAAAATCTAAATAGTTGCTAACTAATAGTTTTTATTTAGTGACTATTAGTCACTATCACTCAACAGCTTTAGTAACAATACACAATGAATAAAGTATTAACTTTCTATGGTTTTGAGTATTTGATTTCCTTTGTGATAGTGAAAGATAGTCACTAAATAAAAACTATTAGGTAGGAACTATTTAGATTCTATTTCATGGACATAGTGTAAGCACTCTATTGAATTCTGGAATTCATTTTGTGCTACTCTTCAAATGGTCACATGACCATGTCCTGCAATAGGCCTATTCCGAGTGTTTTTTTTTTTTTTTAATTTTTGTAGACTGTCCAGTACACAGAGATGGAGAGCTTATTTTTCACAGCAGTCATTTTTTCATTAATCAAGGTATGGGATTATGGAAACTTAAAGAGCACTATATATTTTTTTCTTCTAGAGAGCAGTCCCCTTCAATGCCTTAATTTGCATTGAAGTTAGGTGAACATTGAGCTTGCACATTCTCTTACCCAGACGTACCTTCTCAGCTTTCTAACGAAAAATCAAAGGCTCTGGTCGGCCACAAATCCAGCGTCAATATGATTGGTTGAAATAATTACATGCGCAATCAGCGATAATTATACACACCTTCTACACAACGATTTTGTTTTGATATTGCTAGAGACAACTGTCTATAGAAATGTACCTTTGATCGCATTTACTTGGTTTCAGACTAGATTTACCGATGAGGCCGTACATTCAAAAAAAAACAAAATAATAATAATTTGGAAATTTTGTTGTTGTTACCGGAAGTTAGAAAATATTGAGCATGTGCATATCTCACAACCCAGATTCTGGGTCTTCCGGTTTGTGTCCGACCAGAGCAATTGATCAGTGAAGCTGAGAAGGGTCTGGGTAAGAGAATGTGAGCTTGCAATGATAGAGACCTTTTAACACCTTGTCAGACAACTAACTATTCATGTGTCTCTATCATTGCAAGCTCAACGTTCATCTTGCTTATATGCAAAGGCCCAGCTACCTTTCAAGATGATAATTGTATTAGTTCCCCTAATTATTCTGCAATTTACAACTTAGCATTTTTTGAACAATTTCTTTGAATATAAACAACTTTAAAGATATAGATTTTCATATTTACAATTTTCTATACTTTGAACAATAACTTTAAATATTTAAACTTTAGAAATATACAGGAATATGCATATTGAGTGCATTATATTATGGAATGCATGTGCACACCAACTCTAACATCTAATATACATAATATGTACACAATGTACATAATATAAACAATACTAAACTAAGTGTGCCAAACAATACCCTCTAGTTTTTCTACAAAAAAAGTAATTTGAAACACTAACTTATAGAATTATATTGATGTTTTGAAGTGTTCTTATAATTCTTATCTGATTTGAAATATGTTTTGACTTGGACAACCTTCATTCAAATAGGTGTATTATATAGTTACATAAATGTATTATAATATTTGGTGTCTATTTAAGATCAAAATGTATTGGTTCTATATGTGTTTTCACTCTTTTGGTAGGAACAGCTTTGGTACAGCTTTCTTCCAATATAGATGATGCAGGCCGCTTTCTGTTTTCCTGATCAGCAAGTTCTATCCACTAAATAAAAGAGATCAGATACCATGAATGACTACAATCACTTTCTAAAATAGGTTGATTCTTCGTATATATGTCCCCAACATCATCACTCAAACTACCGTGCCTAATATAGAGTGTTAGTGTTCAGTACATAAGACTACCTCATTAAGGTAGATAGTAGTGTATGTTACACAGACTGTACTATACGTCCTGTGTGTTCTAGTGTTCCATATACTAGTACATACAGAGCACTATAATTCTCATCATCACAATCATCACTATCATGACCATTTTATTTCTCTTACCCTTTTATAGTCCTCTAGCACAAGACCTTTAATCTTTAATGGTGAAAGAGGCCCTTCTACAGATGCTTCCCGTCGAACAAAGACCTACAAAAAAATCAATTCAATTATTACTGTTATCATTGAAGTGCGACCTGTGAAAGTTTGAAGTCTTGTTTGCAAACTAGCATGTTTTGGCTGGTAATCAAAATATTAGGAACAAGTTTAACAGTGTGCTAAAAAAATGATGATTGGCTGATTGATTGAAGCATGAATACCACTAATTGAATGGTAAATCTCATCAGCTACCTTTTCCAATGTATGGCCGGACACTTGCCAGCAAGGCACGATGGAATTGCAACCTCTGCTATTGTAACTATGGGGGTTGCACTTCAATGATGGTGGTAGTAATTAATATAATCATTGTTAATATCATTACTCAATATTATTACATTACTCCCTTGGTGCTCTCTAGTGATAATTCTAATGATACCCTGAAAGTGCAGTACTGTAAATAAATACAAATTTCAGTTACTGTAATTATCGGAATGCCTAATATAATGTGTATTGATTTGCAATCCTGCACTTCAGAGTATAATTGGAATTATCTAGTTGTTCTTCCGGATAAAAATGTTGATTTGTATAATTTTTCTGCAATCTTATTACTGACACTGCTTAACACTAAATATTTATTATCAGTGTTACTACTAGCTGCTTACTTTATGAAAGCCATCCTCATATATCTCTCCATCCAGACCTTTCTTTACATTTATTTCCACAACATAGAGATTTGCTATTGGGACATGCAAATTATAATTATGACGGACGTTTTGATAAACTCTTGTGAACACAACACTGAAATTGAAAAAAAGGAAATATAAGTAAGTGTCACATTTGGAATCTTCAAATAAGTTAAGTTGAACATATGTAAATATATACAGTCAATTCAAAAAACATTGTCGTCAATAGGCTTCAAGTCTACGCGACTAGACCGAAAGGTAGCATGGGTAGAAATCACCGAAGCGGATAAATACACACATTATTTAATGCAATATCACGCTCAATCAACTAATCATTATTTGATTGAGTGAGCGTGATATTATATATATATTGCATTAGATACTGTGTGCTTTTATCCGCTTTGGTGATTTCTACCCATGCTACCTTTCGGTCTAGTCGCGTAGAGTCGAAGCCTATTGACGACAATGTTTTTTGAATTGACTGTATACATTGACCGGTGGCTGCATATCCAAGGTGGTTGGTCCTTGTGGTGTAGTATGTGGTTAACACATTGAATTAGAAAGCCAAGTCCCGCCAAGGGCAATTGACATTTTTCTCATGTATAGTGTCTGTTTACAGCTATTTCACAAACAGTCAAATACTGAATACTGCACACTGAATAGTGCATTCAAAGACCCAAAGGAATTGTGGGTAAAAGTAAATATAATATATAATATTTATATAGTGCCTATCCAAATCTGCTCTCGGCGCTTATATATTATTATCATGTAGCTAATATTGTATTGTTTCCGAAAGAATGCACTTTTAAAAATAGAATAAACAATAGACAATATTACATGACCCAAAATGCATTTTGGTCTTGGAATGCAGTATTTTTGAAATGTATAATGTATATACCATGTGTACTTAGGGAGCTAAAGACTTGTATGTATTGAGACTTGGAAACCAGTTTTGTGTCTTTTATTTGCTTTACACCCTACCGGTAGCTTCTACATGCATAAAAACATTACTAAAACTACCAACCTTCTTAAGATGTTAAAGGTGGTAACTCA
Organism: Metridium senile; assembly: GCA_949775045.1. NCBI lineage: Eukaryota > Metazoa > Cnidaria > Anthozoa > Actiniaria > Metridiidae > Metridium > Metridium senile. The sequence goes on from OX459095.1 coordinate 33,981,681, forward strand.
GGAATTAAAGTGTCGGGTAAGCCACAGGCAGCCCAAACTCCAATTATCCTCTTAACTTGTTACCCCTTGGCCAAAACTTATCCAATTTCAGCTCATAGGCAGAGTTTTAGTGTGGAAATGTTTTAACATTTAAAATATTAACATTGTTTACCTGTACATGCTCTTTTCCACCTTTGGACGAAACTTTGCAAACTCCCGATCAATGTCTTTAATAATTTGTTGTTTATCGTTATTACAAAGGAAGACTCCTTTGATGATTCCTACCATATTGAACACAAGAAATGAAATTACATTAGTACATTACAATAGTACATATCATAGTAATCTAACATGGTGGGCATGGGGGGCCTAGCCGTGAGAGTACTGGCCTTTCACCACTGTGTACTGGGTTTGATTCCCTGAAAAGGGGGAAAAGTGAATAGGGTTTGTTTGTTGTTCTCTCATGCTATTAAGATGTGTTTTCTCTGGGTTATCCAGTTTTCTGGATAAATCATCATGTGAGAAGTGATGTAGAAGAGGTATGATTGTCCTGGGTAGTGTAGTCTTGAGAAAGACTGATGACTGTGTTGAGAAAAGATATGTGATAAAACATTTAAAATGCTGGGGTAGCGACTGTGAGTGTGTTAAATACTAAACATTCACCACTTGCTAGGGGACGGACCATTAGATTTTTGAGGGGGGGGGGGGGGGGGGCAAATACCAAAAAAAAATTTGAGCACAGCCTAAAAGTGGAAAAAAAAATTCGAGCACATCAGATATTCTGAAAAAAAAGATCGTGCAAGGTGAAGAAAAAATTCGTGCACATACTTAGAGTGGGAAAAAAATATCGTGCAAAAAAAAATTGCTCACCCCCCCCCCTCAAAAATCTAATGGTCCGTCCCTAGGGAGATTCGGTAACAACTCCCTGTTTTATTTATACACTACATATGAATTATACAAAAGACAACTTAAATATTTGGTATGTTTTTAAATAAGGTTTAAATATTAAATCATGGTAAACTACTTATTAATTACCATTGTCCAAAATCCCTGCAAGAAGTGTCCCTCCTCTTGAGTTTAAGAAACCTGACCCATATTTACGCACATGCTGTAGAATAGGTCACACAAATGGGTTAATACAAGAAAAGTATAATCAATTCTAATTACATAGTGTTAAATAAAATAATAGAGCTACTTGTAATCATGTTGCACAACTTTTTTTTAACTGGTAACTGTTTTAGAGATTCATCCTTTATCATTGTAATGGAGATGAAAGACATAAAGATGGGCTATCTACATGTAATTCAATGAAGATTGTCACTGGCATGGAAAAAGGCAAAATTACTCAACTGTAAGCACCACCAAAAAAACAATCCATTCTTTTTTTGAATTCCGGTTACCTCACATGGCCATTAGGGTGCTACAACATGTGTTTTAACATTATTGTTTTTGTCACATGACCATTCAGAGTGTTGTTTTGTTTTGTTTTGGGCGGTGCTAATAGTCAAGTAATTTTGGTAGTATCTTGAGATTGAAAGTGGTCATAGGGTTTCAAGTTTTCCTTCTGCATTTTGGTTTTCACTCTGTCCCCCTAAAATGCTTTTTGTCCCTTAGCCCTGTCCTTTGTGGAACATAAACAATGCACTGGTCCCTCCTCAATTGGCACCAGTCCCCTCCCATTATTAGGCTTTAACTAATACAAAATGTGTTGGCATCGAAATGTAAAATAAACATTACTAAAAGCAAAACTATTAAAAGCATGAGTGTTAATTATACCTGAGGCAGGATGTTCTTAAAATATCTTCCCCCAGCAGCCTTGAATTCATAAAATCTGTTTTCTGTTGTTGTAACATTTGTATCTTTTATGTAGAAATCACTTGTTGATCTAAAAAATATATAAATAAATTAATAAATACATAAATAAATACATTAATAAATAGATACATTATTAAATAAATAAATACATTAATAAATAAATACATGAATAAATAAATACATTAATAAATGAATAAATAAATACATTAATAAATAAATATTGATTCAAATATGATTTTATTATATTCCTATTATGTTTTAAATATGTTGGCTTGAAGTAATAATATTTTTTATTTGATATTTTTATGTTTTTACATTTCTTTGGATGTGCCACTATCATGTTTTAAGCACCTTGTGTTTTCAAAAGGGCAAACAAATAAATAGAAATATCAAATACAAAATTTATACATATGATGAATTCATCCTTTTCTCATTTATTCATTCAAATGATATTGTTTTGTTTATACTTTATTCACTAAAGAAAACTTTATTTGCTATTTTACTCTTCTATTCAACTACTCATTCATTTATATACACTTGTTTAATCAATTTTCATCTCCTAATGACATTTCAGAATATCTATGGAAACTAGCAAGTAAACTAGCATAGGCTGCGTCAGTGTTTGATATGTAATATAATGAAATTTGTAACACCGTAACAAATGTTGACTTAACTTTACTGACGTTTCGAACTTTAGCCCTTTGTCAGAGTAAAAAAGGTACTTCAGAATATCTGAATATCTGTTCGCTCTTTTGATCTTTCAATCATTCTATTATTCATTTTCACATTTATGATTCATACACCATTAACTCTCCCATTCATTTCTTTATTGATTCTTACCGAATATTAGCAATCTTTTCTTGTTCCTCGGGAGTGAGCATATATCGAGCAACTTTTTGGTGAGTTGGTGTTTCGCCATAAGCTTGGGACAAAAGGCTTGGGGCTCTATCCTTCTTCATAAAATGGTTTATCTTGTCCTTTACCCATGATAGTATTTTAGTGCGTTTTGGCTTAAAATAAAAGATAAAATTGTTAAAATGCAGTGGCAAGCTTTAAAATTTCATGTAAGTGGTGTACCAGGCTGAATTATTTATCACTTATTTACTGGAACCGAGGGAAACAGTATGTTTTGTGGTTCCGAGACCGCTGATGAAACATTGGCAGTCGAAGGACTACAAAATTAACATACTGCTTTCCCGAGGATTCCAGTAAATATCTGCTTTATTATCATTTCAAGTGTCAAAGAGAGCAAATCAAGTAAAGAAATAAAGTGTTTTTATTAAAGCTTCTAGGATTGATATAAAAGACTGACTTCCGGTTTATTTATTGACGGTCAACAACATATTATTGACTGCTGTTGAGTAGTTGCTGGGAAACAGTAAAATTTTGTGACTCTCAAGTGATACACTCTCGACCAATAAGATACTAGGAAGAGTGAACTTTGACACTTGATATATAATTATAATAAAACAAATTGCTTACTTTAGCCCTTACAGCACGACGCGTGCTACCGTTTCCACTGAACAAGATTTTTGACGAAACTTTGACACTTTTCTTAAACTCTTCGGCGACTTTTAATCAACCCATGGCCTCCAGGAAAGCATGATGGACGTCACTGATTAGTTAAAACTCCCCGAAAAGTTTTAAAATAGTGTCAAGATTTTGTAAAGAAAAAATCTTGCTAAGTGGAAACTAGCGCGCGCGTCGCCTTGTAATTTAAAGTGGCATGACAAGAATTTCCCCCTTTCTGTACCCAGCTTGACCCACTACCACTGGGCAAAAACCGACAGGTATCTATAGTCCATACAAGTATTGTGAGCTGCTAAATGTATAAAATAATTATATCGTCTAAATGGCTTGAAAGGATGAAGTTTTATCTTTATTAAAATTTACACACGTGATAAAACCCGGATAAACCTCGATCAGCGTAAAAACCCTGTGATTCTGACATTTCGGTGTCCGAACGGGCGATTGTACGACTTATGGCTTATGGTTATAAAACATTTCAATTGTAAATATTGTCTAATAAAGCCAAATTAACCACATACTGATAGTATGAACTGCATATTTGCACAAACATTGCAAGTTTGACATGAGAGAACTTTCAATTCATACATAATATTAGCTGAAATCCAACACAGATTAAGACAAATGTCCATCTTAACATAAACCTTACTTCCGATCCTTCATCTTTAGCGACCTCTGATTTTCTTTTCTTGCTTTTCTTGGCTATTTTCTTGAAGAAATCCATAACAACTGCAAGGTAGTAAGCTCACGTCGAAGACTTCCAACAACCTGGAAAGGGCACTCGCGCGCAATTACAATACGAATCAACCAATCAAATCAGAGAATCAATCGAATCAACCAATGAGAAACTAGCTAAGAATATCCGATCTAACAGCCAATAAGAACTTCGCTACTATTGCTCCTGGGCACGAGGCTGTAGTGCACGGATTTACACCACTCTCTTGAAGAAGTGCTGTTGAGGAAAAGTTTAGCCACAAACTTAAAGTTTAGCGGTAATTTATATATCTATTTACCTCGTATTTTAAAAGAGGTTGTGTATTTTATCGTGGTGGAGTGACTTTGGTGAATGCTTTGCCAAATTCGCTCATTAAATTTGCTAAACTTCGTCGTAGTGGTCCCCCCCGTCGACCGGCATTTGGCGCCACTACACTATGCAAGCTGTAAACAGAAAATGAGCGGTAAGAATAATGACTTTTATCAAGAGTTGACTTAAATAAGTAAACATTATTACTAAGTAAGGTTTTTACGGAAAGTTTACATTAAAATTATTGAAACTGATGCTGTGAGCTGTTTAGATGATATGCGATTCAGGTTAGCCCTATTTTGGATCTTGAAAGCTGCTGGCAAATCAGTTTCAGTTTCATTTTACAACCGGGGTGGAGAGCAAATATTATATTCATGAATTAAAATTGCTCACTTTCAAAGACAAGTAAAAATTGAACGATATTTTTTTTCGTTGCAGCTAAAATTTCTGGTTGAGTGAGCAAAAAAACTTTCCACCTGTATTTTTGAAAGGTAGTCGTGCCTTTACTGCAAAAGTGATCACTTAAACCAAGTGCAAATAACTTCTTGGGGTATTAAAGTAGTACTTCCATTTAAAATCAGTGGCAAAATATTGTTAGTTCAAGTTCCTAGGCTTTTCAGAACTTGGACTTAAAACTTATTCTTTCAAAATTCTTTGGGCTTGCTTATTCCTCTTGCATCAGAGGAATGCCAACCACAGAATTAGTGTCTGCAGCTTGCAACAACTGATATATATAAATGAGACTTTTATGCATTATGATATAGCACAGTTTTATTGAGCAGTCAATCAGTTAAAAACTTATAAGCTATTTCCTATCGGATGCACACTCACACACTCCCTTTTGTGCTTTTTTATAAACTTTCAAGTGGATGATTTTATAGGAGCATGTGTAGAAACATGATATAATGGAGAATCAGATTGGCTGAAAACCTATGACCAAGTTTTCATGGGCAGCATGGTTTGTCTTTCTTATACCAGCCCTGATTATACTTACTCACCCATTGCGTGTAAACACACTTTAACACACAGAAAATATATTTTACAAAGAACTCTGAACAAGGCTATACCTTATAACACAGTTATGCTTTTTTTTTATTAGTTATGCTTAATTGTTCTAAATGTATATCTTTTATCTCATGATCACACATAATTTTTGTATTTTCAATAGACTTGATGAGCAACATCTCATATATTGGCTTTGTGCTAAAGAACTACGAGATAACACAAGTAAAGAATTATGAGGTTTTTTTTAGCAAAATGCAAAGTTGAAGAGGATGCGGTGCCTTCTAGACACAGGTAAAGCAAGTTGAAAACTATGAAAAATATATAATTGTACCAATGAGTTGTACCAATGAAAAATGATAACTTGTATATGAAAAAAATATAAACGTATATTGCAGTGAAACTACAGTATACATAACAAATGCATTGCTTACCAATGAAGTGAATGTACCAGTGGCACCTCTGTGTAGTTTCTTTTTGCCAACATTACTTGGTTGTGAAGATCTTGAGGGTCAACATTTCTTGGGACTGCAGGCTTGTGTTCTTTGCATAATTTCTTGTGCATCGCTCTATATCTGGGCAGCTGTACTGGACCATCAATTTCTTTTCTGACAGCCCTTTTAACTGCTCCCAAATCCGTTTCATAATTAATGTATTTTACCTCAAAAAAGGTTAAAAATGGCTTTTTGTAGACTATGGTCATTATTGGTGCGAGCGTAGCGAGCAGCGAAAATAATCTAGCGGGATTCCTGTGGACGTGAGAGCCTGGGGGAATCTATATTGTTCTTGCGAAGGATATCGAGATTTTCTTCGATGACTGTATATCGAGTACTGTACAGTGGTTATTTCTTTCGTCAGCGGTTCTTTCTGTTGATTTACTTGTAAGTGGAAGTATTCATCAGGACCATCAAGGTGACGAACGTTTTAGCGTCGTTTCTAGAGGAAGACAATGTGCCTTTATCAGTCTTTCGGCTTTGTTGTGTGCAAACTCGTGCCATCCTTCACAATGGACGACTCAGATGATCGATTATATCTTAATTCAAGGAGATTCTATGTATTTAACAGCTTACGAAGAACACACTATACCAGATACAGAGACATTTCACTTACCTATTTACCAGATCTAGCCCGCTGGTTTCCACTGGATATTCGAACAGAACAATCGCTCGTCGAGGCAAACAATCTAAATCAATCGCCTGATAAATCGCCTGTCGAGGCAAACAATCTAAATCAATCGCCTGTTATTCCATCAAACAATACTACTGATTACTACGTGGTATTTCATGGTGAATAATTGTTAGTGTTTCATGGGTTAAATGAAACGACTCTGTTGTCATGTTTTTTGACTTGTTATATTGTTAAGTTGATAACCTATTGAAAAAAGTGTTTTCAAAAGTTCTTGTTCAAATAGACCCATGCAAAAATTAACAGAAACAACAAAAAATAAGCACAAACAGGTACAGAAAATATAATTTAACAATGGAAAGTTCCAGTTTACCACCTTTAGCATTGGTATCAGTTACCACCAATAATGTTCCAGTTCTTAACTATTGCCAATCACATCTGCACAATTCATTATTGATTATCATATTATTTTGTCTATACTATAATCATTGAATTTTCCAGTTATGATTTCAATGTACTCCATTATATCGTTTTTGATTGTTTGATATTGTAATACTTTGTTTAATTATTTCTATTAAACATAAATTTCAAATTCTTGTTTTTTGTCCATTTCGTCATTCTCTCACCTGTCGCAGCACTTCACTTTCAATAGAAACCGCTAGTTCTAAATAATTTTCTGAATGGCACTTACTTTTGGACTTTCGCTTTTTCTTGCTCCTCAAGTCTAAACTTTAGTACTCAATTTTACTTTTAACATGTTCAGTTACAACAATTTAACTTTTTTGAACCAGTAATGAATGCATTTGACTTTAATGGAAGTTTTGACTTCCATTTGAAACGAAGACTGCATTTAATGTTTGTTTCGTTATTAACCAAGATAAATACTAGTCTCTATATACTGGTATGGATATAACTTAGAACCAGAGGGCTGTGGTAAATTATCTTGGTACTGATTAGAAAACTGTTTCAAAGTATTGTAAGGCGGACTTAAAAATGCAGGCAACTGTGGCGGCAAAGGTGCGACTACATTGGAGTGTCTGTGTTGTTCGATAATCATTGGCAGTTGCCAATGTCCTTCTTCTGGTCTCCATGATGCGATTTTGTTTTGGAGGGCACGTTGTAAAACCAGGAGATCTTGATCAAGTTTCAGCCGATCTGTGTATTTCGGTAAATTCTGCAACCTCAAATGCTGCCGCATAACACTGAAAAAAAAATGAGGAGGACTTCTGTCTTGATGCTACGAAATTATCTAATTCATTCTTTTGCTTTTCGTGTTGTTTTATCAGGCCTTTCAGCTCCGCTTGAAGCAATGAAATTTGTGTTTTACACTCTGGGTGTTTTTCTTTTATCTTGTAATTCTTCACACTTTGACAAGGCTGTGATTTACATGTTTTCTTTGTGTGTCCAGTGAAATGGCAATTGTTACAAACTCGACTGCGATTGTTGGCCAGTGAAGCAAGTTCCTGTTCAACTTTGATTCTTTCCAATTCCCAATTAGCACTTTTAATTTGTACAACAAGAACAGTAAGGTTCTCTTGCATCTCTGTTGCTTTTTTATCTAGCAATGATTACCTGCAATAATGTCCTGTCATCCGACTAAAAACAGTGTTACCAGCACTACTTCTAAAGGTTATAACTTTTGACCACTGCATGGATCCATCAGTGCTGACCTTCTTAAACTTTGCCTCAGCTGACAGTCATTCTAAATCAATCAAAATGATAGCATTTCGATAAGATACAAGGCTGCAAAACACGATTGAAATAGTGCTATTTCTTGGACACACTTAGTAAATATCTGAGTTGCTATTTGTCCTGAAATCACCTAAAATATAGCAAATATAAAAGCTATCTTTGTAGAACAAAAAGCTTTCATAAATCTTAGACCCTCGTTTGTACTTTTTGTCACACGAAAATGTTGTTCAATATCAGCTGAAGAAAATGAATTTAAAGCCTTGTAATAATACTTGCACACTGCTGTGAGAAAGCTCCGTTTTGACACCACTGGGCAACCTCAGTACCACTTAGAAACCGCAGACCAAATATAACACAGGGGCAAAATGTCTGTGATTTCTGGTAATGAAATTAGGCTAAGGTGGTTCTAACTGATTCTTATTTACAAAGCAAGGTCGGTGACTCCAGCAAGGCTGACATTCATGACATGGTCATAGGATGCTTTGTCTACGATACCATCTGACATTTCTTTGGTCTGCACTTGGTTGACCTATCTTCAGTATCGTCATTGGTGAATTTCTTTAAAAACTCAATACTTTGAAATGTGTATCTCTCACCTGTGCACAATACATAACCAGATCAATGCCATCTTGAGTTACTTTACAGAGTGGAAATTTTTCATGGGAAATTTGTTTTCTTGGCAGATTATACATTTTTGACGTTCAATATCCGGCTTTGTTTGGGCTTCACTTCATGGCCTCAAGTAACTGAAGTGGAACAGAATACTCCAGTTTCACGTTATCTATCACCGCTGTACTATTTGACAAAAGGCGCATTTGCACAGGCTAAGCCTCGATTTGTTGTCAAAATATTCACAAATCCCAAGCAAAGCACGAAAAAATGTTACCGCTTAACAAAAGAAAACACATTTGCATTTATCTGAATTGAGGCTAAGCCTGTGCAAATGCGCCTTTTGTCAAATAGTACAGCGGTGCTAAATAACACGAAACTGGTCTATTGCCGCCTCCATTTTTGGAATTTGGAAAACTAATTAGTCAGTTTTTCAAAGAAAGTCCTACAGAGGAAATTTCCTATCAATTGAGTTCCCCACATATCTAGTGCCTCTGCAAGTACAGCTAAACACAACACCAAAATGGCCGCCAAAAAGAATGCCTCGTGCTTATCCTACAGGAAGCCCAAACTTGAATTTTTCTGCTTTAGCAAATTTTCGATTTGCTTAATGTAGTCTAGTCGGAAAGAGGGGTTCCCATGCACCCAAAAGATATATTTTTTTAACTTACATTTTTAAAATCCTCATAGTGTCTATTTACATGATTTTGATGTTCCCATTGCGAAATCGTGTCCCATGGCCTCGTTTTGGCGGTTTTCATGGCGGCCATCTTGGCGGCCATCTTGGATTTTTTGCAAAAATCGAAAAACGATATAAAATTTAAAATGAACGGCCAGAATTGTAATTTTTGACATATATAATCGATTCAGAGTGATATTTTCACCATTTGGTAATGATCAATAAATTGAAACTCAAAATAATTGAAAAATAATTAAAAAAGTGTCCCTCTCTTGTAAAGCTAAACCCTATAAGATTCCCTTGAAGTAAAAATATGGGGAGAATTTAGCTCAGAAGCGTTCAAGTTCTAGTCATCATCATCACTGAAAAGATCATCGTAATCAATCTCTTCGAATTCATCCTCTTCGTCTTCTTCATTGTCTTCCACTTCCTCAGTTGTTTCCTCTAATAAATCAATAAGTGAAGGAGGAAGAACAGGACCACACGACCAAACAGGCTCCAAACTATCCTCCTCAGTCTTCTGCCAGCCCTGGTCGGGATCATAGGGTTTCGGGCGCCAGAAGATCGGGATGTGAGCTCTTTTGTAATTGGCAAGGCGGTAGTTCACTCGACTAATATGTGGAATAAGGTTATCTCTGCAAGGTGGAAGTCGAGAAAGATCCACTTTAGACTTGGTAGTTAGTTGTTCTTCGGATCCCACCATCTTCTTCAACATGATGCTGCGCACGGTATTAAGCGACTTCTCTCTGGCCTGGCCATACATCATACACGTAAATGCCTCAAGATCATCTACAACCTCTTGTTCTATAGACCAATCACTACCGAGTTTTCTGTGGGTGTTAAACAATATCAATCATTTTAACATTGAAACATCATGTTGTACAATATACACCTCGAATTTTCACCTGAAGGCATCATTATACTTGGGGTTGTTCTGTAGCTTCTTCAGTGGCCCAACCTTGCCCTTACCCTTGAAGGCACTTGTAACATCTTCTCCAGTAAATACATACAATCCGAGTATTGTAATACAGTATTCAGCTCCCTTAGATTCTGCTAATTCACTGATGTTGATAATTTGGCGGTGTTTTCCAGTTCCAGTATCCAAGTAGATAATGAGTGGAATGGAGTGAGCATAGTGCAGGAGAATAACGAAAATGTCAGTGTCAGGTGTCCTCACCACAGCTGATTTGTACCCCAGCTTTGCAGCGTACTTAAGGTACAACACAACTCGGGTGTCTGTCTCCTCCTGGTTGGATACAAGCTCATGGACCTCACTTGTCGTCACCTGAAATGTGTTAAATTATATTTCACAATAAGCCAAGTGCGCTTCACAAATGTTTGCTAACAATTTTAATATACTCACATCACCATGTGATGAGTCAAATTGATATGCCTTGCCATCCACCACTACCATTGCTGTTCCAAATTGCTCAAGCCGAGATGCTGCCGCCTTGCTTTCCCACACGCGCAGTAATAGCTGACAGAACTGGGTTTTATTATCCTCGTTTGCCAGAAATAGCTTGAAGTCAGTTGGCCTTTTTGTTGCAGGCCCTTCTACGATATAGCGCTGCGAGAAACCACGCCGCAGTCTCTCCTGGGCCTTGATGGATTCAGGATGATACGAATCAGTTGAGAAAATAAAATTCCCTTTAGCAACCATCTGATCTAACAGTTTAAGGCATATGGTTCCAAACGTTGGGGGGAAATTTTTCAGGGCATGGAATAGGGCGTTGCCATCTTGAATATGTAAGCTATCTTTAGGATACGTTACAACCTCTTGAATATCTTCCACCAGGAAATGAAGCAGTGAAGCCTTATTGGTTTTATCAAAGAACCCATCAGCTGTGCCAAGACTGTGAGGTACTGGTGTGAGTGAATATCGCATAAGCTCCTCAATGTCAACCGGTTTTTTTAGATTCTGTGATTTGATAAAGAGCATGAACGCTAGGTCACTTTGTTCACGGTACTGGACAACCTGCAAAGTTTAACATATAGAGAATGTTTTACAATTAATTTCATTTTCTGCTTATCATAATGCAAGCAATTATATATGATAATTACGTTAGCAATATATATGCATAACATACTTTTCCCTGTGACAAAGTGAGCTTTATTGTTTTGTTCGATGCCTCCATGGTCTTCAGCTTGATTCTTTTGATGGGCTCAAAGAACTGCGTCTCAGGAGAACCCTTCACAAAGCGAGCTCGGATGAACTCTTCTTTGGCCTCCTTACCAGCTGCTTCAGCACGGAGAACATCCAACACGTGCACCAGATGCCAGGCTGTAAAGATGGTCCTTGTCTACCAAGGAGAAAGGATTAGTGAAGTTGCATATAGCTGACATCGTACGCTTGACTGCTTGTTCAGACTTCTTGATCTCAGCTCTCTCCAGCTCACGATGTTTTCCGGCCTTTGGGCAGTCTGGGTCATCGATGAGACCACACATCTCCAGCATTTTCTCAAAATACTGAGCTCTTGTCGAAGTCGTACGCCACCATTGCTGATAGGCACCGAATATTGAAAAGAGCCCTACAAATCCACCTGAAAAAATACAAACATTTTAAGAATGGCGTTAAAAGAATTGAGGGATCGAGAAGAGTGATAACGGTAAATAACTAATCAATGATATTAATAGCGATATTAGTGGTGGTGCTGGTGCTGGTAACTTGTCACTACCTGCTGATTTCGAAAATTTCATGAAGGTCTCTTCCATTGTCTTGTCAACCGCGCTAAGCGCACCAGGTATCAGAGACCGCGCAACTGCGATGCAACCCTTTTTTAGAAGCTCCTTTGCTCCAGAAAGAGATTTATTGATGTTCGTCAGGAACACCTCCAGCCAGACTAGGTACCTGTGAAGAGTCAAAGACCATGCAATCATATAACTATTTAATTTGTACTGCCTTATAAATATGTAGGTTGAAAAGTTATTTACCTTGAATAGTTTGGCCCATCGTATGCAAAGAATAGATCTGCCATATCCCCATTGCATTTGTGGAAGAGGTCCCAGTTGTTAGTCTTCACAGAATATTGTAACATTAGAATTAGACAGGCATGGTCTATCACACTTAGCCAGAATTTGGCAGTCTTGCCAAGGTACCCGTTGCGCACCTTGTCTTCAAAGGTACAATACGTCTCAAGGATGGCGAGAGTGGAGGGATCTTGTAATGCAAGGTCGAGGGTTTGGTGACTACAAGTCTTGACAAGATTAATCAGAGCCACAGGGTTATTGACTTCCACATTGTCTTCCTTAACAAATTGCTCAATTAACAACCGCTCCATGGCTTCACTGACCGTTTTGAGACAGAAAAGAGCTTTAGCGTATGCTTTCCCTTTAAGTACACTGCGCAGGCAGCCACTGGAGACAAGTTAGCCTCTATTAGGATTTCTGAGTAACCAGAAACCCTGCATTTGTTACCAGTCAACATTCCCATGTAATTCATCCCTGTGTGAAATGGCCCAGGGAGGACCACATGCTTCTTGTACTCCTCTGGGAATTTCCAAATGAGAGGTAGAGCCTTCATATTCTTCACATAAATGTGCAGTTGCCTTGCGATCCTGCTCTGTCTCGATTTTAGTACGATTTGTAGCTTTAGATGTTTCTCGCAAGTGATTGATATATTGAAGGTTGAATGATTTGCGACAGGACAGGTGGAAACGGGCCTCTCTAGCAAACAGGTCTTCGCCATACACAATACGATGTAGATGGTAATTTTTTAGCTCTAAGGCTCGACATTCAATTTGTTTTCAAGTGGGCTCCTTCGTAGCTCCTTCCTTGTCGAATATTGAGAACGTAATGCATCGCTCAGTTTTCCTGGACAATTTCAACTCAAGCTTTTCACAGAAGATACACTCTGGAGGAAACAACTGCGAAGATGTTGGTTTACGAGGCGATCGAGATGTTATGGCTCCATCATTAGATGTGACAATACTCTTTAAACGATCGAGATTTTTTGTAAAATTTTGATAACAGCCTCGGTGGTAGCCAATTGCTTTTCAAACTGCACCATCGACTATCTCTGGAAATCTGGTTACAGACATCTTCCATGCGATTGGGCGAATGTTTCGGTTCCATAAGTCGTCTTTCACGGATATTGTGTAGCTGAGCAAGCTTATCATTGTAAGAACCCTTGACATTACAGAACGGTGTAAAATCGCCATGATGAATAGAATCAACATGTAAAATGCATATAACACCAGTATTACGTTTATTTACCTCTTCATCACCGTGATAATCGCTCTTTCGTTTCATTTAAAGTCATACTACAACACTAAAACAGCTAGAAAACGAGCTTGAAATGAAGTTTTTTGAGCTATTTAGTCTGTCTATTTAAGAACGCGCGCGCGCCTCCAATTTCCCGCCTAAATTTCCCGCTCAAACCACAGGGAACCCAATCTAGAAAAATAAATTGATATTAAGGCAAAACATGATATATAAAAGCTTAAATATGCTCAAATGTTAATGATAACACTCTGAATCCATTGTATTCAAGTAAAAAAATATTAAATTAGAGTTTGGAGGATTCATTTTAAATTTTATGTCGTTTTTCGATTTTTACGAAAAATCCAAGATGGCCGCCAAGATGGCCGTCATGAAAACCCGTCATGAAAACCGCCAAAACATGGCCATGGGACACGATTTCGAAATGGGAACATCAAAATCTTGTTAATAGACACTATGAGGATTCTAAAAATGAACGTTAAAAAAATATATCTTTTGGGTGCATGGGAACCATCCTTTCCGACCCAACTAATGGAAGTAGATGTATAGGATTAATTGACTGTTTCTTTTTTCACGAATATTTTATTCCTGTAGTAATTAAGTCTTATTTTTACATTGATGTCTTTCTATCATTGCTATTATCAAGTACCACAGGGAACCCCAAAATACATTTTTTCTCATTTTATATTTTTCCGCAACAAACGTTAGGCTAAGAACGATTTTATTATATATTTTAAATCAACATCGGTTTAAACGCTTTAAATTTTTTTTATGCTCATCAAGCTGATAATACTCTAATACTCTATGTATTTTCAATAATGGTCATGTGACTTATAGATTGTCAAGTGACTTCCTATTTGGTCATGGTACTATTGCCAACTTGTTTGTTGTCACTTCTACTCAGATGTTTTGTATAAAACCATTGAATTTACCAATAAACCAAAGTGCTGAAGACTACTTGAATGAACTTCTAGACGACAATCAATGTTACAATCATCCATGTAAAAATAAGGAACCACATAACAGCGAGAAACAATGACAATGATACTTTGAAAAGTTTAATCAAGATTTGCTTGACGCTCCTTGGCATGTTGGAGAAATATTTAACGATCCTGATGACAAATATGTTTACTGGAGAAGTCTCTTTGATAGTATTGCTAACGAACACGCTCCCATCAGCAAAAAACGAGTACGTGAGAAAGATATTAGCTACATGACTGCTGAATGGAAAACAGCTATTAGGAACAAGAGAAAACACGCCATTCAGTTTGCTAAGAACCGTACACCTGAAAACTTTGAGCTGAAGAAGAAATACCGTAACATTGCTACACGGGAAAGAAGAAAGGCTATTTCTGCATACTGGTATAACAAATCAGAGGAACTGAAGTCCAAGCCTAGGGAGTTCTTCAATACTTTCAGACCGTTCCTGAATAATAAAACCAAAGGGACTACTTCGATCTGTCTTAGAAGTGACAAAGATGAAACTATCGTGAAAGATCAAAAGCAAGTAGCTGAAACCCTTGCTAATTACTTCTCTACAGTTGCAGTAAACATCGGTGGAGATCATGTTAATAGCCTTACTGAGAAAGACCTCGACAATCACAGTAGTGTCCAGATGATAAGAGAATCACACGTCGAGTCTACGTTTAACTTCGCACGTATAGATAAATCTGAAGTACAGGACTCACTTGAAAAGATCAATGTCAGAAAGTCTTGCGGATGGGATGTAGGATTGCCACCTAAACTTCTAAAGGAAGTAGCTGTTGGTATTGCACCGTCGCTCACTAATCTATACAACAAATGTATTGAGACTGGTTACTGGTTTGGTGCATGGAAGAAAGGAGAGCTTACCCCAGTTTTCAAGAAAGGTGACAGACAAGACGCCCAGAATTATCGACCAATCACAACTCTTATGACTATAGACAAAGTCTTTGAACTATTACTCTGCAAGCAAATCACGGAACATTTTGACTCAACTCTATCTCAAAGAATGACAGCGTACAGAAAGAATCATAGCTGTCAAACAACCTTGGTAAGATTAATTGAAGACTGGAAACAGGCGATCGACAGAAAGGAACTAGTGGCCGTACTCTCTACTGACATGAGTAAGGCGTTTGATTCTCTATGTCATACTCTCGTCATTAAGAAATTAGACGCATATGGCTTTGGAAGTTGTTCCCTTGATCTCATTCGTTCTTTTCTAAACGAAAGATATAACAGAGTAAAGCTGGATAGTATCTCAAGTGAATGGAAGAGCATGTTACGTGGCTGTCCTCAAGGCTCTTCGTTTGGACCTCTTCTTTGGAACCTGTTTCAAAACGATATGCCCTTCTTGGTCAAAGAATCTAATCTTACTATGTACGCTGACGACCACCAGTTATATCTAACTGGAACTAAATATGACACTGTCATGTCAAAGTTAAGCACTCAAGGCAATCTAGCCATGTCCTGGTATAGAGACAATTTTCTCTTAGCCAATTCAGACAAATTTCAATGTATTAGTATCAATCCTAGAAATATAGATAGAGAAAATCAGGACACTATTCTGCACATAGGAGATGAAGGCATTACTAGTACTCCATCTATTAAGTTATTAGGAGTTGAAATTGATGGGAATTTTGATTTTACTAGTCATATTAGCAATATATGTACGAAGACTAGTCAGAAAGTGGGGGTACTCATGAGATTGCGAAATTTAATACCTACTAAAGCTAAGCTTATAATTTATAAATCATCCATCCTGCCGCATCTAACTTATTGCCATTTAGCTTGGCATTTTTGTAGAGCATCTGACTGTAGAAAGATTGAACGCATTCAAGAGAGAGCGCTTAGAGCTGTTTTCAAATCATTCTCAGAGTCATATGAAGAACTTCTTAAGAAAGCTAATTTATCTTCATTATTGAACCGCCGTTTGCAGGATATAGCAGTATTAATGTATAAAGTTAAGAATGGTCTGGCGCCTAATATCATCAATGAAATATTTATGCAGACTAATGCGCGATATTCACTTAGAAATAATGATTTCAACATTCCTAGATTTGACACAGTGAGTTATGGTAAACATACTATTAGATATCTAGGACCGTATATTTGGTCTAAGCTCAATGTGGATCTCAGATCATCACCCAGCATAAACTCTTTTAAAATGAAAATTAGGAAATTGGATCTATCCAATATATTAGAAAATAACATTAATTGTTGCAAACTATGCAACTCGTAACAATAGATATCTCTATATATTTATTATAATTTCTATTATACATTTACATATATTTGTATTATAACTTCTTAACTTAACTTAACTTAATTCTATAAATATTTTTAAGATAAATTTTACATATATATATACACTATAGTTATAGATTAATATTACATATAGATATTTTTTACTTTTACTTTTTCTTTCCTTTTCCTTTGTGTCCCCAATTAGTTGTATAAACTAAATACATAGACACCTGAATAAAGTTATTATTATTTATTATTATTATAAAAACAATAAGGTATACACAGACAAAAAATTTGTGGCAGCCATGTTAGGCGCGCGCGGAAGAAAAATAATAATAATAATAATATCTTTATTTAACAAGAGTGACACTTTATCAGATAATTTTCAAGTGGCTCTCGTAATGTGTATACAATTTTGTGTAAAGTCTACATTTAATAGTAATAAAAAATATAAAAGGCAGTCTGTATTTATCAGTGTATCAACATAACAGCAAACAGAGTCAACTATGCTAATTTCTGTACATAAAGACAACAACGCGACAATTCAAAAAGCAGCAACACGCTAATTCAAAAAGAACACAAGATTTTAACACAACATGCATGTTTATTGTTCAAATTGACTGTATTTTACATGACAATAACTCAACTTTAAAGTAAAGAAACACAGCTATGAACCAGATGAATTGTCTACCTACTTCGTCACTTCAACTCGAGTAACGCAGCCGCAGCGTTAGCCTCAAATTCAATATCGGCGGTTTCTTCTTGGTTTGTGGTGTTTTTTACATGTTGCTGTCGTCTTCGATTGTTGACAAGGTGAAGCGTTCTCAACACCCACATGTACATCTGGCTGTTTCAATTCTTGTTGTTGTAACTGTAAAGCGAGTACTTGTGTTACGTGACCCTGCATGTGAGCAATATACCGGAGTACTTACTATATGAAAAACACGCATTTGCAGCAAAAAATGTCACGATTTACCGCTATAAAAATTGTATAGAATAGTATAGAGAACTCAAATATGCACGATTTATAATTTGCACGATTTACCATTTTCATTTTCCTAAAAAGGGAACTAAGACATCTCTTAACTGTCTGTCTACGGTAAATCGTCGGAATGTTATAAAGAATATGAAATATATCTTGCGTCAATCAAATACGATCCTCACATCACCATAGAAACTCGTGCATTTCATCTAAAGGGGGGATTATGTTACAAAATCTATCTGAACGTGTTGCTGTGATAAGTATTACAGTCAGTTGTTTGAAAATATACTAAATATACTTTATATAATATATCTCTTTATTGTTACTAAGATAAATTACAAGAAATATAAATACTAATATTTCAGCCTTCTGCCCTTGTTAGTAATTATTTGGTCTATTCGCCGTGGCATTAAACCGATGATGTTATTTATAATTTGAGTGTCTGAGTTGAGAATAACCGAGGGCTTTGAGGGCCGTAAGTTAGAAAACTGTTAAAGGTTATTATGTATCCCTCGTTAGATAAAGTTATTGTATTGTAATAACGTTTTTGACACGTTTTGTAAATTGCTCAAACGATTCACAAGTTATTTTTTCTTTTACGGCCTGATCGCTTTAATTTCTCTTAACTATACTAAATAGGTTCTCAATAGGGCTGAGATCCGGTGAACTTGGTGGAAGGAAAACAAGTTCGCCCTCACTTTCTTCAAAGCCTTTCGCGCGCTTGCACTATTTTGTGATGGGTCACCGTCCTGAATGATTAATCGGCTTCTCTTTTTCAATTTTTCTAAAATTGTAGCGAAATGTTCGAGGATGAACTTGGAATAAAACGTGCCGTCCATGTGTTCGTATTCCTGACATAACACAACGCCACAATTGAAGGATATAGCTACAAGTATATGTAACACTTTCCCGCCAGAACCAACATGACTGCCTTTGGCGGTACAGGATATGTCTAATGCTTCATCCTTCGTTCTCCATATCCTTCCCTTTGGTGTTCTTGCTTGGTCGTATGGGTTTTTCTTGTACCAGAAGCTCACCCCATCAAGATAGAAAGCAACTTTTTTGATCCAAACAGAAGTATCATACCCTCGCTTCATGTTCTTCGCGAATGTTAATCTAAGGGAAAGGTCTTTCTTGGTAATCACTCCTTTCTTACGTGCATTAAGGTATTTGAATCCATTTAATATCCTTTAGTGTTCTGTTGATGGTGGATATGGATGCTTCACTCCTAAGTCCCATTTCTGATCTTAAGGTCGTTAACGTGAACTTTCCATTTTCTTTGCGGAGTTTCTTCACACAACGTCTCGTGGAACTGACTGATCTTTCCTTGATTTTTCTATTCCTGCCTCGATCAATATCTTTCTTCTGTGTTTTTTTTTTGTTACTTTCTAAAAGTCGATACAGCAACGAACGGCTGATGTACAGTTTGGTTGCAATTAATTTCTGACACTGTCAGTCAACTCTCTTCGTAATATAAGCGTGCTTGAGCACGAATCTCTGGAGAAATCACTCTCGTAAACACCATGTTCACTTTTGATTTTACAACAAATGACACGCGCTTTGAAATTAAGCGTTTGTTACGTTTTTTTCTTTTCCTTATATGGAGTCAGCATGTTCTATATTCCGATTAGAATGTTATCTGAAATATTTTACCGCTGACATGTTTCAGTTTGGTCGGTATAACAACACGCAAAATGCGCGTTTGAACATTAAGTGGACGTATTACGTCTCAGACAATCATGTGCAAAATACCTTGGGACATTGCCCGTTTTTTACATGTAAAAGTTTTGTATCAAATTTTCACGTTTCCTCCTCTCCCCCGTTTCAATGTTGAATTGTGAGAGTGTAAAACGCTTTTCATTTGAAAGACCAATCAACATTGCTTGGGGGGGGGGGGGGGGGGGGGGTGAGGGTTTGTACATGAAAGCAATGAATTTTGCATATATTTTTAAACGCAAACAAAAACGCCCATAAAATAGTGGTAAGTAGTTCAACAATTTTGCACATGATTGTAGCCGGATCCAAAACGGCTATTTGCCTAGAATGATAACTTCCCATAGGTATACCTTTGATTTGTTTATAAATATGATTCCCAAATTGAAAATAGTTATAATTATTAACGAAACGATTAATAATGAGTTAGAGGTCTCTATATAAATCCTGTAATTAAGTAGCTTACAACTACAAATAATGGTGCCTATCGTATCTTGAATATTATTATTTGTATATAACGATGAAAATTCAAAAGTTGTTAAATTATAATCATATATATTGTCTACGTGTACATTGTTAATCTCATTTAAAAGTTTGAAAGACGAAGTAATTATATGTTAGGGAAATTAGTTTTTTTTCCTTGAAAAAAATCTTTAAATTGATTTATAATAAAATCTAATTCCAAACCTAAGAGCTTAGAAGGGTTGCTGGTTATCCAAGAATGAGCTGTTATAATAGGTCTCCCTTTTAAAATATTAAGTCGATTATATGATGCCAGATTATTAAGCTTATGAATGTTCGGATATAAATTTAAAAAAAAAATAGGTAACATACAAAGATCTTATTAAATTAATTTGCAGGTGATTAAAATTAATGTTAGGAAAAGATTTGTTGTGTGTTACGGAAGACGATGATAAAACTTTGGAAGAAATGACCTTATTTAACCCTGAAAATTTTTCATTTAAAAGGGTATTTTTTATTTTTATTATTATTTAAATTGTTTAAAGAAAGTACCTTTTTTGAGTAAATTAATAATCTTGTTATCTAATTATAAGATCGTGAAATTATGTATTTTGTTTTATTTTGAATTTGGAAAATAAGGGATTTCCCTTATCCTATGGGAAGGACGGCCAACACATCTCTCCTTTCTAATTCAATAGCTTGCAGTACTTCGTACTGATAATTTTCAGGCAAATATTTGATGATTTTATCGTTTCCAAGCCATAGTCTAAATATTCGTAAAAAAAATCCTGCGGCGCTCCATATTTGCTTTCGGTCAACACATGTGCTGTGAAACCAGAACATCAAATATTTCCATGAAAAAAGGATTAGCTCAAAGCCCTATTTATTTACGCGTTCTCTGGGTACAAGATTGTCAACACATGGGAACTGTGACAACATATAAAGTTCTTGAGTGGGCTGTATGCAAAGAGGAGAATCAACAAAGCGAGGGTGATGATGACAAATATCACTTTCAAATGGCAGTTAAACTGAATTACAAAGTCGATGGGTAGACGTGCTAAATTATCTGCATAGCCATCATAATATTCAGGTTAAATTTAGTGATGCACATGTCAACTATTATTGTGCATATCATTATTGTGTTAAAAACCATTTTTACCTTTGCTTTCTTGAGTGATTTTTTAGCCAATGCACTATTCTGGCTCGAACCATTGTCCATAACAAATTTCCTGGCTTTGTTGTTTTTTGAATATTTTCGATTGGATTGAGGTCTGGAGACCTTGCAGGAATACAAACCACTTTTACCTTTGCTTTCTTGAGTGATTTTTTAGCTAATGCACTATTCTGGCTCGGAGCGTTGTACATAACAAATTTCCTGGCTTTGTTGTTTTTGAAAATTTCTTGAAACAGTTTTCAAAATTTCTTTTAATAACGTCAGCGAAATTCTTTCCATTCATTTTTTTATATTGTTCAAGAAAAATAATAACTTTTCTATAGCTAATTAGCACCAAAAGAAGGAGTCTTTTTCCCCATCTAGACTTTTAGAGCCCTTAGATGTTATTTTCAACCCCTCATTTTTTTCCCTTCAAACTCTCCATTTGGGGCTCATGTATGAAAGAAACGCCCTCGAGATAAAATACCATGTCGTCCGTCCAATAGTTTGGTGTAGTTTTTAATGTTTTTAAATTGTCTTTTGCAAATCTAAGTCTTTTCTTTCTGTCCGAGTCACAGATAAGTCCTTTTCTTCTTGTCTGTAAACTCTTGTATCCTAATTTTTGTATTTCTCTGAGGTAAGTCCGGTAACTTTCCGTTGAGAAAGACCGCAATACTAATAAAGATTTAACTGTGAAATTGACGTTCTCTGTCCTGATATTCTTTATTCCTCATGATAGTATTCTTCTTTCTCTATTAGTTAGGTTTATCTTTATTCCCAACTTTGTTTTTTGATTTCTGCTTGATTTTGTTTAAAGCAAATCTTCTTACACTGCTTTTCGATATAGAACACATCTCTGCTATTTCTGAAATAGAGTATGTGCGTTTTTTTAAATGGAACATATGCTCTGCCTAGCACATTTATAGGCATCAATCTTGCCTTGAAAGACCATTTTCACCCTCTTGCAACGTTGATATTTTCACAATGACGTGTATTGTTGCGGACGCCTTAAGCTCGTGCATTTTTGGACGTTACTATGGTTATATCATTTTTCTCAAGCTACAGTATAAATATATCCACAAGGAAGCATATACGTGTTAATGACGGCTTATTTGTTTTGTAGAATGTTATTGTAGAATAATTTTTTGCTTAGGCAGAATTCTCATACATTTTTAGCAAATTTATAGATAAGTATCATGAAGTGATGTTAAATCAGTATCATGAAGTGATGTTAAATCAGGCTAAGGTAAGAAAAAGTTCATAGAAATTCTAGTTAAGTCGTACCATAGCGCTAAAAATGGTACATTTTCAAGTGCTATTTTATCACATTTGGGACCAAATCCTGTTTTCCTCGTTTTTACACGAAATAAAAATCTCTCTATTTTGTTTGCCGCGAACTTTCGATTTTGTTTGGTAATTGGTTGGAGACATTCGCTCTTAAGATGTTTGTCAATGGTGGGTGTAGAGGGTCTCTGAGGGGATTAGAAAACAGTGTGGGGCGAGGAGGGTCCCACAGTGGATGGAGAGTGGGGTCGCAATAAGAAGTTGTTTGAGCCGGTCGTCGTCAGTCGTAATGTTGTAATCGTCACTGTCCATTGAGACTAAAGCCTCAATGAGTGTTTTGTCATCTACCTCCATGAGGGAGACAGGATGTAGAAGATGTAGAGAGTGATGGTTGTGTGTGGTGGTGGTGGTGATGGGTGATGGTGGCACTGGCTTGAAGATATAACCTTATTTATTATAACCAAGGACATTTTTCTTGTAAAAATGTGTTTTGTTTATGGTATTCTCATTTGAAATATGAAAAGCAAGTCCAGGAAGTACCTTTAGTAAATTGATAATATTGAAAATTAGGCGCCTTCAAATGCACATTTTTATATCTTTGTACATTAGCTCGTGAAATATTGAGCTTTGTCTTAGCTCTCTTTTTTCCATAGCTATCGATGAACAGGGGGACGTTAAGGGTTTTGGAGATGGTGAGATCTCTCAGACTGACAAATACTTTATGGCAGTTTGGTAAATTTTGGCGAACTTTGCTTTAGGAAGGTTAACCCAGTTGCATTTTAAACTTGATCAGCCAAATTGACATCCCAGACCGACCCATCTTTCATTTTGTCAGGGATAAATTGATGACATTCCACATTCATTCAAAACAACTGGAATCAGAGTTAAAAGATAAAATGTTTTTATTCACAAAAAATACTGTTACTCAATGTAAATGAATTATATATTTCCCAGGGATCTCCCTCTTGTTCTTCTTTTCCTTTTTGCGACCTGCAAAGTAGAAAAAGAAAATAATCAAGAGAAGACAAAACCTATTATACATTTGTAAAGCAAACATGCTAATTAAACAATGTTGATGCTAACATGAAAATGTGTTTTAAACAAACAAGCATTCCCTTTTTATTAATAAATGGAGTTGAGACAATAAATTTGTGAAATACAAATGACCAAATAGAGCAAATAATTTTCAACAAATTTCATAAAATAACAATATATATTTTTTTATAACGGTTCACAGATGTAATATTTCTACTCTAAATGTTATAAAAAGGACCTTTTTTTGCTGGGGCATACTCGAGCCACATGCCTGAAGTCCCTGCATGCGTAGCATCTCATCGTTTTTTTCCCTCGCAATCTGTTGAAGAAGAGAAATGGCCCCACCCACCACAATGATAACATTTGAGTAAAAGGAAATTGTCAAAAAGCATTTATAGTTCATGATACATTAATATTACATGCGATGTACACTTTTTCAATTTATATCAACATTTACATACTTTTGTTACTTTTATTGTGGCTTGGGGTACTATCTGAAAGATATCAAGTTATGTCAAAATTATATTTTTTAATACCCTTAAAAGATCATTGCATTCATCCCAAAATAAATATTGAAAAAAATCAAATGAAATCGATGCAGTTCTATATTGTATGAAAACCAGGTATTTTATTATTAAAAACTTTGTGTAAAACATCATTTTGTTCTGTAAACAAAAAATTAACGACTTTGAAGTAAAAACTACTAAAAAAAGCTTGTTTAATTAGTAAGCATAAAATAGTCAATATTGCTAAATAAACAAAAGTTATTCAACCAATTTCAAATTATGTTTGTATTTCAATTCATCTTTTTGATGTTTTCCGTTTATGAGGTTTAAAGGCCCAGTACAGGATGCTTTGCGGCCGTTTGTTTTTGTTTTGAAATAGCGTTATTGTTAAATGGCGCTCTCTAATTGGCCAAAAACCGCGTGAGTTCAAAGTCCATGGCCGTACGGAGATACGAAAAATATCACATATCAACATACATGAAAGTAGCGAACTCTTTCGATGAACCTTTGAGCTTTTGAGTGTTTCTGAATATCCTTAAATACATCCCTGAGAAGAAAACTATCGTGTAATAGTATGCGGTGAATGTAATAAAGGATTGGGCATGGTATGTTATGTGTATTTCTGTTGTATTATCAAAGTAACGATATTGATCAACTCGATTTGTCCGCTTTGTTATTATTAAGCAATCGTTGTAGTAAAAATATGTTTAAGAAAATTGATCCAAATATAAAGTTAATAAGTATTTTTAATGTCCATAGTATATTATCGTCTCGTCTGAGCAGCTCTATGGCATATTTTAACTGCTAGTCCGTGGATCGGAATGAGATGCCTGCGAAGCGGCTGAGTTGATTGTAATCTACTTAAACATCAAAGCTTGTTATAATTTTACATCTATTTACGAAAAATATACAAAATATTGCGGCACAGATGTTGTAAAATACATAGAGAACTTAAATACAGTGAAATGTTTTGAGATATTAGCAAGATTTTTTGGATTGAGAAGGCATTATGAACTTTGATAATTTCGTGATACACGAAATTAGGTCGAGGCACGCAAACCATCCCAGTCGATACTCAGCCTTTAAAAAGTACGTAAATAAACACCTCTTTCAATCGAGCAAAGGCCACGAAAAGTACAATTTACACATGCACAAACATCGTTTCATGTATGGTTTTTATCTCAAAAAGTAAATAAAATGGAGATAAACCTTTTCTCTTTTCTTTCAATAATAAAACCAGAGTTTAGGAGATCGAATCAGACTGTGAGGAAAGAGTACTTTATTCCATTACTCGTTTTACATTAGTGACGTAACTAATACAATTACATTCATTAACGTGCTAATTATTTATTCCATTACACCCTCCCGGGCCAGCAGTAAAGTGTTAGTTACAGATTATAAGGTGTCTTTATAGTAAAAGTGTTCAATTAAAGTGTTCTTTGATTTTTGTGGCGGCTTTTTGAGCTGCTGCACGAGGAGTCCTACGTCGATCCATTTCGTTCTCTTTAATGGATTTCTTCTCGCCCATATCCTCCATGTCGGTTGATACTTCAATCAATTTCTCCATCAGAAGTTGCAAATGTTTCTAAGCAGTACAACCTCAATGACAAATATGGATCACTCCTGTAACCGCGCCGTGCATTTTCTAATACACCTCCATTACAAGCGTACACTCTTAAATGATTTTTCATGAATGCTACCCTATGGTATAATATATCATGCATATCATGTTGGACT
This sequence comes from Metridium senile, assembly GCA_949775045.1. Taxonomy (NCBI): domain Eukaryota; kingdom Metazoa; phylum Cnidaria; class Anthozoa; order Actiniaria; family Metridiidae; genus Metridium; species Metridium senile. The sequence continues at coordinate 34,007,448 of OX459095.1, forward strand.
ATTTCCCTTGTAAAGTTGTACTTCTTCTGTGTTTCGAGAGATGGAAAACCACTGTACCAACTTCCATCTGATGCATTTTGTACCAAATCTGGGCAAGGGTACAGATTGAGGAACCAAATAATTACGAAAACGTTCTTTTTAACAGGATCTTTATTTTTTACAAAATTTAATATCATTTTAAAAATTATAACATTTCGTAAAGCTCTGATATGAAACAATTAAAATTCATTTTTCCTTGGGTCTGTACTCTAATCAATACAATTAATATAATAATAATAAAATATTAGTAAAAAACTTTATTCATATATTGCATTTTCCAAATTGCCCAAATGAGCTTGTCAAATTGGACTAAACTTAGAATATATAATACAAAACATATGTTATCATATGATAAATGATAACCTAATACTATATAAATAATAACTGCAAATATTCTACTAATGTACAAACAAACAACAAAGATAAAAAAATATTTACATACATTTACATTTACATATATCTGTGATATATATTAAAGATTACACATGAATGAGATGAACACAAATTCTTCTTCTCCAAGCAACCATGTGATATTCTGTTTTATTTTATAGATATCAAGGTAATTGATGGATAAATTAATCTCAAACATTATTTATTTAATCAAAATCGGGTATCACATTGTTATCTATAAAATAAATACATTTTTTGCATGTTTACAATTTCAATATCAACACCGCTCCCTTATCCATGTGCTTCACAAGTTCTGCTACAAGGAATAAGGAAAAATACATACATTAGGCATATTTCTGCTGTTCCACTAGAAACTGTGTATTAATGGATCTGAAATCAAATTATGTAAAACTTGTCTTCTTAAAATTACAGAGGTTGCACATCTGATTTTACAAATTAGATAAATCTCAACAATAAACTAAAAACTCTCCAATGTGATATACAACTCAAAAGAAAATTCATTGGATGAAGAGGGGACCCCATGTTGAGTTCCCTGGTAACCCAACAAATTTTCTTGAAGTATCTAAGCTATTTCATAATTTTGAATACATAATATTCCAATTGAGAATTAATTAAAGGTGTATGTGTAAATGAAAATAAGGTGTTTTCAGAAAACTGTAAGTTTGTTTAGTTTTGATGATCTATGGAACATCATTCTAGCTGGCAAACTATATTTTTTAAATGTAGAAGTGGTCACAAATTCAGTTTGTGTGTTGTATTTAAAAAGACTTTCAAGACTCTTTTGTGTTGATTTCATTGCTCATTATAAATTGAGTATGATATAAATTTAACATACCACAACTCTCGGCCCTCTGCCTCCTCCTCTGTGTTATGGTGCACAGCCTTCTCCTGAGCCCCTCCCCTACACAAATATAACATTTAATACTCTTATCTGTCAACAAATTATTACAAAAAAGTATTAGATAACGATAAGTTATATTCAAGTAATATTGAAATATATATATATATTTTTTATATTTTAATATTGTAAGCATATGGTACCAGTATATATATGTCAAAACACTTTTGAATATTGGCATAAATTATATGTAAATAATACAAAAATATAAGTCAGTTTTAAGTTTTGTGATATGACAGCTTTTGAAAAAAAATATACAATTTCAATGAAAGTTCATGTGAAAATTCATTGTATTATGAAGATTTTGAAGGTTACATTTCATGAGAAAAATATCTTTGGGCGAATCGTGTTATTTTTAAGTCAGTTTTTATATGGTAAATAATTTATGAGAACATGATCTTACAGTTAGGGCATAAAAATCAAGGGGAATATATTTCCACGCACTAAATTGAGCTCGGACGCAACTTTACACCAGTTACATTCAATCATATAGCTTCCATCCACTGTTGTTAATATAATTTGTACTCACTCAATGGCTCCTTTGATGGGCAGTGGGCAATGCCATGCCCCCTCCCCTTACATCTATAGCATTTCACTGTAAACAATTACTAAACATTAGTACATACTTAATTACAGCAATTATTGTTTGACAAAGTCGCATAGCCTGCATAGCCTGTGTGGGAGATGGGGATATAAGAATTTATTATAAATCATATGGCATTAAATCATTATGGCACAAGTCTCAAATGTGATCCTAAAACAGCATCATTTAATTTAGTGGACCAATATTACTTTTGACAAATGCTCTAAAGATCTTAGTGCACATAATCTATTGTAACATGACGTCTCTCGCACAAACAACTCTTTAAAATTGTACTTAAGAATGCTGAAGACTTTAAATCCTAAAAATTTTGATAATAAATTATAAAAAACTCATTTATATACCATGAATCTCGAGTGGTTTTCATAAACCTGTTAAACACACTTTAGCATACAATATTACACTTTGGTTCTATTGTTTTTCACTGTGTCTAAATGACTATTATGAACTAGTACACTTTAAATTATTACACATTGTTTCATGAAAACCACTAACTAATGACAGTAATATTTGTTTTTGCACGATATTTTTTTCCCACTCTAAGTATGTGCACGATTTTTTTTTCATCTTGCACGATATTTTTTTTTCAGAATAGTTGCTGTGCTCGAATTTTTTTTTTCTTATTAGGCTGTGCTCGAATTTTTTTTTGGTATTTGCCCAACCCCCCCCCCCCCCCCCCCCTCAAAAATCTAATGGCCCGTCCCTTAGTTAATAGTGCTATTTCCAGTGACGTGTAAAACCGTTGCCGAAATCTGTAATACTGGCGAAAATTACAATTTTTACAATAACTTATAACGACGCTGTTCAAATGTAATATCAATATAAACAGAACAGCGACGGAAAAAGCATTCCGTTTTTAACAGCTACTATATACTATGACAAATAAAGTATGAATAAAGAATAAAGTCGTACGTGCAAATCATGAACTCTGCAAATTGAGAAATTTTACGATTTTTTATAAAGAAAAATGTTTGATAATGCCTTATCATCAGTAAGAGGACATATCCAGAAGACTAATTTTGACTTTCTATGGCATTATCATTAAATAACACCACAAAGAATTGTACAAGGAACAAGGACAAATCCCTCTATTAACTATGCTAAAATGACACGCTACTATCGCCAAAAGTATTTCTCGCTAGCTGATTGGTCTACACAATGTAAACAAACAAACCTATTGGCTTAAAAAAGACATTTTTTAAGCTTGTGAAAAAGGCACTGAAATATTTTTAACTGTCATTCGGTGTTCAAGTTTAAAAAGTTCAATGAAGTTCAATTTTTTTACGGCTACATGAACACTTTTACTTGTCCAATATCACATAGCCTGCCTGGCCGGTAAAATGAAGTTAGAGATATTATTCAGCTCAAAGTGCTGCATCATCGATTCATTTTTCTAATTCTATATTTACTTACCATTCCCGTTACTTTCACGTTCCTTTTCTGCAATTCAATTAAACACAATATTATTTTATGTTTATAAAGTAATTACATGTACGTTACTTAGTACTGAAATGAAAAAATATATATCTACAAGCATTTACCACTATTTCATTTTTGAAATTATGCCATTTTCTTGTACAAGGTCAGTATCAGTTTTTACAGTAAGAATCATTAAATCAGTATACTACAGAATAAGCAAAATTCACGAGCTGTAGTAACACTTTGAGTCGAAAATGGAACGGCGGACCTACGTATTTTGCTGTTATTGTTGTTCATTTATTATGAACCGATTACCGAAAACCGAAAATAGTATATATAATTTCACCCTTCTAAAAACTATATTTACTTACCGTTTCCTTTGCTTTCACGTTCCTCTTCTGCAAATTCAAATAAACACAATATTATTACATGTTTATAAAGTAATTACATGTACGTTACTTAGTACAATCATGAGCCTCTATAAATTCCCTCTCTTCTAAAAATACAATACCATTACAATTTATTTAGTACATCCAAATTGTATACAAGCTACTTCTTACAAGCATTTACCACTATTTCAATTCCAATAACATTATGAAATTACATTACATCATTACATCAGCGTACGTACTGTTACTGCTATCAAACTATATTCACTTACCACTAGCACTCCACTGCATTCTAGCATCTGCAATAACAAAATAGAAATACTATATATGTAAGTGAGAGTTACAGTAATTTCCTGTCAAATATTTCATATAGGTAGATATAGACGCTTTATGGCACATTTTACAATAATAATTTGTGCTTACCATTCAAACTCATATTATCCTGAAATGGAAAAGATACTTTGTATAAGTTGATTTTGTCTTTTCGTTTCACACATGATGACTTTACAAACTTTAAAAATAACACTTGAAATTAAAAACGAATTATTGATACGCAATTGTACATGTTTCGTTTCTAGTGAATTATGCGTAAATTACGCGACACTAAACTGGTCTATGTATTTCATTGTTTTCAACTTACAACTTTGTTAACAAGGTCTTCATTCATCTATAAAAAAATAACAAACTGATTAAAATACGAAAAAATGCATTGTTTTAGAAAAAGGGACTTGTTGATAAAATATGTTTCGAAAAGCAGTAAGTAAATTTACTAAAAAACGGAAAGTAAGCGAAAAATAAACAAGCCAAAAAACATGGACAAATTTTTCAGTAAAACTGAGTACTTATGAAATTTTAAAGAATGCAACTTGAGAAATGATACTTTAAAATGCTAATTTTTCTTTTTGTTCCTAGGAAAAATATCCAGATAATGTTAAAACCATACACTAACACGGACACAGAAAAAACATGTTCACTTACCGCTTGTGTCGAAATGGCGAGCGCGCGAAGACTCGTTCACCATTTACCTAACAACACGTGCGTGCTCAAACAAACTTCCCGCCGAAAAATCAGAAATCTGACATCCGTCACGAAATCTTACTACCGTACAATAGTATCAATGTTTTCAAGCTTTAAGGTGGTTCATAACAGTTTTAGTCCAGTCAATCTTTGGTTTAAGGTTTTTCACTGCCAAATGATGGTTAGTGGCCTACTTATTACCACACTAAAAGTTCCCCAAAATTCGGATAGGGGAACATGATTAATATTGGCTTTTTTTAATTTGAAGTTTTACCACAGGGTACCCAACTCGAGAAAAATAATAATTTCGATAAAAATAGTATGAACCTTATCCAAAATTCACAGATATTGCTTCTAACAAATAAGGAGACATTTAATTAATTAAAATATTTAACAAGGATTGTGTGTCAGAACTTGCTAAAATGAGTGATTTATTATTTCACATTCTTACCACAGGGTACCCAATTCGAGAAAAGTAAATTTTGATAAAACATATAACTAAACATAACCAATTAATCACATATATTGTTCCAAACAATTATCCCACCATCTTTTTATATTGAACAGATATATATTTGTGTTATTTATCAGACATAATTGATTTGTTTTCATTTATTCAATCAATAATTTGGGGTGACTACTTAAATCTTTGCAGATCATCAGATGCTCTAGATTTCTAAATTCATTTGTACTGCATTACTCGAATTACAGTTGTGTTTAGACAAACTATAGTTTAGATACCTATTATTTATTCATGACTTATTTATTGTTGTGATGCTATGAAAACAATTAAACATTTATAATTGAATGTTAACTACGTTGTGGGAATGCTGAGTTTTTACAGAGAAGACCCTCATTACAATACAATATTTATTTATTTACAATATTTATTGTTGTGTTGCTATGAAAACAGTTTACCGTGTAAACTCAGACTCCTTCAGGTTTCGCTAAGAATACAACATTTTTTTGAATAAAACCAAATCTTGTAATTGCCAGTCAAATGATGAACATGTATTCATTAACTGACTATTCTTTTCCTCTTGAGTTTTGTTGATGCAAAACACTATATATATAGAGAGAGTAAAACACTAACTGTAACAAATTTGAATTCTTATAGTGTTGGTGTACAATTTATTATGAAGATTGTTTTAAAATACACTATCCTAATTATGTTACATATATTTCTCTTAAAAAATAACATAACTTAAGTTATTTACAAAAGATAATGCATTGCCTGCTACGAAAAAAACAGATGTAAACCACTTGGGGAACAAAATTCTGGAAACGTAGTCCCCGACCAATGCAAATGCATGGTAGCTCCGGGGATTAGAGCATTATGAAAGATTAGCTAAATTAAATTTATATATAACATTGAAAATAAAATCATAATATAATTTTCGTAATCTGATTATATTCCAATTATATCAATGTCATTAATTACATGTGCAGATCAATACAAAACTGTTTGCCCACTGATCAATCTTCAATGCAAATTCGTACAGTTAAGTAATTTTCCCTTGTTTTAAATAATAATTAACAATTATTCGCCAAAGGCGAAGTGATTATCGGTGAATATTTACCGAGCGGTGAGTCTTCGAGCTGCGAGGTAAATATTCACCGATAATCACTTCGCCTGAGGTGAATAATCGTTTTACTATAAATACAAAGGTGATTATTTCAAAAAAGAAAGAAGGAAACAGCATTGAAAGTGAAAATATTTTATTTTTTAAAAGCGCGAACGTTACGTGTAAAAATTGTAAACTTTGTCTCGCATAATGACAAAAAACAACGTGAAAATTTACTATGATACCTTAAAATAGCTTGACTCCAAACTCAGTAACTTCTTTTGTCGATTTTGGGACAGCATTTTCTTTAAAGTTTTCAATTTCATCTTCGCTAACAGTGACAAAACAACCAATGGCGGCCATTTTGTCCGAAAAGGTGATTATCGGCTGATAATCCGAGATAGCAAACCAATCAGAGCGCGCGATTTTGTATAATCACCTTTGTATTTATACTAATATGGTATATTACTCAATACAGCATTCATTTTCATATTGTATGAGGTTGCAAAAAAAAAAAGGATGTATTTAGTATGTAAATATACTTGTCGTCAATCTGAAAAAAAAAAGTATTGTAAATGATTATGCAAATAATAAATCAATACACTTTATTTCAAAACATCTTTCTGCAGCTGTGTAACTATTACTCAAGTGGTTTAAGGCCTGGGTCAGATGTGAAAAATAGCAAAAATCCAACAAAAAAATTTATAAAAAAAGAAATAGTCCGAAAAAATGTACCCTAAAGACTAAGGTTATGCATAACGGATAGATGCTTCATTTTACAATGTCTTTCGTATTCTGGAGTGATCACGTGACCAGTTGTATACTTAAAATCGCGCCATTTTTAGTACGCCTTAGTATTTACCTTTGCATCATAACAAAACGTAAATGGATTCCTTTCATACAAACGTGAGTTATACTTTAGTGAACATGGCATCCACTCACAACGAGGACCGATCATTAGACGATTTCTTTGAGGGTCTAAAATATCAATTTGTCTTAAAAGTTCGAAATTCATGACAAAATGCACTGTAAAAGTTTAAAAACGAACTCTTGTTAACTGTCCTCGTTGTAAATGTGTAGATATATACTTTTTCTATTACATACTAGTTGTTTGATTCGATAGATTTGTAATTTGGTATGATGCGAGACCGAAATATAGAATCATTACATATCTATGAGACACGACGGCCATGTTGACAACTGCGCCGATTAGGTAGTACGATTGATCAGCGGATACCAATGAAAACAGGCAGATACTTCATGTAGGGGATTATTCGCGGCTTTTTCAAAATGGCGGACGAATGTGGTGTTTGTTTTGTATTGCTCTTGTTTTAATGAGCAACGTCTACTTTAAAACAAGAAAATCAAGACTGTGAGTTTCAGTCAGGTATTTCTTCATCTGTTTCTAATGTAAATCATATTCAAGGGTAAATAAAGTCTAACAGTGAATGAAATACGATGTTGTCTTTGTCATAATTGTGATTATATTTTGTACATGTCCACCGATTTCCCCTTCTAAATAATTACAACATCCTGCTCAACTGATAAATCTCGCTCATCACATTACAGATAAGAAGTTATTCACGTCACAAGATCATTTTGGCGCTATTTTCGAAATTATTTCGACATACCGTAACTATCTCTATAACGTATCTCATATACTCGCTGTGTTTTACAAAATATTCTCTTTAAAAAGTATTTACTTGAAATGTCAGGAGGCTTTTGTTCTCCTACTACTTGTGGTTTTGCAAAAGTTGCAGCTCTCTATTCAGCAAAGAAAGCTAAAAGTTCTGTTCACGATCCCGCCAAATCGGTTAAGTCACAAGTGATCGAAGCAAGGTACAAATACTTTTGTGAAACCTTCGCTGACAACCAAGATGGGTTTCATATTGATTATAAGACCTTCAACAAACGGTTCTTGGCTCTTACAAGTGTTGTGAGAAAATGGAACCCAAAGAAAAAAGCCGAGAAGACTAAGTTCTTCACTGAATTCTCAGTCGAGCGATGGCTAAGTCTCTCTCAGTCAAGGAAAAATGAACACACATTTTCGAATTGCAAAGGCTGTTATCACAGTTATCCAGCAACTTGTGCTCTGTTTCCAGTGAAGAGCCTTGCCCTGAAAAACAAAGAAAAAGAAAATCCATTTAGAGTGGCGGCTGAATTAAATGCAAAGATTGGCAAAGGGAAAAACACGAAACCAGGAAAAAATCAAGCAATAACAGTAGCACGAGAATTGTTTAAGGAACTGAATCCTGTATTCAATAAATGGGCTGGAATCTCATTAGGAGAGGCCATGACGAAAGTACCAGAGGCAAATGTTGAAGTAAAGAAGACTCCAGCAGAAAGAAAGAGCCTCAGACGTACACTTCTTAGGAGTGTGAAAGAGGATGTGGAGAGAAAGTGGCAAGAAACTTCCCTTCAAAGGTAAGAGTGGCAATTTAAAACAGCATTTAATTTGTTATGGTATTGGTATATTTTTTTAGTGCACTACTAGTATTCAAGCACAATTTACACACAAAATTAAAGTAAAAAAAGTGAGGGGGCTAAGAATAGAAAATAAAAGAGATCATTGCAGAAGTTAAACATAGGGGAGATGAGAAAATTCAGTGGATATTAAACAAAAAGCATATAGCTTCCCTCCCCTCCCCCCTCCCCCCTTCCCTCATCTCTGGTCCCTGCTAAAGTTGACTAAAAAAATTGATATTTTTAAGTACTTTTGTCATCTGTACATTATATATCAATGCTTTCGAATAAAAGTTTTCATTATATTTTATTGTCAAATTTTTCAGATGCCTTGGTAACAGACAGTCCTTTGCAAGCCGCCAAAGAGAGAGGCTTTCTTCTTCTTTAGAAACAATAAAGTGTGCAAAAAGAAGAACAGAAATTAAGATTGCCAAAGAAAAAAATGAAAACAAAAAGAAAAAGAATCACAGTGGGAACATTGAAAACCTTATAGAAGGTGATCAATATGATGAGTTGATAAACGAGGTAAAGAGTTATACCGAAGGCACAGTAATTAATTGGACAGGGCTGGCAAAGAAGTATAGTGTCAAAGACAAGAAAGGAAATTTGGCAAGAAATGGGGGGCAGATGATACAAGACTTTCTGTCAAAACAAGGTGTAGATGTCAACTCATTTAAAAATCCAATTGTCAACCAAAGGGTGCGCAGACAAAAGTTGCGGGGAAAAGGGGGTGAGATCAGTGTTCCCACAGCAGAGACAAATGAGTCCCTAAAGAAAACACTAAAAGCAAAGATTGTCAATGGAGAGATCCTAATAGGGGAAATGATAGTACCCAAAAAGTATTCCAAATTGATTTTGAATGAGAACAAGGAAATTGAAGCAACAGAATTTACAGTCCACGGTAGAAAAATACCTCTCAAAGAAATACGAACAATGTCAATGGAAAGACAAAAACAATACACACACATTCACTCTGACGACTACTATAACAACATTACAAGACTAGACGTGGTAAAGCGCCTGACTGAACTCAACGAATTTAACGACAGTGACGGACTTACCACAATGAGAGAAAAATTGAAGTCCTTGGAGAGAACAAGGCATCTGATGATTTGGCATGACCATTCAACAGTTGCCAACCATGGACATCTGCTGTTTTTAGTATCAGTCATGTATGATCCAGCATTTCACTTAACATCTGATGAGTATAAATTAAAAAAAGGTGAGAAAGTGGACATCCAAGAGGAAGTAGAACGTCCCCAAATATACATAATTGCAAGGTAAATTATTTTGATTTACTTTGGCTTTACTTACTTATTCATACATCTGTAAAAGAACAAAATATAACTACACTGTATATTATATACAATGTAAAACAAATTATTATTAAATATAAACTTAGAATCAAAATGTTAAAATGTGTTTTGTTTTGTATACACAGGTGTAAAGATACAGATGTTGAGCAGTTATCTTACAGCGAAACAAGATGTGAATGCCTGGAAAAGCTGTCATCCAAAATAGAGATAGAGGAGGGCATTTTCATCAACGACAAAATGCGCTTCTGCAAAGGTGATGGCCCTGCAGTTGAGTTTGAGTGTGGTCAGCAGAGAGGAGGAAATTACTTTTGCCCTGGATGTGCAATACATTCATGCATGATTAATGACCTTGGCCATGCTTTTAGATGCCAATCTTTCACACTCGAGGAGAGGCAAACTTCAGTTCTTCTTGGGCCTATTACTAAAAGAAATGCACTGCAGTTTAAACCAAACCCATGCGATAATTTAACAAAAAACGAGCTACATGAAGAGACAAAGAAAAGAAAACTGGAATGCAATTCCAACCTGAAAGAATCTATGCAGAAAGCATTTGAAGAACATCTTCATGGCCAAAAAAGAGTCCCTGCTATTCTTTATCGAAACCCTAAAGCAACTTTGGAAAGTCTGAATGTATCTGAATATGAAGTACTCCCATGCGAGCCAATGCATGATTTAGCTGGTCACATCAATAACTTGTTTCAAGAACTACCTCACCACCTAGGCCAAGAAGAGTCAAAACTCATAAAGGAAACCATCAGTCTTGCAGTAGAAGGGAAAGACAAGAAAAGAGCATGTGATCACAGGTATTCATTAATTGCTGTGTCTTCACGAGTAAGAGAAAAAGTTTCAATCAAAGTGCAGCAATTAGTGGATACTCTGGTTGATATGCAAGATATCCTGTATGGAAGTGAAGATGAACGTAGTCCAAGAGCTGTGCTAAGGTACTGCAACCAAAGTTTTCTCCATGCAATTCTCTGTTTTGAGGTCATTGGATTTCAACCAAAGACAATGACCTGTAGAAAATTGTATGGAAAATACTTTCACAACCTGACATCCCATGCAGTCTACCAACTCAGGCTAGTCTCAGGACAGGCAATGAATGCTGAAGATGAGGAAAGGTTGTTCAATGCCATCAACTGCATAACAAGATCTACCTCATCAAAACACCCAAGTCATATCATTGGAAATGTTCTGATACGCCTTCAAGCTGAAGAGGAGCTCAGGGAGATCAATGAGGGACATCGAAGGCAAGAACACCCTAACAAGATCAGACAACTCGCCAAAAGTCTTCCCACTTTTCTTGATTCAATTTTCCCTCCCTATATATTGGAAAAATACCCCAGAGAATGGCAAGCCCATTTAGAACGAATCAGCGACTTTCTTTTTACTACAGCAGAGCACAGATGGTGGGAGTTTGATGGTGCAAATGTGCTCTTTCTTGATTCAAAAGAACAACCTAAGTCAAGACAAGATGGACCACATTTGCACCATTTCAGATCCAGCAACATAAAGCAGGAAGAAGCTTACCTGGCAAATTGTTGGTCCCAATCTTTACAAGATGACATCTGTCTGCCCGCACACTACCTCTATCTTCCTGTGTCCAAAGATAGCCCAGACATAGTGAAGAAAACAGCCACAGGGTTTCTTCGAGCCAAACCAAATGAATTGATTGACACTGTGATGGCAAACAATGCAGAACCAATCCCATCTAATTATCCAAATGAACTGATTGACACTGTGATTGTAAACAATGTAGAACCAATCCCATCTAATGATCCAAATGAACTGATTGACACTGTGATTGTAAACAATGTAGTACCAATCCCATCTAATTATCCAAATGAACTGATTGACACTGTGATTAATGAAGTTTCAGATATCAATACTAATGAAAGAGACAATAATGATCAACTCTATGATAACATCACTGTATCTGACACTGTGGTTGAAGTAATTGAAATGGATGTAATAGAACTGGCTGACCACACTCAGGAACCACTATCAACTGTAAATATTCCACAAACTCCTAATCAGCATCAAACAGCAGAGGAACCTGAATTTATCACAAGGCTTGCCAAGGCTGTAGTCAATGTTTTAGGTCCCACAAATGATGTAAAAACCCTTGATTTCCTGAAAAGAAAATTGAAGGCCTGTAATAACAGTTATAATCATGAACAGTACATGAACTGTTTGGCAGCCATACAGACCAAAGTACTTCAAAAGAAGGCAATTCTGGAGAAGGATTTTAAGAAATGGGAAAGAGAATATTTCGTAAATAACAACTTTTGCACTCCAACCCTAAATGACATTAATGGGGACAGCAGTTCTTCAAAAATGCTTAAGGGGATCAAACATGCCAACGCTTTGTTAAAACACTGGAATATTCATTTCTAAAATACATTTTCATTTGCATGCATTCCTATTTAGCCTTGTAAATTTCAAAATGCCTCTGAAATCAACTGTCTCAAAGTATCGATAACTTAAAGTAAGGACACTTGAACCGTGAACACTTTAGTTTTGTTGTTACTTTCTTTAACCCACATCCCAGGAGTGAATAGATTAGAAATATGATTTATTATGAACACTTAGTGTATTTGAACTCACTGCTTCAATTTTAGAGGTTTTGAAGCAGTAGAAGGTTCAGGAAATAATAACATGAAAAATGTTGTTTGTTCATGGTTCGAGTATCCTCACTGTAATATTTCAATACTCCAGTTTCGAGTTCTTCATTGCACTGTGATATATTTGTGTGATATATGTAATACAGTCCATGGTAAGGAAGGGAATGCAAGCATCAACAAACAATAGAAATACCTAGGTTGTTATTGCTGCTCTTTGATAAATTAGCAAGCCTCAATTGTTTGCAGCAAACAATTGAGGCTTACTTCTTTGCTAATTTACCAAAGAGCAGCAATAACACCCTAGGTATTTCTATTGTTTATCACGAGCTATAGAGGCTCACTGTGCAATGAAGAACTCGAAACTCGAGTATCGTATAAATTTTAAGATTAAAGTAAGCTTAATGATTTCATTCAAGGCTGAAATGAAATTTACAATGTTCATTTTATTAACGTATTAAAGGCTCAAATTTAAAATAAAATGTTGATAAACGAGAGGTGGAATCTTCAAATCAATGTAGGAATGCATTTATGAATCTTTTAGCTTTATGAGCTGGCTTGTGTCGAACAGTTTATAACTGAAATCCCATTATATTGTTATCTCAAATCCTGCTTTTGTTTGTAAAATAAATACTGTGACTAACTGTATATAGACTTTAGAATAAAAACTTACCTTAAACAGGTTAAACCTCGAAAGAACTTGAGATTAACGGCTCAAAAACAGTTCGATTCAAACAACAACAGCTTTCATCTGAGTATTCCCATAGCAACTGGTCCTCTATAACCGCTGACCACATGAAATATAATAAATTACATGACCAAATATGGGTCTCCTGACCTTTTATGGAAAGTATAGAAATTCCCGCCAAAAGATCATATTTCATTCCCGCGAATAGGTGCAAGTAAGAATTGATTTTTTTTGGTGATCTGTACATATTAAGATGGGGAAATTTCGTAGACATACTCTGGATGAAAAGCGAAAGCTTCGAAACGCGAGACAGAAAAGAAAACGTGAGCAAAAGGCCATCGAAAGACGTATGAAGCAAGACGAATTAGCAAAGAAAGAGTTGGAAATAAAGGTTTCTGCCGACTACCACAAGGGTAAAGCTCAAGAATATTATAGAAAATGGAATGGTAAATGTTTAGAAAATCTTAAGCTGAGAGAGTGTTTGACGAAGAATTCGAATCGTACCACGGTAAGATTTGCTGTATTAACTTATAGGATTTGTGTAAGCATTAAGCTTTAATATATAATCTTAATATTATATAGAGTACAATTTTTGTATTTTATGCTAATTCTATTGTTTTCTATTGTTTAATTAGCACTGTTTAGTACAAATTAGTACTACTTGTTTCACGGGTATAATATTTGTACTCTAGTGTTTGTATTCTAATAATATAGGCTTACATTGAAAGTAATTAATTTATGCATTTTTCCTTTTACATTGTTGCTTAATACTTCCAATCATTATTATTCAAAATTCTTAATAATAATAATTGTTGCTAAAATCATTTTATTTTTTTAATAAAAAAATTAAAGGTATCCAATGTCTCGAGGACAACAATTAGTCATACTCATAAGCTTGTTGGAAACCACATTAGTGCAAGTGAGTTAATCTCCAAAGACCCTCCAATCTCCCTTGGAGAAGGAAGCTATGGGAAATGTTTTTTGAAAAGGTATAACAGATTAGGTATTGATGTTGTGGAAAAGCAGTTTTCTGACACCAGTAGTATCAATGATATTATCAAAGAAACACAAATGATGCAAATACTGGTCCATCCAAATATACCTACTGTTCTTGGGATGCAGCTTGAAAAGAAACCATTTTCTATTGTCATGGAATTTATTGGGACAGCAAACTCTTCTGTGACTGTTCATCAACTTCTAAATGATGAGCAATGTCAGAAATTGGAAAAAAACAGAGTGGGTAAAGCTATCATATTGTGTTGCAGATGCACTGGTTATGTTCATAAAATGGGTTTTTTGCATTGTGACTTGAAGAGCAACAATATTGTAGTTTCAAATAACAAAGGTTACCTTATTGATTTTGGAAAGGCCTGCCCTATACTATCCCCTCCCGCTAAAAAATATAAATATCTATACCCTCATATAGCTCCTGAAGTACTTGGTGGATCACCATGTTCCAAGGAGAGTGATATTTACTCTCTTGGGATTGTATTTAACAAAATTAGTTCTTTCAAAGAAATAAATGTTCTAAAAAGCATTTCAAAACAATGCATGAATAAAAACCCATCAAGTAGACCTACAATTATAGGAATTTTATCTACCCTTTCAACACAAAATGAAGTTTGCTTGAACTAAAATAGTTAGTAATTTATTGTCATGACTCCATCTTTACTTTGATTTTTATATTAATTGTGTTGTATTTCTAGATTTTTTACAAGTTAGAGTGCATTCACTAATAGCATGAAACATTAGTAATACTATTTTGTACTATTTTATGCTAATTCTATTGTTTTCTATTGTTCAACTAGCACTATTTTGCACAATTTAGTAAGTAGTGTTTCAAGCTTTTACTGAATGCACTCTATAATATTGTTTTTGCAATATACATGAATAAAGAATAATTAAATAACTGATTATATTAAATATTTATGCTTTAAATTTACATGCACCTCAAGGTCTGCTTCTGTTTAAGTTGTACATGACTCACAATTGTCAGTATGCATATTTCATTTAAAGTATTTTATAATGGCATCTTTACAACCTTACAATTATTTATATGCAGATCTTGGTAAGTACAGAATCACAACTATAGTTATATTTTGTACTGTTATTTGAATTGAAGCTGATTAAAAATAATATAAATTATGTTCAAAATTTGTTTATATAAGTTGTTAGTGTGGGTATATAGGCTGTTTTGTTGTCAAGATGTTTCGTCTTTTAACAACACACTGTAAGGATGCTTCGTCCTTCGACAGTAAGCTTGTAACCCTAGCTACACAGCTATAATTGTATTTTAAGTGAAACATTGTTTGGACTAATTACTGTAAATTAGTTTGAATTTCTTCAGTTCAAGTAATTTTACATTTTTTTCATAAACTACTTTTGTATTAAAATGTTGAAATATAAAACTTGAGTTCAGTATGCTAAGCAGAATCACCAATGAATTATTATTTGCAGAATTTTTACAGCTATTATTTGAATTGAATGGTGCTGATCACCATGTTCTAAGGAGAGTGATCTTGGGATTGTTTTTAACAAAATTGGTTCTTTCAAAGAAATAAATGTTCTAAAAAGCATTTCAAAACAATGCACGAATAAAAACCCATCATGTAGACCTACAATTATAGCAATTTTATCTACCCTTTCAACACAAAATGAAGTTTGCTTGAACTAAAATAGTTAGTAATTTATTATCATGACTCTATCTTTACTTTTATTTTTATATTAATTGTGTTGTATTTCTAGATTTTTTACAAGTTAGAGTGCATTCACTGATAGAGTAGACGCACTTAATCCATGAAACAAATACTAATTTTTAGTACTAAATAGTGATAATAAAACAATAGAAAACAAAGAATTATTTTATGAAATAGTACTAATTAGTACTAATTATATGTCACGGATTTAGTGCGTCTACTCTACCATGAAACATTAGTAATACTATTTTGTACTATTTTATGCTTATTCTATTGTTTTCTATTGTTCAACTAGTACTATTTTGCACAATTTAGTAATCAGTGTTTCACGCTTTTACTGAATGTACTCTATAACATTATTTTTGCAATATACATGAATAAAGAATAATTAAATAACTGATTATATTAAATATTTATGCTTTAAATTTATATGCACCTCAAGGTCTGCTTCTGTTTAAGTTGTACATGACTCACAATTGTCAGTATGCATATTTCATTTAAAGTATTTTATAATGGCATCTTTACAACCTTACAATTATTTATATGCAGATCTTGGTAAGTACAGAATCACAACTATAGTTATATTTTGTACTGTTATTTGAATTGAAGCTGATTAAAAATAATATAAATTATGTTCAAAATTTGTTTATATAAGTTGTTAGTGTGGGTATATGGGCTGTTTTGTTGTCAAGATGTTTCGTCTTTTAACAACACGCTGTAAGGATGCTTCGTCCTTCGACAGTAAGCTTGTAACCCTAGCTACACAGCTATAATTGTATTTTAAATGAGACATTGTTCGGACTATTTACTGTAAATTAGTTTGAATTTCTTCAGTTCAAGTAATTTTACATTTTTTTCATAAACTACTTTTGTATTCAAATGTAAAACTTCAGTTGCAGTATACTAAGCAGAATCACCAATGAATTATATTTGCAGATTTTTTACAGCTATTCTTTGAATTAAAGCTGATTTAAAATTATATTATTATGTTCAAAATTTGTTTATATGAGTGGTTAATTTAAGAAATTTACGGTTTTTTAAGCTTAATTACTACACTTCAAAATATAAACGAAAGAAAAATACTGTATAACTGTGTTGGAAGATCAAATAGAAAACACAAAAGTGAGTCTAGATTATAGAAAATCGAAGTGTTTGTATAATAACGTAGAGGGACAATCCAGTCCATGCCATGGATATATAACTCCATTCATCATACTTTTACGTTTTTTTATTAAACAAAAAGATTGAAGAAATAACACATTCTATCACTTAAAAGTTAAACTCAATCTACAGCGACGAAAACGGTGAGAAATGCTCAAAATAATAACTCACTCTTTTGACTAATAAGCAGACGCCATCGATCGATCGCCAACGGTACGGTTTTGACCTTGCGGGGGCATGGCACTAGTCTCGTTTCATAGCAACGGAAATCTATGCTGGGGGTGTAATTTTCGTTTTGACCCAGGCCTTAAACCACTTGAGTATAGTCAGATAGCTTAGCGCAATATTTTAGCCAGATCTATACAGAGTGTACAAAAGCACCAAAATTTGCATGAAGGCTGTCTATGATGTGTTTATCAATATTAAGACCGTTGCCCAATGGAACTCTTTCTTGGAAACGAGTTTTAAGGGTTAAAAAATCGTAAAAAAAACACCGATTGGGCTTCCTGTGGTGAGAATTCCTAAAATTTAATTTTGAATCTTAAAAATATAAGAAAAGTAGACTTTTTTTTGATTGTAGTCACTTAGTTGAAGTATGTTTAATAATGTTTGATAATAATAATGGGAAAAAACTGTTTTGCTATCATATTTAAACGACTAGTTATAAGTCTAGTACCCAGGCCCCCGCACGGTTTTTCCATATAATTGCCTTATCGCTACACTTTTAAGCCGCCAAAAAGCTATAAAAACAAATCTGCTCTTCATGAAACAATCATAATTTGACAAAATTGAAATTACGACGACTCATAGTTTGCTATAGAAGCTTAGTTGCCTTTACGTTTGGTTGTTTTTGTGGTTTTGAACATATTGCACTTGACTTTTTTCACATCAAAATACGCTTGCTCGGCCTATTTGAAACTACCATTTGTGCAAAGATTAAAATCAATATACTTTTTTTTGCTATATACAGTTATGTACATAAAACCAGAGTTTATTCAAAGTAGATACTATGCCAAACAGCAGGGTCCTTTTAAGAATCTACGCAAGTACAGCGACAGAGGGGTGTACACTTCAGATTAGCTTTAGCACATTTGCAACGACTGCAGGTACGCTTGCAGGAGCACTTGATCAGCTCTTGACACGACTTTGATACTTCTGGTATTGTTATCCATGTTGGCTTCCATATTTCATCATGTTTGTGCCATCCAAAACTTGCAGGGGAAGGAACATCCTGGTTTGGTGTATCATTTGTTGTCCAGATGCCTGCTTGAAAAATAGCCCTTTCGATGTGCTTGAGTAGAGCATTCTAAAAACAAATGCAGATAGCTATAAACTTTGCATTGCTGTGGTGATCATTACTATTACTTAATGAATTGAATTTATTATATTTCTTTACCTGAGTAGGGGGAAGATGCTCAACCGCACGACTTCGTTTACAGAACAAATCCATCCTTAATTCATTGACAGAAACTGATGGGCTTGACTTATCGTACATCACAACCGTCATTCGTTCTAGATTCTGAAAGTGGGGAGAGTCAGTGTCTAGCTCCTGGAACGGATGGGTAGACAAGTATTCAAAAGATGGTGTTGCTACGTCGTCACAAAGTGACCAAGCCTGCCAGGCAGACAGCTTCCCTTTTCCGTTGAATGCTGAGGTGGTGTCGCATCCACTAAAGGCATGGAACACAGGAAGAGCACGTGACTTTTTTTCACCGAGGGCTTCACAGATTCTGTTGATACTAAGATATCGGAAGTTCTTTCCCATCCCGAAGGCGACCCAAATTTGCAAGTTGTGGTTGATGCTTTTCAAATCATAGAACTTCTCAACCAAAATTACAACCACGTCTGTGTCTACGGTTCTTATCAAGGCAGTGATTGTTCCATCGGTGGTGAGGACATCCTGGAGGTGAACGATGATACGGGTGTCCGCTTCCTCATGATTGCAGTTTGGCATAGGCGCAGCTGACCCTCTGGTTATTACTGACTGACCTGTCATTGTGTAATAGAATAACAAATGCATGTTACATATTATTTAATTGTATCGTTGCATAAACAAATGTAATGTAGTGTGCGTAATGTACGCTCGTCTGTAATGATGTACATGGTGATCCTATATATATTGCATTTTACACTCACAATGTGCTTTACAAGTACAGTACATAACTACCATGAGAAGCTTAAAACATAACTTACCTGAAGTAATACAGACACTCTTCTCCGATGGGAAAGCAAAGAGTGAAATCTTCTGACAGAAATTGAAACAGCTCTAATTTGTTCGTAGAATCTCTCAGGAAAGCCATCCAATTTGATGGAATTTTAGCTTGACTGGACACTATTCTTCTTACTCCGGCACCTCGCTTTTCTCTGGTAGATTCCTTAAGGCTGTCGGGAATGTATGCATCCCATACAATGTCCACTCTTTGAGACTGCTGCAAATGGTGTTGGATATGGGGTATGAAGATCTTGTCTACATAATCTTCAAATGTAACTGCACCAGCGGGTTGAAGTGAGTGAACGATAACTGCACCATCAAGTATTCTGCAATCAAAGTGTGTTGGAGGACTTGACTGTTCAGCGTACGATGGAAGGCATTTGAGGAGATCAGACTTGGCAGTAGGCAGGCGTAGAACACCGAAGTCAGACAGGGATGGGGGGAAAGACTGAACCTCATGAGCGAAAAATTCCTTGAGATCACTATCACGATTTTGCATAGCTACATAGAGTTGGGCAAATAAAGCTACATTACTTTGAAGTGCAGAAATCTTCTTTCCTTGCTTTGAAGTTTGTTTGGGGATTGGCTTTTTGAAGAGTGGGAGATTGTTCTTCTTAATTGTATCATCGATACATTTGGAACCTTCTGCAATGACTGCCTTCTTGTAGTCTTTGCACTGCTGCTTGCCTGTTTCTTCAAACGAACGTAATGTTTCAGCAACGCCGCTATTGACGCAGTCCCTGGTGTCTAGTTTTATCAGCTCAGGAAAGTCATCTTGGAATGGGTTTCCCATGGTTCTCACTACATTTGTCAAGCTCTTGACTTGACGCTGAAATGTTTGCTGCGATACTCGTCCTGCTTCATGATGACAATTTTGGCG
Organism: Metridium senile; assembly: GCA_949775045.1. Taxonomy (NCBI): domain Eukaryota; kingdom Metazoa; phylum Cnidaria; class Anthozoa; order Actiniaria; family Metridiidae; genus Metridium; species Metridium senile. The sequence continues at coordinate 34,027,821 of OX459095.1, forward strand.
GTCATCAGGATCGTTGTCATAGATGTACTCGTCATCAAACTGCTTCACAATCCGTGCAATCTCAGGGCCTGATAGCATCCAGCGCCTGAAACATAATTAGCAATTATCTTAAGCATCTTATGGTATGTCAGTTGTATAAACACTACGATTAATCTTACTAATATAATGTAAAACAGAACAGTAAAAGCACATTTTTAAATGTTTAAATGTTGACCAAATAGATTTATTATAAAACGGTTAATAAATTTACCTAAACGCAACTGGGTTCTCGGTGAGGCCTACAGCCCCTCCAACTGACTTGACGTTCTTGTTTTCTTGTTCGTGTGCCTGATCAATTGGGATTGAAGAATATTTGCGACTCGCCTTTGAAATTACCCAGTGACCACCATCATGAAACTCTTCTTTGACAGTCGCAGGAAGAGACTTCATGTCCCTGACATGAATCGGCACCCATCTGGAATAATTTATGTGATCCAATGCAAAGAATAGATGAATGAGCATTTCCAGTACTTCCACATAGAGGGTCAACTGCCTTTGGCGATGAGCTCGAACAAATATTAGGATCAGTGTCTCGTAGTAAATGATGATATCCCAGAACAGAAATGTGGCACTTCGAGCACGCATTGCCAATACCCAAGCACCCATAGATCTTATCCCTTCTCTGGCATTCTGGTCAGCAGCAAGATCGTAGGCTTCGTTTTTTAGTTTGGTTAGTGACAGCAGGGTTACCTGGTGAGCATGCCTGTAATAAGGAATGGTGAAGTGCGTTTTAGCAGGTTGTACTTCATGATAATATATATATATATAGAAACAAAAAGTACCTTGTTCTTGTAAGATGACTTGCCTTCGTGAATGACTCAGCAACACCTGACGATGCGACCTCTGCTTCCGTCAGAGCAGTTGACCAGCCTGACGACTCTAGTAAATCTCCTAAGGTATTCCACAGCGCCATTTCAAGGTGTAAGCCACCAAACATCACCACATACTTGTCTTCACCATGTGTTTGAGGCCACTTCCATTGTACCATCTTGGCTATAGCGAACAAAGGCTGGTCGAGAGCTATGACTGGAATTTGATGTGGATTGATGAAGTTGATTGTCTGTTTCAATACATCCATTCCATGTTTAATCATGGCGGGAGTTGCCGCTTTCTCGTAGAAAAGTGGTAGAAGAGCTGAAATGGCTGGTGGATCTTTTTCAGCAGACTGGTTCTTTGAGTGATATGCTGCCCATGTGATTGCATGTTCTGTTGTCAAGTCATTCGTGTCCGTGATTATTTGTAGTGCGTTCTCTATCCAACGATCTTCACATATTTTATTATCTGCTATGCAACTATCGACGGGCTGCTGGTTACAGGGTGGGACTTTCATGGATGTTGTCTTGAGCTCTGTAGGTGGTACAATCGTATAACTATCAGGCAAGGCATGTGTTTGTAATTCAGAATCCAGGGCTGCAATGGGCTGTCGATTCTCTCCAGGATTATCCTCAGTGGGAAATTGGAAGATGCTGATGCTGGTACCGTGAAAAGATGACGTGGAGGTTGTAGAGCTTGTGTTATGAACTAAATTATCGAGGGCTCCAACTGAAAACAATTTCTTCTTGAGTAACAAAGGGGCTACGCATCCCTCTTCTAATGACCTCTCACTGATTGATTTGGCCACAAGATCTTCAATGTCCATGACACGATCATATGAAATACTCAGACCAAGCTGATAAAGTTTACTTATCAGTGTCTTGCTTCTAATTGAAACATGAATGCTTAGACCAAGGTATATTGGTAAAGGTGGCTCACGTTGCGTTGAGTGTCTTACTTGTTTCTGATTTGATCCCCTTTTCTTGGCATTGAACAAAATACTTTGGCAAATAGTTAGACACGGTTGTGCCTCGTTGTGCTCTTGATCTTTTAAATTAAGACCATTGAGTGTCATAGATATAAGAGACTTCAAGCTTGCTGGTACAGATGATTCTTGACAATCAACTGGGAAAGAGCCATCAAATTTGAATTGAGAGTGCGAGAATATATCTCTGCGCAGAATCTTTGCAGCTTTTGCAAGGATCTTAGTGTCGTCTGATAGATCGCGTTCTTTTACTTCATCGTTTAGAATGTTGGTCAAGCCCTCCTTAAATGCTAACACAGTTCTCCGTCCATCACTCTCTTCTTGTGATTCTGGAAAGTACGTCATTAGCTCGTTTTTCAGTCTAAACCGATTAATTGATTTCTCGACTCCAAGATCTCTTAGTCGACCTTCATATAAGGTATGCCGTTCTGCGACTACAAAAAAATGAGTTCCATTTTCCACAGAACTCTCTATATAGTCTGTAAGTTCAAGAAATGCCCTGGCTTCGTTTATCTTCTCCGCTTCTTCAGCCTCTACAAGCTCTATTTTTTTGCTTTTCCTCATCATAATTTTGTGTTTGTTGCGTACGTTTGTTAAGCACTTCATATGATACTTGGCTTCAATAGCAACCAGATCACCTATAACAGAGATTTTAGTTAAAAGTTCATAATCCTTTAAATCTGACACAATACGTCTGAGGTTTTTGTCGGATTCGACAGTTGAGAATCTGTGTAGCGAACCTAAGGAACCATTATCCTCGCTTTTCTCACAAAAAATACAAATATTTTCAAACCTGTCAACAGCGGTTCCCTGTTTCCGTTTGCTGGTTCGGCTGGTGCACTGGGGTTCAGCAGGTTCGGCACTACTGACATTCTGACGTTCTTGTACTTTATTAAGTTTGCTTGAACTAAACTTTAAATGGCAGCATCTATGCCATTTTGCTTCCTTTTCTACAAGTTCATTGTCAGTAGTGGTTTCGATATTGAAGGTTAATTTCGTGGGTAAGGCATCCAGCCTCGTAAATTCTGCTACGTTCTTTAAAAAAACACTGTACACATCTTTGTGGAACGAATATGCCTTAGTTGGACACCTCAGTGATTCACAAGTTTTGGTTTGGCATATAACACATTTACTCCATTGAAAATCACACATCACTGATTCAACGAACTAAAAAAAACATAAAAAATGAACTTAATTTCTTAAATATTCTTAAAAACATACAAAAGATAAAAACATAACTGTCTTATTATGCAGTACATATGCTTAGAAATGCATAAAAAGCTCAATAATTCACTAAAAACGAAGTATTTGATAGCATACTTACAGTTCACAAGTGGCACCACACGTCCGCCATCTTGGATAACGAGAGAAGACTGGACTTTAGCTAAATCGTTCTTTTTTGAAAAATTAACCTTTCTATAACTTTTCAACTCAGTAAATTGCAATAACAACATTATAACATATACATATATACTTCTATTCATATAAATTCACAATTTTAATGTTTTTGGAGGTTAAAACAAGGATATTATTTTTTCCACCACAGGAAGCCCAATCGGTGTTTTTTTTACGATTTTTTAACCCCTAAAACTCGTTTCCAAGAAAGAGTTTCATTGGGCACCGGTCTTAATATTGATTAACACATCATAGACGGCCTTCATGCAAATTTTGGTGCTTTTGTACACTCTGTATAGATAAAATCGCTAAGCTACCGGACTATTAGTCCAAGAAGACAAGTGGAGAATGTACGATTTGATAGACCATACGGCCGAACTAATTGTTTTAGTAAAAACATGTAATCGGTCAAATAAAGAATAAAAATCATAACATTTTCAGTTTTGCTTGCTCAAAACATGGCATCTACTGGTGATATATCAAACAATTAGACCATTAGTAGAGTAGCCAATAAGAAAACAGGATTTGTGAAAGACCATTAGTAAATTGTTTATAGCAAATGCAGAATAAATGCACATTAGAACTGGTAAGAGATAAAAAAGAATAAACTCACCTGCTTACTAAAAACAAGTGTCTATGCAAATACCTGCCAACTGCAAACCTATATAAAGAACGAAAAAAAAATGATCTTAATTAGTGATGAAAATAAAAACAATAGTAAAAATAATAACAATGATGTCATGATAATTTTTATAATAATAATGCTAATAATGATACTAATAAAACATTGAATTTGCATGATGTCTTATGTTAACAATTAATATCAAAACAAAACTGCACTTTCATACATGTATACTATCTAAAATAATCCTTTTGGACTGTTTTTCTTGGTAAGCTTAAAGTATTTGGAACTAAAAAAATTAAATAACATCAACAAAACCTGTCTTCTCAATTGCTATGCTCTCTATCTAAATAGGATTGGATAAAATTTGAACAATAGGTTAATAGTGACATATATAAAATATCCACAATTAATGAGTAAGTGAATGAATAAATGAACAAACAAACAAATGAATGATTATGACTGGATGAGCGAGTGAGTGGATGATTGAGTGAGTGCATGTGTGAGTGAGTGAATATCCTTAGCCGCAAAGGCCTATGAGATATTCATTGCCACAAAGGCTAAACACAGCACAACGGCCACTCACATATCCTTACCCACAAAGGGTAATTAATGGATATAAATTACATGATTTCAAACTGCAGTAGTAGTGGGTGATTAATAAACATTTTTAATCCCTTTTTTGTATGTTGGTCTTTCCATTTGAATTGATGTTTACAAATTTGGCAAAACAACAAACACTAAAATTGTTGAAAGTTGCATCAAGTCTAGCTTCTATCCAAAATGAAATCATATGTATTTCAGTAGTGACACACAGTCTCCATATTCATTTCTGTGTATTTCATATTATGTTTTTGACTTTTAATTTTGATTATTGGCTTTTTTAGCATGTAGAACTAATTTTTGTTTGGAATCTATAAATATAATTATACAAATTGCTATTTCAATGATTAAACTTTGACTTCTGTGTTAATTGAGAGTGTTAGGCAATGGTTTTGTAGCTTTTTACAATTTGAAATCAGGTAATAGCCACAAAGGCCAATCAGATATTCAGAGCCATACAAGCTCATCATTCATAGTCACAATAACTATTCAAACACAATAATTTTATCCATGCATAATATTTACAATTCAACTCACTGCAGCTGTAGACTGAGCCCAGTCTACAAGTCTACGGAAGGTAGACCCATCATATGCTCCAGCTAAACTTTCTCGGTTACGGCAATCCACTGCCAATGATTGCAGTCTTTGCAGTGAAATGGATGCTTGATTAATTTAATTTATTTGTTGTGTAAATGTTTAAAAGCGTTTTATTCAAAAATGCCTCCATATAAATCTTTTATTTTCAGCAACAACGAAGACCTTGATCTGAAGTTTGTGAAACAATTAATGCGGTTTTATAGAAAACTCTATTTCGCCTAAAATTGTCGTATTTGTCAAAACTACTTTTCTATCATAAAAAAATATTGCTAGTTCCGATTGCAATATTTGAAACATCAGAACAAACTTCAGTCTATGCCTGAACGCGCTATGGAAATTAATTTTAAATTATTTTTCTACGCGCGACGTACTTTGCGATCAAACAGCGACGGTTGCCCTTCAAAAATACTCAGTCGAGCCACCTTAAGGACATTCCGTAGTTTTGCATTGCGCACGCTCTACTGCGCACAATTTTGACCAGCGAGAGCGCGCGCTACAGCTCCCGCACCTTGCGCGCGCTATGTCGGTATTACTAAAATATCACAATTCGTACATTCAAAGTGCCATAGCGCCAAAACGAATACGGTGACCTATCTTTTTTATGGTGTTAAACTAATGGTATCCAGGTTTGCAAACACATATCCGAGTTTGAATAAAAATTTATGTCCAGATTTCGAGATATTTCAGAATTGTGGTAATATTCTGTCATCCAGGTGTTCGCGATCAATACGCTCGTGTATTGCATTATCGCTATTTTCTTTTAACAGGTCCACTTTACTATCCAAGTATTGTGTGTGAATGAAGACTTGGGATGCTAAGATGTAATTAAACCTATTATTTCAATACTAATATCAAAAAAGAGTGCCATTAATCGCCTTTTCTTCTCATTTTATACATCGAAATATTACTCTCGCGCGCCGTCAAAATAATAATAATAATAATAATAACTTTATTTATTTATATAGCGCTATTTCCAATTGATAATTGCTCAATAGCGCTTTACAATCAATACATTTGTAAACTAATTACAAGATATAATAATGTTATACTAGAAATCTAAATTATATATACAATGAATAAGTATAAATTAAGGTGATATATGAAATATGCTATATTATATAAAATGTATCTAAAATTATCACTAAAACAAACAGTGTAACTATATATATTGTTAAAAATCTATAAATAAGCTTCTTTAAAAAGGTACTATTTAAGTTGACTTTTAAAACTAGAAACTGTATTTGTTAACTTAATGTTTTGCGGAAGAGAATTCCATAAAAATGGCGCAGAACAAGAAAAAGCCCTAAAACCATAGTTGCGGAGGTTATAATTAGATGGAGTTAAATTATTGCTTGAAGATGACATGAGATTGCGCCTTGGTACATAAATGTCGATGAGGTCAGATATATATTTAGGTGCTAAGTTGTTCATAGCTTTATATGTTAATAATAAGAGTTTATATTTTATTCTATATTCTATTGGTAACCAATGCAGTTTGCGTAATATAGGTGTAATATGTTCATATTTCTTCGTAAGAGTTATTATCCTGGCTGCCGCATTTTGGACTTTCTGTAGTTTAGCTAGCGTATAGCCTGGGAGACCATAAAGAACAGAGTTGCAAAAATCAAGTCTTGATGTTATTAGTGCGTGGACTAGAGTTTCTGTAGATTTTTGGCTTAAGTATTTCCTTATTCTGCTAATATTTCGTAGATGGTAGAAACAAGTTCTACAAGTATTGGTGACATGCTGTTCCATTTTCAAACTTGAGTCCATCAAAGTCCCAATATTGTGAACATCCGATGATGTTTGAATCAGATCATCACACACTGCCAGGGATCCTAGTGAGGGCAACGGACGATGCCGAGCACCCAGTAAAAGTACTTCTGTTTTATCGGTGTTAAGTTTAAGATAGTTGAGAGTCATCCATGCGTCGACATCACGAATGCATGCTTCTATTTGATGTTTTGCGATATTCATGTCGTCCGTGGAGTTTGATTTAAACGTAATGTAAATCTGCGTATCGTCCGCGTATAGATGGTACTGCATATCATGGAGTCTAATGATTTCTCCAAGCGGGGAAATGTACATAGAGAAAAGAATTGGTCCAAGCACGCTCCCCTGGGGAACTCCTGAGGTAATAGGACGTGTTGTGGATCTGCCATCAGCCACGTTTACTGTCAATGTTCTGTTTGATAAATAAGACACGTACCAATCATAAGCCTTTCCGACGATACCAAAACTTGTTTTTAGCCTGTTCAGCATGATCTTATGGTCTACAGTGTCGAACGCTGCTGCTGAAAGGTCTAAAAGCAGAAGAATGACACATCTTTGATCATCGATGGCTTTAAGGATATCGTTTTGTACTTTGACTAGTGCTGTCTCTGTGCTGTGATGACTCTTGTAGGCAGATTGATATAAAATGAGTAACTTTGACGTGATCTATAGTGCCAAAACCAACACGGTGACCCCCCCTTTTTTATTTCATTTTTGAAATGCCCATGTCTTAAAGTATAACTGTACAAAGTTTCAATAAAAAGTTATGTCAAAATCTATTACTACGGAATGTCCTTAATCAGCACATCTTCATGAAATGCAAAGTCGGGATCCTTATCAGGTCCTCCAGCTGACTTGGCTCTTGACAATGCAACATAAAGGTTTCGGGATTTTTTTGCTTCAAAAGCATGGTTTCCAGGATGAATCACTACATATCGAAAGGCTTCACCTTCTCCAACTGTCATGCCTTGGCATTTATGAATTGTTGTTCCCCATGAAAGTCGTAGTGGAATCTGCAAACGCTTGCACCGGCATCCACACTCAGTTGACCTACTAATAGGAACAATTGGTACAATGGTTGGATGATTTTCAATGAAGGCTGGTCCTCTGTACCCATTGAACCGTACCAACACAAAATCGGGCTGAGGTTGTTGATCATCTGTGGGCCGTCGACCATCAAGATAAACAATATCTACAACTGTGCCGACTGCTCCATTGAATAAACCCCATTCAGTCTTGATATTTGTTACAAGCATGACCTTACTGCCACAGCAAAGATGAAGACGCTGCAACAATCCCCCTGCTTTGTTGCTATCAGCCTTCTGTGCATGTTTGCCATTGTTGACTGCTTTGATGTTTGCAACAGGGTGTCCAGGAAGACGATTACATTCAAGCAACTTTTTCAAACGATGTGTTGGAAACACAAATAGACCATGGTCATCCATTCTTTGCAGCAGTTCCTCTCCATGACTCTGTAGTAGATTATGCCACTGGAATTGCTGCAGCCAATGAACTTGTTCGGGTGTATTGGTATACGATCTAAGTGACATCATGGATAATAAAAACACTGGATAGGACACTGCGTGACGTCACGGGCGCAACCTAGTGGAAAAACGTGACGTCACGTTAAAACCAAAGGGCGCGAAAATCGGCGCGGCCGCGTCTTTGTTTACAAACAAAGATTTTGCGTTGCAATTTTGATGAATGGGACAAACGAAACAAATAACGGAGAAGGGCTAGTTATCAACGGAAAGTTTTTGTTCAACGATGGAGATTGATGACAGTTTTGAAGAATGGGATGAAGAAGAATTAACAGACTTACTTAATGAAGACGAAGAAGAAGAAGACGAAAGGCAGTCGGACGGTGAAGGCGAAAGCGAAAGCGAAACAGACGAAGAAGAAGACGAGCAAGTTTTGAAATGCAGCAAGTGCAATAAACTGTATCATGTCTTAGGATGGCTGAAAAAACACGAAGTAAACTGTGACGGGAAAAAAAAGAAGCAAAGCTCCAAGGGAAAACAATTAAGTGAGCACCAGAAGCATGTCCGAGACGTTCTTGAGACTCTTGGTTTTGACGAGTATTACACTCTTTTTTGTATACCAACTTTGCAATCGCTTCTTGAAGAGTCAAGAAATGTCGACGAGGAAACAGTAAGGCTTAGAGGACCGAGGTGTCTGCAATGTAAACTGCAGGCATCGAGTCTTCTACCAGAAGCTCCAGAGAACAGCTTTTTTAAAGATATTTCTTCAAAACTTTGGACAATTTGTTTTTCAAAGGACAGCCTATTACGTTCATCAAAGAGACATTTATACATATTGCCCGGGAAATACATTCATTTCGAAACTCACAAAGTTTCGTTTCGTTTTTTAAAACGAGATGGATTGACCTGAACACATCAGTTGGTACAGTAGGTGATCAACTACTTTTACAAAGAATTATAACAGCAGTATTCGGAGACATTTGCCAATACCGAAAAAAAGCCCTCGAAAATGTACTACAAAACGAGTCACAATCAGTAAACAAACCATCCCTTACTTCCCTTAGCTCTGTTGAGAGAGACATTGTGTCATATATAGGTGGTTATGTTTGTAGGAAAGTCAGAGACAGACTGCAACGATATATTTCTACGAACAATGGTTCCACAATTATTAAAGTAAAAGAGAAATGCTGTTTATTTGATAAAATGATGAAGTGTATAAGTAGCCAGATGATCATCAATTCAACACAAACACCTGCTATGACCTTCCCAAGCATTATGACATTATCCTTAACCAGAGGTGGTCTTTCTCATATCAATGTTCCTACTTTTACCTACTTCTGTTATTTAGAATTATCAATCCGTCCTTTCCTCAACCTTACTAAATTTAGAAGCAGTACCAGAATGTCTGACAGTGAATTACTTAAACAACTAATCGACAACTCCAATATTTTGAAACCAGCTTTTCCTTGTTCTACAAACCTTACTTCTACTGCCAACATCCTTCTTATTAGATTTGTCACTGAACTGTACTATCGTGTTAGGAAGTGGGCTTACTTAAAGGTATATAAAGAAAATAAAAAATATCAAGAAAAAATGGCTGCTCTCAAATCAAGCAAATCAAGCAAGACTACAGTATCTTTACATGGGAAAGACAGCATTAGAAAAGCATTGATGAATAACAACACCATGTTAACCACTACTACTTGTCCAGTGAAACAATGAGCCATAAACAACACTTTATAACATTGAGAGCACATTTTAAATAATTTTAGGTCGAAATTGTAAATGCTAAATAATTTGATTGATTTTTTCATTTATATATATTAACAGTATTTTTTCTGTTTATGTATGTGTATTGTTATTGAAGATTTTGAAACTAATTGTAATGTTTTTCTTTCTTCTCATATATTAATTAAGCAACTTAGGGTGGGGGGGGGGGGGGGGGGGGGGGTGGGGGGAGCATATTATAAACCACAGCATGCATGGGTATAACCAGTAAGTGTGTTAGGCCTTATGAAAGAGAGGTACAAGCCATAGCCTGACAGGGGTACATGATAGACATCAAGTCATCTATACATATCAATAAAATAGTAACCGTGACCTAATTACAAGAATGCTGTCGCATAAAAAAAACAGGATTTAGAAAGCAATACAAAAAGTAAGAGTTCAACTTGGGTGATCTTCTATGTCTTTTAAATAGGATAACATTCTTGCAATTGTTATGTGTTTTGAAAGGAAAGTGTAACATGAAATTGTTTATAATTCCATTCTTTGTGTGTTTTTTTCTTTTCTTGCTTTATAACATTGAGATGAAGCCTTACAATAAGGAACACTAGACTGGGCACTGTATAAATAAACAAATTACAAACCAGTGTTAAAATATAACTTCTTTTAATATATAACATCACTTTGTGTTCTTTCTTTTGCACAATTACTGTTATTTCTGATATTATTTGTTAATATTATATTTTTTCCACTGACTGTAGAATGATTTCCAAAAATCCCAGAAACACATGCATTTGAGGTTTTTTTATCTACTTCATAATTTTGTCATTAAGATATTGCATTTTTCTAATTAAAAAAACAAATGTGCATGTCAAAATACATTTTTCTTTGCAGATTAATGAAAATCATTCTATATCAAACTACTTTTTGTGTCGCTTTTCTAAAGGTAGATTAACATCTAATTTGTTTAGTTGCCCACCACTTCTTTTTAACCTCCTGATACTTTTAATTGGCATTGAATTTTTAAAAGCTAGATGAGCATAGCTTTGGCCAAATTCTTGGCAATTAAAAGAACCATATGCACCTCTATTTTGTCTCATCTTACCAAAAAACTTTTCCAATGGGTCTTGATTGAACTTGGTTGCTACAACATAATTAACACCAGGAATTGAATTTAAAGCAAACTTAACAACTTCTACAAAAGACTTAATGCAAATCTGCAAACCTTCCCATGTTTGGTCACTTATAAAATACATTTTTCTTTCTTTCAGGGTAACATCAGTCTGACTCATTGCCCAAACTCTCCAGTCTATAAAATATTGCAAAAACTCCTTTTCTAGCCATTCAAGCCTTCTGTCATTAGGCACACGATACACACTTTTAAATTCAAACTGAGTGTACACCCTATTTGCATTCATACAGTCAAAGAAATCATTCATGTGCTGGACAAACTTTGCTGTTTCTTGTGTACCTCCTTTATTTTGAGCTGTAATTGCATATGCCACCCGATTACTGAAAACCTGAGCTGCAAGATAAACTCTCATTCTGAGATAAGGATTAAGAAATAAATGGTCTACTTTAAGTTGATGTAGTATCCTGAGCCCAGAAGCATTTGACTCATTGATATCATTTTCAAAAGCATCAATAAGTTGTAGCCAAGTGATCCACATATCATTATTTCTAAGCTTCTTTTTTTGTTCCTCCAACAACTATTTTCCCAGTTGTTTCTAGTTGTCTTTAGGAGGTGAACAGGGTCACAAATAAAATATAAATGCCTGTCCTCGTCAGCAAAGGGATTCATTGTTTTGTGAATAAGGGTACCTTTTGGTGCCCCTGGAGGAGCATGAAACTTATAAAACTTACGGTGTGGTGAAGCCCCATCACATGTATTAGTCAAGACTTTAAAGCCCCTAAGTTCTAACTCTTCTATACATTTCCAGAACACATTAAAAAGAGCAAATGATTTGATGGTAGTTGTTGGGAAATAACAGACAGGCATCCTAAATTCTGAAAAAAGGCTAATAACCATGAAAACAAACATGTGTGTGGCTTCTGCAGGAGATACAGAAGAACTTGTTTTTGATGACAATGACTCCTCTAACTCATCAATGGAATTTTGGACTGAGCCCAAATCCACGAAGCCAATCAACTTACCTGCATCATCAAAAACAAGTTCTTGTCTTAAAGAAACTTCATCATGAATTATTCCAACCCACATGTCATATTCATTAGGATTAGGTCTACGATTAAAATCTTTCTTAATATTATCTAAATATGATGGATTAAAACCTAATGGTGATTTAAATGATGAAGAATAATCTCTCAATGTCCTTTCATGTGGTATTTATTTATATTAGGTGCTTATAGCGCATTTTAAAACTCAATGCGCTTACAAAATTATATTATATCAGGTGTCAAAATATTCACTGAAGAGAAATGTTTTAAGTTCAGTTTTAAAATTTGTTGCAGTGTCTTTAGTTTTTACATGTTCAGGTAAGCTGTTCCACAGTTTTGGTGCAAAGTTTGAAAATGCACGGTCGCCATACGATACAGTTCTCGGAGGAGGCGATGGCTGTGGTAGGACCAGAATGCCACTTTCTTTGAGCATTTGGTATGCCTGTGGTGACTTGGAGTGGAGTTCAAAACACCACCTGATAAATGAATGAAAAAACATTGTGTCAAAATTAATGTTGGAGTACATACACTAAAAGCATGCAAAAAGTATCACTAAATAGACCCCTATACTATACTACTCTATACTAGTTTACTCACTAGTTTCCATTTAAATAAATAGACCCTACAAGTAAACCATAGCAAACAATAGAATTAGCATAAAATATCACTATATTTAGTAATATTTATGTTGCATGCTTTTATTGTTTGTATTCAGACTATGAACAACAATAACAACATCAATAGATATATGATAGGTCTTCAAACAACAACAAATGGCAACAAGAACTACAACACTATAATTACACAATGAAATGATGATAAGAATAATCTTCTACCTGATAATTAAAGGATGCCACCTTCTTCCTCTTTTGTCAGAGCACTGTAATATTTTCTGCTGTTGTTCAACAAACATGGTTTTGAAGTCTCCATGATTTGAAGAGCAAGTTTTAGACAATATACTCTCAAACAATTCATGTACAAGGCTTTCGTCCTCATCTTCCAAAGCCATCAAGTTCTGAAATAATATTATAAGTAACACTCTTATTTTTGTGTTTTCTATCTTAATTAAGTTGCAATTTATCAAATTATCTACACCTTAATGCAAGAATGTTGTCATATGAAGAAAAAAAACATAATCTAATAACAAAGGAATAACAAAAGAAAGAATTCAGCTTGAGTGAATTTGATAATTCTTTTCCCACTAAATTACAAAAGTCTGGACAACGTTCTTGCAATTAGGTGTATCTATTATCGTCAGAAATTTTCATTTCTTCATTTTTTTGGAAAATATTTTCTCTGGTTGCATAGTATAAAATTTAACCTTTTTAATTGGTCATGAAGTTACAAGAAGTTGTGATATAAAATTATTTTCAAGGAGGTCAATTACATATATAATCAGCAAAATAGAGTACAAACACTAAAAGTGTGCAATACTTTGTACTATTTACCACTAAATAGTGATGATTAAACAATAGAGAACAAAAGAATTTGCATAATTTAGCAGTATTTAGTGGTATTTATGTTGCACACTTTTAGTGTTTGCACTCTAGTGTATTGAATTAATAAATACATTTTCTTACCTGCTTGAATTTTTCCTCCAAGCGTTTCAATTTCTTTGCTGTTCTGTATCGCTGGTCTTTGCAGTTTTTTATCCGTTCTGCTTGCTCTTGGTCAGTAAGATATCTCCAAGGACAATAACCATCAACCTTGGTTCTACTTTGACATTCATTGGTATTCCTTGTGTTGGATAATATAGTCTGCAGTTTTTTTTGTATAATTTACAAGAATCACAAAGAGTATTGGCTTCACAATCCCTTGACATTGGGTATATTCAATAGTATTTCTGTTTAGTCTTGCTGTTAATTCCAGTACAAGTGTTGGACTCATCTACAAATTTGATAAGGTTTACGAAACTAGCCATTTCAAGCTTTTGTGAGATGCCATTTACTGTAGTAGTATTGTTGACAATTTTGTTTTTTTACAATAACATTCCAGGTAAAATCAGTGTTGACAATAATTGTTTTAAGTGGAACAGGTTGAATTTCATTTTCTGTTGTAAAACAAGATAACATCAAAAAAAGTTCAGAGTGTTTGATTAAATTCCAGTGGCTCTTGAAGGTATTGTGACGAGATAAAATATTGAAAACATGAGTAAAGTTGTACACAGATGGTTCATTTAACACAGCATTTGGAACATCACGTAAAGAGAATTGTAAGTTCAGAGGTAGTGTCGAAAAAACAGGGTTCTGATTGATTGGTGTCTCAGTCACAGTCGTCACCTTTGGGTACTTTCGGTGTGAATGTTTTCGTACACGACCAAGCGTTGTTTTTCCCATTTTTGAGCACCTGTAATAAAATAAATTATCGTCTAAGCCACAATTTGGTGTATGGGTTATCAATCTATAATACTTTCAGACGATTATTTGCAGAATTAAATAGTAAAAATTGCGTCCCAAAATAGGCTCCAAATAGCCACAATTTACGCCAAAAATAGCCATTTTTGGGACGCGATTTATTGTGTAACAATTAAAGATTACTGTAAATAACAACATCAAATGATTACCTTGATAGTTCTTGTGTGGCTTAGGCCATGTTTCGCGATGAAAAAGACACAAAAAACAAAAATATGGTTAACATATAACACTGACATCAAAATTGTGAGGGACAGTTTGTGAAAATCAAAAGAAAATACCTTATAAAATGGCCTGTTCTTCGTCATCGTTTCGTCACGATTTTCCACTAGGTTGCGCCATCTTGAAATAACCAGCCCACCAATGGGGTCGCGCGAAAGACCCCACGTGATCACGAGTGTCCTATCCAGTGTTTTTATTATCCATGGTGACATAAGTACTTCTCGTAGCTGTATTTCAGATTCAGACTGTTTCACATTCTGAGTTAGTTGCACAGCACTATCAAACGTTGTCCAAACCAACCGACCATGGTTAGAAGGTGCACTGCGTGCATCAGGGATATACACAGGAGTATCGCAAACAGGAGGTAGCTGCATGTCATCTCTCATCATGACAACAACTGGAATGCCTCCCCAAAGCTCTTCTGATGAATTTCCTCTATTCATTCCATACCGTGCATGCTGCTCCATCCATCCCATTGTAGTACGTCCAAACATTGATCGCTCATCTCCAAGTAGCACTTTCAAGTTTTCACATTTGTTCTGGATCCTTTGTAGAATAACTCCAGACGGTATTGACAGTTCTTTGCAAGATCATCCACCTGTTGGCAATGATTGAAAGCTGTGGGCAGTACAACCGTCAACTAAATAAGCTGAATTACCAGTCGGGGTGATCACTTGTATCGCATTATTTATTCGAAACACCTGTCTTACCAGCCGTTGTAAGCATTTGATAACATAAGACTTTTCAGTTCCCCCAGTACCAGAAACGACAAGTCTCAGTGGTGAGTAATTCCCAGGATTCTCCACAAAATTGTACAGAGTGTACAGCACTAAGCTCACTATTGATCTCTGCTCTTCGTTCAACGTTGAAGGACATACATCTGGCAAATAAAGATTGTCGTTTACAGTACTGCTTAGCTCGATGAACTTCAGGTACTTAGATTGAAGTGTTACTCCAGTCAAACTGCATGATCACCACCATCATCATATTGGAATTCACTTTCAACTCCTTCAAATAAATTATTTGGGCCTGCATAAATGTCAACCCAATCTGGCTGTTCTTCGGCCTCATATGCATCTTCATCATCGTCTTCTTCATATTGATCCTCTGATTGACGGTTTGCTGCTTGTTGGGCTTTCATCACCTGAGCCTTGACAAAAATGGGACAATCATCACTGCCAAGAAAGTTTTCGAAGCATGCAATCCAAGTTTCGTCATCTCTCTTCACTTCTTGAATATGAAACCAGCTTGGCCAATGCAGCAACATCATTGCTCGACAATAATCTTCACTCAATGGCCATGTTGCATATGTTGCACCACCACTTAAAACCGGTACTTTTCCATTTTGGGAGGCGTACTCATACCAGGAACACAGTTTTTCACGTGGTCTTGCTAAGTACCTATCCAGTACACTAGACGTTGTTGCTGTATCACCATTCTTTTCAAGACGTCTTGAACCCGTCATTGATAAATAGGCAAACTGTCTGCTGCAACGCCACAATGCCAAACCTCTAAGCTCAAATGATGCTTCTGGTCCACTGATATCTCTTCTTCCAACTGTTTTCATTATGAGCAGTTTTGCACAAATAGATCTTCCTGATATTTCGTCACCAGAATCTGTAGTATTGACCATACAAATAATCTTCCAGTATTGCATCTTGTGTTATATACATCCATCAGCATCTTAACTAATGGATCTTGGTCACTTGCAATAGGCTGGGCCGAACCTTCTGTTGCTGGCCAGAACTCATTCCTTAGATTTCCTTGGCTATCTTTATCTGCAGGATGTGAAGCTGACATAGCAAATTTCTCTTCAACCCAATTGCTTAGTCTTGAAACATGTTCATCATCGTCACAGTCTTCCTCTCTTGCATTGTGGAGTAGCACGTGTTGCTCTCGATCACCTCTCCAACTAAGTTGGTGCCAGTGAATTTGTCCTCTTGACTTTGCAAATTCGTATCGATACCAGTAGTCGCTAACACCAAAAACACCCTTCACAATCTTCTCATGGTAGCTCTGTGTGCGTGCATCAACATACGAAACCACAACATGGGTGTTCTCTTGTACTGCTTTGAATCGTGCATTGCCATCTTCAAGTAGATTAACAACTATTCCAGTAGTTTCCAAAATGTACTTCTCTAACAGTCTTCTTAATGGTGGGAAGTAAAACTCAGCACAGCTTCCGGTCATGAATAAGGATGGTAAACCGAGCTTCTCATTGACCATATATTCTATCAATGCTCGAAGTTCTCGTCGTCTTTGATGCCAATACTGCGAAGTACCACGAAGACTGGCCCCAAAATGCAATAGCTTATTTGCTATGCTAGTATCTCCTCTTGCAAAGCGCTCTTGCAGATCAGCTACAGTAATGTGTGGTTCTCCTAGTTGCTGGTCAACAAAATAGCGACTCTGTTCCAGGGCTCGTTTTCTCATAACCATGTTGTGTACTACAAATTTCCACACTTTGTGCTTGGCAAATCTTCCATCTTGATACCACAGCAAATGTTCTGCCCACTCATGTAGTGAAGTACATGTTCTTGCTCGGTTTGTATTATAATCACCATTTCCTGTAGGAAAAAGACAGGGAAATGCCATTGTGAAAAAATATGGAGTACTAAATTCAGATGCTGGTGTTCTGTCTGTCGATGGCCAAGGGATTACCGTCGATCTTCCGACTCTAGATGTGTGAGCAGATTCTTCATCATGCACAGACTCTGTGAGTTGGTTCACAGCTGTCTCAATCTGTTCCTGTACATTGACACCTGGTTCAGGCAGTAAAACTCCAGATAAAGTCTCTTCTTCATTACCTTCTATCACTTCAACATCCAACTGATTTGGAGCAGGACCTTGATCATCTTCACGTTGGGTCTCAGAAAATTCAACTGTACGTAGTTGTGGCAATTCACCATCCTCAGGTAAGTTTTGAATTCGAGTGTCATCAATGATTATAGTACTATATGCAGGATTGTTGTGCTTTAACCATTGAATAGCTGCTTTCACACGATGCCTTCGCACTCTGAAATCTTTATGGGTGTCATCCTTCCCTTGTCTTCGTACACGAATGATATCCACCTCTACTTGTAAACGTGGAAGGATTGTAGCGGGTTCTTGAACAGCCTGTGGGAATGCAACACAGTGTCCTCTTGAACCAATACCACCATGTTTCAGCATACGTACATGAATAGCAGGTGCAAGTCTTGCTATTAGCATCTGTTCTGCATCTGAGATCTGTAAGCTCATCTGGAACTAACCCAGGATCATAACTTTGGAACTTGCTTGTCCCTTTTACATCGAGAGCAGCAATCACTTCTCGTAATTTTCACTTGAAGTCGTCTTTCTTTTCATACGGTACAATGATGGAATTCATATGTCATTTGCTCAACCTCAAATGCTCGAATGGCAACATAGCATTCATCTTCGTGTTGACTTGATCCCGGTGGTGGTGGTGGGGGAAGATCATTTATCACTTCAAGCAACCTCCTTTCACCTTGCAAAATCCGTCTTTGATTTCGACGTCTTCTTCTTCTCTGATCATCACCAGTTTCAGTACTACCAGGTTCTGCAAACTCATAGTCTATACCAACAGCTCTTGCTCGTGCAATCAGATTCCTTTTGTCACTAGTTTCAGCATGTGGCTGTCTGTCGCTAGGTGTTCCAGGTAGTTCAGTAGGCATCTGTTCATCTGGCTCGATATGACGATTGGCAACTTCCTCCAAAAGGGTAGTATTTTGAACATCATCTTGATAATGACCTATACCTGTTTGGACTATAGAATTCTCAACTACAAATTGCAAACAATTACTACTGATATTAACATCATCACTTTGCAAAGGCAAAGCTATCATACATGTACCTGAAGTCGATGTACTAGAAATGCTTACAGCATTTCTGTCGTCAGTGTATTCTGCACATGTGCTGCCATGAAATTCATCGACTAAAAAATGAGAGTAACAAAATAGAACATTTTTACTATAAGTGTGAATCAAGTAAAACATAACAAAATATTAGAAACATCTTATTATATTGAATAAATTAGATTTTTGACACAATTATATTATTTGACATGCTGATTAACTTAAGCTATGGACCCCAATTTTTGCACTTAGGGGGTGGGTCAAATAAGATTATTAATAAATAATGATAATTTGAAGATAAATATAATACTTAGACAACACCAAATCTTGTTTTCTTGCACTGACAAGAAACGTTAATGAGCATAATTTATGTTAAAACAACTCAAGACTGTGATTTTGTAAAATTTTGTACATTATAGCACATTAGAGCGAAAACACCAGAACCATGAAATAAAAAAAAAATAGTTACTAACTAATATTTTTTATTTAGTGACTATTTAGTCAGTATCACTCAACTAGAAACATCAAATACCAAAGGAAACAATACCTCATTACAACTTTACTTGTCATTATTTTTATAGTAAATAATAGTTGCTAAATAAGAATTATTACACACTAACAATTTGATTTTGTTTCATGGTTCAAAAAATATACATAAGTCACCTATCGGAAATGAAAATAGTTATCTAATATATAGAACTATAATGTATTTAATGCAAAATAACCCTTTCTCACGAGCATCCTTATAATCCATTATAGTTCTATATATTAGATAACTATTTTCATTTCCGATAGGTGACTTATGTATATTTTTTGACTCATAAACTTATTTTTCTTGTAATCCCATTGACATTTAGAAGTTTGAAATGCAATTTTTTTACAATATGAATTTTCACATGAACTTTCTTTGAAATTGTATATTTTTTTTTCAAAAGCTGTCATATCACAAAACTTAAAACTGACTTGTATTATTTACATATAATTTATGCCAATATTCAAAAGTGTTTTGACATATATATACTGGTACCATATGCTTACACTATCAATATTACTTGAATATAACTTATCGGTATCTCCAGAAGTGAGGTACATAAAACTACACTAATCTTATTATGCAAGGAAAGCAAAATATATATAAGGAAAGACAATACTTGAAGTTCCATCAAACTAATGTATAAACAGTCCGTAAGATCCCGTGTCCACGAAGCAAAAATCGAGTAGGATAAAAAAATAAACTTAGAAATTCTCGAAAGCCATTGGTGTTCGGCTTCACTCTGAAATAGATATTATTGAAAAACTCAAATTAAATTTATGCAGTTGTCCCATAATCTATGTCATTTAACATGTCAGGTAGAATGTTAGCATGTACACTTATTTAAAAAACATGTTATAAAACAAATGATGTCATTGTCTAAAGAGGGGGGAGGGGGAGTTTTGAAATATAAGGTGTATATTTGGTAGATGTAAACGTAACTACAGTGTAAATACCTTATTTGTTAATTAGAGTACAAACATTAAAAGCGTGAAACATAAATAGTACTAAATAGTGATATTTTATGCTAATTCTATTGTTTGATTAGCACTATTTAGTACTATTTAGTACTAGAGTGCAAAATATATAACCATGAAACAAGTAGTACTAATTAGCACTAAAGAGTGCTAATCAAACAATAGAAAACAATAGAATTAGCATAAAATATCACTATTTAGTACTATTTATGTTGCACGCATTTAATGTTTGTACTCTATTTGTTTCACAGGTATAATGTTTGCACTATTAGTCAAGGAGCAAATGTAATTCCGTGGGACTTTCGTGAAGAAAGTTGACAACCTAACTAGATATGTTCAGGGACACCCAAGGAACAAGAAAAACTTTGTTGACAGTCTGTCAACTCGCTTGTTTCGAAATTATGGAGGTTTAAAAATTCAGCCAGCATGAAAACGAGGCTAATCCTTTTTTAGCTGTTAAACCGCGTTATACACAACTTATCATCACCCAACTTAGTGTAACAAACAACTATCCTCCAATAAACATTTTTATACTATTAGGAGTGTAGTCACGTGACTATAAGTTAAAGACATGAAAACGAGGCTGTGATACTCAAAATGCGTTTATTTTCTAATCAGATGTACATTATCGATGTCAATTCACATCTAATTTATCAGAACTCTTTTACAAATGTTTGATAACAATGATGAACAATACTACGTCATCAGCAACATCATATCGAGGCTAAACTAGGTTTGTTATATACTTATATTGATACTGATTTTGTTGCTCATATGGATTCAATTCTTCATAAAAGTACATACCAATCCAGCTCGTCTACATTGGCAACGATTTGTGGAGCAATGCGTTTTCACGCATCTACACTGTATAAGGTGGATAACAGCCTCTGGAGCTGGTGGTAGCTCAGTCATCACAGGTATCCACTCATTCTCTTTAAGCTCCCATCCGTATCCTTGAGGTGATGGTAAAACAGGACTGGCTGTTGTGTCATTACACCACACCATAGTTTGATAATGTGCTCTTTTGATGGCATTATTGACTAGAGCAGATTTTGTTGGGGGGAGACTTTCAGACTGTGCTTGTTTGTTCTTAAAGAGCCACCATCGAACATCACTTACTTGGGTAAAATTAGTGTTAGAAATATAGAGTTGACATGCAAACTTTTCAATTCCATCAAGTACTGCCTCTGATGGTTGTACAGTGGTTCCAAGCTCTGCGAATGCTGCAAGCACATCTTCAGGACTTTTACAAAAAGCTTTCCAGCACGTCAGTTTGCCTTTGCCAGCAAAACTACCTGTATTATCCGCCCCTGACATCGCGTGGAATCCTGGCAATGCCGCTGCTTTTGCACTTCCAAGGGCATTAAAGATCAGCTTTAATGGGACTGCCCTGTGTTTCGGACCTACGCCAGTTACGAAAAACGTGTTAACACAAAGTTGTGGGTACCTTCTCAGTGCCAAAACAAGAACATCGGTGTCAGGAGAATGGATCTTTATTGTGGTAGCACCCGACATTGTAGCATCTACAGCATGAAGGAGTAATTTCGTGTCGGCTTCTTCTTGTTCACTTTGAATATGTGACATGTCTTGATGTGAACCTTGGCACTGGTTGGACCATGCAACAACCACGCATCTTCCTTTCTGTCTTCCGTTCTCGAGTGTTTTCTGTGCAAGATAGGTGGAGAGTTCCATCTTTGTATGTACATGTGACAAAAGCTTCTTCATTGGGACTTTAGATATGTTGGTGGTGTCTGTTATGTGATAAGATATTGCTGGCTGTCCCCCTTGCCTTCTAGTACGTGTGGCCATCTTGAGAGATAATGGTACATCATACCTATTAATATAAAGATAAAAAACTAAACGACGATTGGAGTTGAAGCTGGAGGATGGAGAAACACATTTATAGTTGAATGACCGGCTGATATACAATGGCACAAAAAGTACTTCACCATGTATATTTAGGGATAAAACAGACTAAACTATGAATGGATGAATGAGAAGATGGATGAGTAAATACAAAAATAGATATAATAAAGAATTTTATGTGAAACAGGATGAGTGAATGAACGATCATACCTGTCAAAAATGATACGAAGTTCGTCGCATTCACTGTACTTTTCAAACATTTTAGTAGTAAAGTGGTCAGCTAAACCGGCACAGGTTTTAATCCCTTCTGGCTTTTTCAAAGACTGAACCTCAGCCATACCATCCACAATATCAACTCTTAAGTGATGGCAGTTATTTGTATGTACAGTTTCTTGGGAGTGGGAAGTATCTGGTTGGGTTATCGCACCATCGCTGGAACATTGTTCGGGTAAGCCCTCTAGGATTGACATCAGCACACTCTTTTGAGTACAGTGAAACATTGTTCCATCTGCAGCAAACAATGATCGTGGAACAACTGAAAATTCATGTATGCCAACAGCATCTTTGATGTTGATTTCTGGTCTTGATTTACATACCAACATCATACGTGCAAATAATGATCTGTCTTCCTTGAGCTCGTAGATTTTGCCATTTGCTTTAATCTTCATATCCTTCCCAGTTTTGCGCCAAGTACTTAGTTTGCATTTCTTCATAGGAGACCATAGTCCAACCTTTCCTGTTTTGATGCGATCACAGACAAATCCATCAAATAGCTTAAGACCAATCTTACTTTGGTTACAAAGATCGTCCTTGG
Organism: Metridium senile; assembly: GCA_949775045.1. NCBI lineage: Eukaryota > Metazoa > Cnidaria > Anthozoa > Actiniaria > Metridiidae > Metridium > Metridium senile. The sequence continues at coordinate 34,050,705 of OX459095.1, forward strand.
TTTTAACAGGAACAACAGCTTTCGTTACCAGATTATAGAGATCTTCACTCTCCACAGTGAAAGGGTTTGTAAAATTTAGCAGTGTCTTAGTTAGGGCTGCCACGTTTTTATCCTCACGATTGAGGCAAGCATTTGAGATGGAATGATGTCGCTTTTGTAATGTAGATGTCTGGCCAGCCATCTCATGAGCTTCAGTAGATAATCGAGCAAGTTCTGGGGCTATCAGAAAGAACTTTGCTCTTGCACTTGGATTTAGTGTGATACCAACAAGGCCTGCAGAGACTTTCATAGAACGATTTAGTTGTTCAAGTGCGTGATCAGCACCAATTGCACAAAACGGAATTTCCTTGTTTTTGTTGACTACCCAATTTCCCTCCTGGAACTCTTTATAGATTTCTGGATCTGAACTTTTAATTCTTTGCATTTCAGCCAAGTACAAAGGGATCATACGTGCGTAATTAAGTTTGTCATGGGCAAAGAAATACTTAGTAAATGTTTCAAGAGCCTTAAGATGCAAATCCCAGTCACCTGTCCTAACAGCTCTAATAAATAGCAACATTTCTAGGACCATCTTCATATACTGATTCATCACAGTGAAAATAGGCTGCTTGGATTTCGCTGCGTCAAATCTTTCCATCTTTGCAATAACATTGAATGATTCAATAGCATCAGCCAATTCCTGGTGAGCATTCTTTAAATCTTGTTTTTTTCCATAAGTGCATGCTTTATTCAACTTTTCACTTGCTTTTACGAGGTGGGTTTTTAGATCTGGATGCTCTTTCAAGAATGCTTCCTGGTACAAGCTAAAAAGAGCTTGCAAAGTTAATAGATGGGCTGTCTCAGCTCTGTTAACATGCTTTCCTTCAAGAATCTGTTTTACAGTTGCTGGTCCATATAAGTCGGCTTCAATCCAACTTAAGTCTATTCCGCTGTCTTCGATATAAGAGCCAATAGTTCGTAGTTCCGCCATAACAATATGCAACTCACCAGGACGTAGTATAATATGCTTTAAGTCATCACGAGACATCTGTAGTTGTTTTGCTGGTTGATATAATGCCATATCAAGTGATATGACGGTCTTCTTTGAAGAGCCAACAACTGCTGTTTTGATATTTTGAGCTTGTTTCAAGATAGTAAGCAATGTTTGCCATTCATGAGCTGGCGAAGCAAGTAAAGGTGGTGCTCCAATCCTTGTAACTGGGTTTACTCTATTGACTAAAGAATTATACCCTGACCATGTAGGTATATTGAGCAAGGTTGTTGGTGTTGCTGAGTTTTCTTCTATGGGCTGCATTAACGACCTTTCAATGGTACGTCCAAGAAGCCAAGTTGTGTCTGGAAGTGAGAGCGATGTTGTAGACTGGTCATCACTTTGCAAGGTAAAGTTAGGAAAGATGGTACTTGTTGGTTTAGAGGGAGGCTCGGGGCAATCAAGTAGCTCTGTTAACGAGGTTGGTAAGTCATGAATGCTGCGACTTGTAGTTGCATTATCATCCAATAAGAGATCAGGCTTTTGGTCACTTGGATTACACTTCTGATATATTGTCATAGCTGTTCCATGTAGATTGCGCTTACCGTCTGGTGTATCTTCAGAGAAATCAATATTATCAACAGCGAAAAACAAATGCCGACCTTTGACAATATCAGGAGGTAAATACACTCCACCATTGTACTCCATTCTATTGAGTACAGCTGACTCAATTTGAGTCTCTATGCGCATTAGTTTGTTATATTCACATGACATCCCAAATGCACTCAACATATTAACAAGTTTTTTGCTTCTAGCTTCTTGATGAACTGTTAATCCAACGGCTAGCTGTTGTGGCATATCCCGTACGGAATTTAGCATTTCAGACTTTTTGTTTTTCGATTGACGATCACTTAAGTACATCGAGACAGTTGTCTGTGAAAGGCTTGTGGCGCGCCTATGGACTTCAAGATCCTTCTCTCCTTCAGAAATAACACTATTTGGCCCTTGCAAAACCCAGCGAAAAAAGCTGTAGAGTTCTTTTGGAAGATGTTTGTCTGTCATATCCTGTAGAGATCCAGTAAAATTCCAAACTTCTGAATTGGTTATGGATTTTCTCAGAATTGTTGCTGCATCATAAAGCTTTTTCATGTCATCATTAGAGTTACCCTGTTGTACATTTACTGCTGCATCTCTTGTTTTCTTGATGGTCACTCTTTCTGATTCGTTTGCTCGGGATGGTTTATGAAATTCTATACCTGGAATTTCATCTTGAAGTATTGATTTGATCATCTTACGGTGGACACTAGGGCTTACTACATTATTCGAGCAAAGAATATCTTCATATGCCTTATGAAGGAGGGTAACATTAAGGACATCTCCTCTTTCTAGTGCTTTTTTTGTCATAGTGACAAATTCTATTTTTGCAGCGATTTTGTTGGTGTCCTCTACACACTGCAGGTCCTCACTAGATTTTCGAAGCATGTTTGAGACATTTTTTAGCCAACAACGTTTGTGATACTTTATATCAACTGCATGGGCATCACATGAACTAACTGCAGTGTTAAGCTTAACAATAAGCTTTTGGTCGTTCGTTTTGTGCACAGCTTTATGTAAAGCAATTCCAGCATTTTCTGTGGATACTTCATGTAATGGTTCGTGAAAGTGGGCTTCTTTATCACAAAAAAACCATACTTCCTTATCATAAGGTGCTGTTTGTGAACGTGTAAATGTCTGCTTATGTGTACTAAAGCTTTCATCTGATGTGCTTGTAGAGTTAGCCTGCTTGAGGTATCTTTCCTTTGCTCTCTTGCATAATGCTATAAAAATATATTATATTATACGTTAACAAATGCATCATTACAAATTATAATACAAAATAATAGGAGGCTCGATAATAATAATTACCTGCATGAACAGTATTTTGATAACATGTTCGATGCCATGATGCTGAATTTGACTTCAGAATGTCAGGAGAGACATCTTTTAGGCGATCCCAAATATCAGGATATATGCTGTCATTATACGAAGCCCTTTCTTTCACAAAAGCAAGGACTTTGGTGTGAGATTGTGGATTATCTACTAATTCTTCATTGCTTTTTCTTTGACAAAGAATACATAAGGCATAGTTAGATACTACTTCATTGTATCTCGCTTTTTTCGCCAGTGGTTCAAACATTTATCAGCTAGAATCATCTCTATAACATCTGTTAAAACTCATCGACAAATGAGTTTGGGTTTAGGTGCCAGGGTGCGCGCAGGTTGTGAAGGCCACGCCCATGCAGGACGGTAACCATGGCAACCGGGCCACAGCTCACCACCGGCACCTGTCACACTGAACAACAGTGGAAAGTATACCTACCTGAATGAAACGTAGCAATCTAGAGGTGGGAGGGAGGGAAAAACCTTGCTAGCTTCGCTTGTTAATACATCACTGCCAAAGCTGCCAGTAAACAAGCCCCTGCGAATACCGTAGGTACCCCCCAAACCTGAGAGGCTAACCGCTGTGCAGCAAGATTGTCTCGGTTTTAACTTCGCCTAAATTTCATTCAGCCACATTTAAAACTCATCGACAAATGAGTTTGGGTTTAGGTGCCAGGGTGCGCGCAGGTTGTGAAGGCCACGCCCATGCAGGACGGTAACCATGGCAACCGGGCCACAGCTCACCACCATAGATCGACCAAGGGTGCTTGGTAGAGGAAACTGTGTCCGGTTACCATGGTACCTCCTCTCCCAAACCATTCCAAGCACCCAACCTAAAGCAAAACTAGACGAGTGATCTCAAAGCATACAAAACTTTATTGCCAAATTAGACCAAATGGCCTGAAGCCAAGGCCAAGGCATCCACAGGGGTTCTGATGTATCCCCGATAGGCATTGCTGGCCCAACGGCCCAAGGACTGAATTAGATGGTCTGGTACACCATTGCGGGTCGCGACGGTGGCAGCTCCAATCCGAAAGCTGTGACTTGAGTAGGAGCCAGGGATGTTAGCAGCAGCTAAAATGTCCCTTAACCACTGAGTCAATAGCACGCGGGTCAGTGGCAGCCCAGATTGAAAGAGGAACAGTGGACCAGGAGAGGCTCCGCGGATTGACAAGTACGAAAGGAAGGCTTCTACTGCACATAGAGGGGGTTCGCCTTTCCCGACGATTATATTACACCCTTTCCGGAAGGGATCCGTCTTGGAAGCCTTGACATTGACGCGAATGCAGGAAGGCGAGGTTGTTGAGTCAGCCGAAATGTCCTGAACGGTTAGGTGAATCGCCGGAGAGAAACTATGAAGGCTAGGGACAGTGAACTCGGAAGAGCGGAGGAACCCGAAGTAAGCCAAGCAACAAGCAGCCCAAAACATGACATGATCTGCCAGACTCATGTTGAGGTGGTTGAAAATAATCCGCATTATGTCGTTGGTAACCGGCAATCGCTCTGATTTTCTTGAGCCTTGTGAGCGCTTGATCCCTCGGAGCACTCTCTCAAGCCTTAGACAATTCTGAAGGGGATCAGGAAAGCCCATCTCAACGTGAAGGGCGCGAACAGCGGATAAATAAACCTTAATCGATGAATGGTAGATCGAGTTAGCGAGAAACGTTACAAAAAGACACAATGTCCACTCATCGGCTGGACACGGGGAGCCATTGCTGTAGATCTTGCCCGCTTGCGTACAGAACTCAATAAAACGCTTTTGACCAGTTGCGTAGGAGCGGCGGGTGGAAGGTGCTAGCCCTTGCAGAAGTAGTTCACGACAGCGTGACTCTAGAGACCTGCTGTGAGCTCTTCCAGAAGCTGAACGGGAATCTGGGTTGGCGACTGTAGGGCCCATGGTGCAAGTTGGAAGAATACCTGCCAATGGAAGCGAGACAGAGCGTCAGCAATCTCATTATGTTCCCCTGGGACATGTACCGCGGAGAAAGTAAAGCTGAATTTTGCTGCTGCAAATAATAGGCTGCGCACGAGCCCCATGATTGTGGGTATTTTAGAGGTTCTAGAGTTAAGGATTGCAACGACTGCCTCATTGTCGGACCTAAATAATACATGCTGTTTGACCCATTGATGACCCCAGACATGGCCGGCGATAACTACTGGAAAAAACTCCTTGTAAGCGATAGAAAGGGGCTTCTGGGGCTCAAACCACATCCCGTTGAACCACTCCTGATTACAGTATGCTCCATAGCCCAGTGCACCGGCTGCATCTGAAGTAACGACCACCGTGGGGACTTGGGATAAGCCGGGGTAGAGCCAAAAGTTGACACCATTCCAAGATTCCAGAAATCGACGCCACCAGTTGAGGTCCAAGTGAAACTCAACGTTGAGGCGAATAGGATGGGTGGGGTTCCTGAAACAGCATAACAGGTTGATCATGCGGCGAATGAAAGTGCGTCCCGGCCAGACAACTTTTGCCGCGTGGTGCAAATGGCCGATGAGAGATTCGAGGTCGTTTCGGCGGCAATACTTACGACCCGCCCAGGAATTGAGCAACAACCGCAGGCGGGTAAGTTTGGTTTCTGGCAAGCGGGCAGTTTGATTGATTGAGTCAAGTTCGATACCCAGTATTACCAGTGAGGTAGAAGGACCTTCACACTTTTGTGGATGGATTGGCAAGCCAAGGGACGAGCATACGCGAATAGCAGTGGCTAGATCCATACCGCACGCTCTGGAGTCCGGCGGTCCGGCTAAGATAAAATCGTCTAAGTAGTGGAGCAGACTGGAAACGTTATAGTTGTTGGATAAGATCCATTCAACGGAGGAGGCAACGCAGTCAAAGATAAAGGGCGCTGAGCGAAGGCCAAACGGTAGAGTCAAATCTACATAGTAGCTGTCGCGCCATTTCATACCAAGCAAGGCACGGTCAGAAGGGTGCACTGCTACATTTCGGAAAGCTGCAAGAATGTCAAATTTGGCCATAAGCGCGCCGGTGCCGAACTGGCTAACCATTCTAATGATGTCGTCAACTTTGATATATTGGAGAGAGAAGCTGTCCGGGTCGATGCCGTCGTTGACACTCGACCCGTCCGGTGAGGATAAGTCGACGATGAGACGCCACTTGCCAGGTTGGCCGCTTTTCGGGATGACTCCGAAACTACTTATGTGGAGGCTAGGTAATGGTGGGACGTCGAAGGGTCCCGCGACTCTGCCCAGTGCCACTTCATTGCTTAAGTATTCGTCAACGACATCCGGGTGTTCTTCTGCAGACTTTTTGTTGCGTTTAGCAGGCCTAAGGGGGGTCATGTTGAAGCCGAGGCGGAAGCCTTCACGGATACCAGTCAACATAAAGGAAACCAGATCCTGATCGGGGTGACTTTTCAATTCCAGTGCGAAGCGGTCGGCTTTGAGTGGCGAAACTGAAGACGCTGGTGGAAGTAATGTAAGAGCTGAAATAAAAAAGGCGTTCGTTACAAGTGGCGTGACTGAAATACATTGAAAGAGGACTAGCAAAGGCAGGGCTTAGCGAGTGTTAAAGGCGTAGTTGCTAATGCTTAACTCAATGACAACAATGCGAAATATCCTGACAAAGATTTAAACAGCTTCCTGTTGTATGACTACAACCAAAGCAGAGTCGTAGCCACGATGATGGAAACTACTCTTGCAACCAATACGACAGGAGTCCTGTCGTAGCAACGAAAACGACAAAGTGTCGTAGCAACGGTTCGGTAAATAATAATAATAATGCTAATTTAACATCGCGCCCATTCCCCATGGTTCAACGGCGCTTTACAAATGACAAATGGTAAAGGCGGGCTAAGCATGCATACGACCAAAGCAGAGACGTAGCGTACGGTGATGTAAATACTCTGGCCACTAAACCGACAGGCGTCCTGTCATAGGAACGAATAGGACAAGCGTCGCAACAACAGTTCGGTATAAAAGACAGTTCGGTTTTGCACGACGATGTAAAATACTCTGGCAACTAATACGACAGGCGTCTCGTCGTAGCCGCGAATACGACAAAGTGTCGTAGCAACGGTTGTGAACAGGCTTGGCGTGAATACGACTGACATATAGTATTAGCGCACAATGACGTAAAATGATCTGGCTATGAATACGACAGGCGTCCTGTCGTAGCAACGAATACGACAAAGAGTCGTAGCAACGGCTGTAAATAGGCTTGGTGTGAATACGACTGATATATAGTATTAGCGCACAATGACGTAAAATGCTCTGGCTATGAATACGACAGGCGTCCTGTCGTAGCAACGAATACGACAAAGAGTCGTAGCAACGGCTGTAAATAGGCTTGGCGTGAATACGACTGATATATAGTATTAGCGCGCAATGACGTAAAATGCTCTGGCTATGAATACGACAGGCGTCTTGTCGTATCAGCGAATACGACAAAGAGTCGTAGCAACGGCTGTAAATAGGCTTGGTGTGAATACGACTGATATATATTATTAGCGCACAATGACGTAAAATGCTCTGGCTAGGAGTACGACGGGCGCCCTGTCGTAGCAACGAATTCGACAAACTGTCATAGCAACAATATAAACAGGCTTGAAGCAAATTAAGTGCGATAAACCAAATAAATAAATAAATGAGCAAATAGAACATGATAGAACATGATAGTGAACAAGACCAACGGCGAGACAAGCACTGGAAGGAATTAACGGTTTAATTAAACTACTACAACAATATCTCTTTCCAAACTCCCACAAAGGCTAACTGTGGTGCCTAACGATCAACGAAAACAATAAGTATAAATACTGGAAACTAGCAATGGTCGACACAAATGTGACCTAGTGTCCAACTTGCAAAGTTAACTACCATAGCAACGTGCAAAGTCATACCTAACATAATATATAAGGTACGTAAGGCCGTCCCCAGCGAGACCGGATCAATATTTGCGGTACTTGGGGCGTGAAAATTCAGGCGAGGCAGGGCGAGCACTCTGTGGGGATGAAGAGATTTCTTCACGGCACTCCATAGCCCGGTGGTTCGCGGAGCACCGGGAGCATTTATGAGCATAACGGCAGGGTGTGACGGGGGATGAGCAATGCCCCTTGTTCCACGAGATGCAAATAATGTTATTTAAAGAAGGCCTTGTTGAGGTACCAGCTGTATGGAAGTGGTAGAGTTGAACGTTGATATCTGACCAATCGGTCAACTGTGTGGCGGCGGCGTGTTGTCTGTAGGCTTGATCGTAGCTGAGCCATGCACTGCCCTTGAAGAGACGATTGGTGCGAATAAATTATAAGGAGCTTGTACAGCAAAAGATCCTTCGATCGTTGAGGGAAGTATGACGTTAGGACCAATGAAAAGATGCTAAAGGCCTCTGTCCAGCTGACTATGTCGTCAAAACGACGTTTATTCCTTTTTGGTTGGTTGGTGAGCACCAAACGTCCGTCTAACAGGAGTTGTGGTTCGTTTTCGGTCAGTGGGACCAGGTTCGCAGGCATTAGATCGTTTAGGTCAATGAATTTTCCAGTCACGATCTGTGTTACCAGCTTAGCCGGAATTGGAGAGTGACCAGGACCCACTACGAAGGGCTGGTAAAGTGTGATTGATGGTAAAGATGCTAACTGGGCAGGATATACAGCTGGAAGCGAGTTCGGGAGGCATGAGCTCACGCTTAGCGGCGACACGGGCGATGAATGGGTCAAAGATGGCAATGAAAAAGTAGATAAAAAGGTAGGGACAGCGAACCTACCTCCACTGACGGAAATCGGGAGACTTTGAGCAGAGAGGGCCGGTCCATTTGAAACCAATGTGGTCGGTACAGAGGCACCAGTTGTTGGAGGAGAGCCTTGGTAAACAGTCGAGCGAGCGTCGGCCATTGCCTTACTGACGGCAGCCTGAATCGCCGCTAGCATCTCTGGAGATAGGGGAGTAGGTGACTTGCCCGATACTGTGGCTTGGCTGGAGTTCGTTGTTGTAGTCGACGTCATTGGTTTGTCCATTCGGGAAAGCAATAGTGAAGAAACTGAGAAAAAACTTGTGAAAAAAACCTTGCTAGCTTCGCTTGTTAATACATCACTGCCAAAGCTGCCAGTAAACAAGCCCCTGCGAATACCGTAGGTACCCCCCAAACCTGAGAGGCTAACCGCTGTGCAGCAAGATTGTCTCGGTTTTAACTTCGCCTAAATTTCATTCAGCCACATTAAAAAAACATGGCCGACTGCAAATTTTTGAAGTAATACTGCTGACCATAAATTTTTCCACTACACTTGGTCAGCAGTTTCATTTAGAGATAGTAAAGCTTGCTTATATATTTTGTTTTAATTATTTTATTACTAGTACTGCGTGAAATTTCAAAGCATTTCATATCTACATTTATTTCTTTTATGAAGAATTGAATCCATATGAGCAACAAAATCAGTATCAATATAAGTATATAAAAAACCTAGTTTAGCCTCGATATGATGTTGCTGATGACATAGTATTGTTCATCATTGTTATCAAACATTTGTAAAAGTGTTCTGATAAATCAGATGTGAATTGACATCGATAATGTACATCTGATTAGAAAATAAACGCATTGTGAGTATCACAGCCTCGTTTTCATGTCTTTAACTTATAGTCACGTGACTACACTCCAAATAGTATAAAAATGTCTATTGGAGGATAGTTGTTTATTACACTAACTTGGGTGATGATAAGTTGTGTATAACGCGGTTTAACAGCTAAAAAGGGTTAGCCTCGTTTTTATGCTGGCTGAATTTTTAAACCTCCATAATTTCGAAACAAGTAAGTTGACAGACTGTCAACAATTTTTTTCTTGTTCCTTGGGTGTCCCTGAACATATCTAGATAGGTTGTCAACTTTCTTCACGAAAGTCCCACGGGAGCTATTTTTTCGACATTTGCTCCTTGACTATATACCCAAAACTTTACTAAATAGTATTTGTTACATGTAAACTTACAATTGTAAACCATGGGCCACCAGCATAATTCATTGTCTATAGAAATAGTAAATACAGTGTAAATACAGTGTAAATAATTTATTTGTTGATAACCCAAAACTGTACTAAAAAGTATTTGCTAGTTATATAAAAGTAAAAAGTATTTGTTACATATATAACTTACGGTGATGTTCGATGGGCCAGCACAATTCTTTAAATACAGTGTAAATGATTTATTTGTTGATTACCCAATACTGTACTTTTTTAAAAAGTATTTGCTAGTTGTATAAAAGTGAACAAAAAAATAAAATAAAAAAGTAAATACAGTGCAACAACATTATTTGTTATAAAATCGCCCAAAACAAATGTTATTGAAGATATAAAAGAAAAAAATGCTGCAAATCAGTATTTACCTTGCGGTCTTGCTGCATTTTCTCATCTTTCTGCGTTTTGTCAGTCTGCGAATATTATGCAGAAAGAAAACCATTAATTCAACACAATGTTATTGGAGATATAAAATTAAAAAAAAATTCTACAAATCAGTATTTACCTTGTGGTCTAGCTGCATTTTTTCAGTCTGCGAATTTTATGCAGAAACAAAACCATTAATTAATTCAACACAATGTTACTGGAGATATTAAAGTAAAAAAAATGCTACAAAACAGTATTTACCTTTTGTTGATCCATTTCGTCAATCTGCGAATATTATGCAGAAAGAAAACCATTAATTTAACACAATGTTATTGGAGATATAAAATTAAAAAAAAATCTACAAATCAGTATTTACCTTGTGGTCTAACTGCATTTTTTTCAGTCTGCGAATTTTATGCAGAAAGAAAACCATTAATTAATTCAACACAATGTTACTGGAGATATTAAAGTAAAAAAAAATGCTACAAAACAGTATTTACCTTTTGTTGATCCATTTCGTCAATCTGCGAATATTATGCAGAAAGAAAACCATTAATTCAACACAATGTTATTGGAGATATAAAATTAAAAAAAAATTCTACAAATCAGTATTTACCTTGTGGTCTAGCTGCATTTTTTCAGTCTGCGAATTTTATGCAGAAAGAAAACCATTAATTAATTCAACATAATGTTACTGGAGATATTAAAGTAAAAAAAAATGCTACAAAACAGTATTTACCTTTTGTTGATCCATTTCGTCAATCTGCGAATATTATGCAGAAAGAAAACCATTTATTCAACACAATATATATGAAATTTCTAACTAATATCTCGTTTAAGCGTTGCTGTTGCTATTTTCACCCGAAAAATAGCAACGTAAATTACATAAAAAATTACCGTGAACGTACATGACTAAATAATTGTTTTAAAGGCTTCTAAAATCGTTACGTTGTCCATCCCACCTTCAAATATTTATACAATAGTATAGCTATTATTGTAGACAAACTGCACAGGAAGTTTATAAATGTTTGCATGGAAAACAAATACAAAACGCCTCCCTCCGTGAATAAATCAAAGGCCCTATGGCCAACTCGTGGATCACTGTTAGAACATTTTGAAAGCGCTTAGTTTTTAGACCATTTTTAATGTTGACTTTGTTGGATATAATTTAAAAAATCTCAGAACATTATGAAAATAATGAATGTTAGCATATTGAAAAGACAAGGCATTGATTTCAAACAAATAAAACTTTATTTATAATAGATTTAAAATTGATGTATAAATCTTAATTGTCAGGCCTACTCGGGGGCCTAAAATCGCCGTAATATTAGAAATACTCTTCGTCACTTTCCGGTTGTGCTTCAACGGCGTTTACTTTTGCCGATCTGCAGACTTTCGCAAAATGTCCTTTACGGTTACAATTGTGGCACTGAACTTCCTTCGCAGGGCACTGGTTTTGCTTATGGCTCGTGTTGCCACAGCGTTGACATTTTGATTCGCTTGTGCTCTGTTGGCGGTCGGCGTTCTTAACATTCCGCGGTTTCCATGTTTTTCGCGTGATCGAATCTACACTGGCTTGGTTGACTTGGTCTGGGTTTCGTAGCACTTGTTGTTGTCCTTTGACAGTTTCACTTTGTCGGGCGATTTCGATAGCTTTCTCCAACGTCAACTTTGAATCTAACTGAAGCTTCTCGCTTAGTTTAGCGTCAGCTAGTCCCACGACCATTCGGTCGCGAATTAGTTGGTTTCGCAAAGCTCCAAACTCACAGTGTTCAGAGAGTGAATAGAGAGCGGTGATAAAACTGTCGACAGATTCTTGTGGTTCTTGTCTTCTCATGTTGAACTTTGCCCTCTCGAAGATCACGTTCCTTGTGGCAATGAAGTGTTTGTCGAACTTCTCCCTGACTTTACTGTAGTCTTCGGCTTCGTCCTTCTTGAACGTAAAACTCTTCATTATTTCGTCTCCTTCTTCTCCCATAGTATACAACAATGTATTAACTTGCTGTTATTTGGATGGGCGTGTCAGCTGTCGCTTGTCACGTGACCTAGAATGTCACACAACAGTCAATCCTATGAAAACGATCAGAAATTTGATAATCTCCACTATTATTCAAGAAAACAATGCTCATTATGTATCAAAATAAAGCTTATCATGAGCAGATTTGAAAAATTGTATGATAGCAAGGTGGGCGTGGCAACAAAGACCTGTCACGTGACTTAGAATGTCACGAAACAGTCAATCTAATTCCAAAAATCAGATTTTGGTGTTATCTAGTTAAAACCAAAGACACAAAACTTGTTGTATATCATATTAAAGCTTATCGCATGAACACTTAAACAATATATAAAAGCAAGTAGTGGCTGTTGAAGGCGGTCACATGACCTAGAATGTTAGGAACAATCAATTTCATAAAATATCAGATTTTGGTATTATTTAGCTGAAATCAAAGATACAAAGTTTATTATCTATCATATTAAAGCTTATGAAGGTCTATGAAGAGAAGATTCCAAAGAATATGATAACACAATAAGCTTTGTATCTTTGATTTCAGCTAAATAATATCAAAATCTGATTTTTTATGAAATTTTATAAATTTTGCTTATTATACATTTGGATTCGAAAATAAATCATTGAGAGCAATCGTTTTAAAAAAAGTTTATTTTTCGTGATACTTGCACTTTAAGCTTTATCAGTATATTTCAATAAATGGTAAATATTTATTGAAATACATTGAATTACCATCTTTTTGTTTGTCAACGAAATTGTAAAATGACTAAGATGTACAGTTTTTTGTTAACACTATTTTTTTGATTAAACATTATCGTAAAGAGAAGATCATTAAGTAATGATGTGTGTAAGAACGAGGCAGGCAAACGGCAATAGAATGCAGAAAGGTGCTAATTGTGTATTGTCTAATCCGTCCATCTCATTGGTTAAAACATGAAAATCTGCCATAATTTCAAAACTAAACATGTTTTTTAATATTTTAGTTGATATCTTATTACCTTTTCATCTAAGATTTCCTGAGCCTTTATATATCAAAATTTTCTATACTTGTGGGAAACGGGCTTGGAATATATGTCTTTTGGCTATTGTTTTGAGCGCTTATGATTGGACGATATCTTTTAGTACAAAAGAAACTTTGTTCCAAAGCATAGTTTTTGCACATTTTATTTTTGATATAGGCTGGACATTCAATTCCCCAAGTTGGGTTATTATTGGGACATTCAATTCCCCAAGTTGGGTTATTATTGGGACATTAAATTCTATAAAAACCCTTGTACAGCTTGGGTATTAACCTGTGAAAAAGAATTGATAATTGCAAAGGGCATATTTTGTCGAAGTAAGCCCTGTGAACGCTTACAAAATGTTTTAGCTAAACCATTGACCATTTCTACAAGTTTTAGATCCGGGGAATACGTAGGTAATTTTACAAGTGTTGAATTGATTGGAGTTAACATATTAATGATATCACGTTCGTTATATGAATGGACGCATTATCCATCACTACATAACATCCTGGAGGGATAAACTGTTAAACAAACTGTGAAAATCCATAATTAAAACTTAATCTATTGAAACTACCATGGTTAGGATACACTGAAAGAACACCGCCATTGTGACCTATCAAAACGAGTACAAACATTTTGACCCTCTCATCACCTTATTTGGAGTTACTAATGGTAAAGCTTCGTTTGTATGGCATCTGCCTGTTTCTCTTACTTCGTCCATCATCTGAAATGCCGTTTCATCCAAAAAGTATACAGTTCGCGGGTATATGGTCATCTAAAAAACGCTCGTCTTCTAGCCATATTCAATTGTGTAAATCGTTCTGCTGCTACTTTGGTAGCTTTATGTCGTTTTAGATCTAACTCATTTAACGTTCTGCAAATGACACTCGTTGACGGCACTTCAACATTCCTAGATTTAAGTCTGTTCTCATAGCATCTTGTATTTCTTCTAGAGACATGAACGGGTTTACAGTAACAAGTACTTCAAGATAGAGTCTTTTCCATACATCCATTATTTTAGGCTGCTTACCCCAATCTCCCGGCTCACATGTTCCCGTGTCCTCAAACTTCTCCACTATTTTATTAACTAGATTGTATGAACAAATGTTTTTTTCTGTTGTTTTTGTAATACTTCCAGTAGCAAGGACAAGGAAAGTATCTGGTGTCGCTTTTGAAAGGTTTGACCTCCTTTCTTGTAAAACCCGCCACTGTTATTCAAACGCCAAGCCATATTTCGTCTAGAATACTTCGAGAGAATGTGCTCGTTGGTAGTATTATAGGGACCGCACGCTCCTGCCGTTTTTAATGAGTAATCCATGAGTAAATCATGAGTACAATAGACTGTGACGTAATGGTGAATTTCATGAGTACAATGGTGAAATCCATGAGTACAATAGACTGTGACAGTCATGAGTACAATGGTGAAAGCCATGAGTACAATAGACTGTGACGATTATATACATTTATTTCATAACCAATCTCTCTATTTTAATTCATTATTTCGTTAAGTAAGTTATATTCTTTAGAGGACATTTTCAAGGAATATATCATACACTGTTCTAGTTCCACTAAATTTTTAGTCAATCGTACATTCCTTAGAATCTGACACCATTTGTAATGATTGTTTTCTGTTGAATCCTCATTCTTACACCACAACGGACAGATTATAAAAGTCGAACTGTTCTTCCATTACCATCGCCAAAAGGGCGGAGTTGTAAAAACTCATATATAAACCATGCTGTTAGCTGAAGTAATTCTTCTACAGCTTTCATTTTGTTTATTGTTTTAAGGGATTTCACAGTCAACCAGCACCGGTTATATTTATCATTAAACATCTGCATTTTATCTTCCATATTAGAGGGATTAGAATAAAAATGAATTTCTCCCTCAAACTCTGTACATATATGCACATCCCACAGTACATATATGCACATCACGTGTAACATTATTGTCCATCAACCCAGCATCGTCACATTGACTCAATTGGTGAAGATAACCATAAGCTTTCACAAAACCCAAAGCTTATTGGTACACTAAACTTGTTCCTTCTGTGGATTCATCTCGAAACATACATTCTACCTCCAAGTTATCAACGATTCCCAAATTTACTGACTCATTGATCGAACCACATAACGCTTCAGCAACACCTCGTCGATTTGAGGTTTAACGTAATTTTTTGATGTTTTAAGTAGATATCTATAAACATAATCAACCAATCTTTCGAAATTATGATCATAAAATCTCTGTGCTGTGTGTTTTTATTAGTTATTCAAGCTGATCATGTTCACATAGCTTACGTAGTATTGTATCGAGGAGGGAGGGAAAAAAAATAACTGATCTGAATCTGTATATTAAAATAAGAATTATATCAATGATAGCAAAGTTTATTAATTGTTTTATTTTTTATGAAAAAGTGAATAAAACCGCGTTTGTTTACCTTACAATGGTGATAAAAGCAAAGTATGAATCTCACAAAAAGCAATTTCTTTATTTTCACTATGATGCGTACGTAGTTACAATGATTTAAACTCTAACCATTTACGTTTACATTCATATTTTCTTCTAAGAAGGGAGACAAAGAGAGACCAGGACTGGGAACAGAAAAAAAAAGTAAAAAAAAAACCTTTTCCCCAGTCTTCCTTCCCTCAGAAATCCCACAGGAAACCCAATCTCAATCATTAAAGGAAGTAGGATTAGCCTGCGGAGGAAGCTAATTATTTATTGTTACGGTAGTATTTTAGTTTTTATTTCTTTTATTTCTTTTATTTGTGTTGCACTCTAATTGTTAATAGTATTAGTCTAAATTATGAGTGATGACAATATATCCATGGAAAAAGTTAGCAAACAAAATCATGTTTATGCTAATTCTATTGTATTGTACTATTTTTTTGTATTTCACCGATATATTGTTTGCACACTAATATTGTTGTATTAGTCAATAAAATAGAATTATGTACATATTAAATAATTGTATATATACACACCTAATAAGGTTGTCGTATAAATGAAAATAGAAAATTTGAGAATGTGACATTGTTCTGTGATTGTAACTTATACAGTCCATCTCTGACAAAGCACCCACTGAAGACAGTGTACAGCGCCTTTCCCACCCCTCCCCCTTGTGTAGAAAATACAAGCCGTTTTTAATGTGAAGCTCCACAAATGTCCCTGTGGGTAGGACACAGGGATCCCAACAATTCGGCAAATTAAGCTTACCGGTATTTAGTAACACTGACACAGACACAAGATATCTGCTACTTTAATCATAAGTTCTTACATACTAACAGAGCACACCAGTGGTTGTGGATTTTTTTACTGCTATTGCTTTCATAGAAACACTAACACAGCCCACTCTGGTGTAACGGCTAGTTAATAAATACAATATTTTTACTCCTATTGTTTTATTATTGACATTGGCACAGTTATAGCTCTAATTGTTTTCCCAGAAAAATGTACACAGCTCACACCTATATTATTCTAGCTCAATTGAACATATCATAATGTACTAAAAAGGCTTTTAGTAAATATAATAATTTGATACTGTAGTAATCAATGTCAAATATAATTACAAACATAGTGCAGCCCCAGCAGAATCCAATCTTGCTTGCTTGTCTATATGGAATAGGCCTTTGCAACAACGTGTCACACGACCCTACCCCTTTTAAATTGAGCAGCTGTGTCAAACTGAACATCAGAAATTAAAAGAGCACCTCAATTTTTTGCTGAGGTATTGCCTTCTTACTAATGTTGAGGTGCTCTTTTCATTTCATGTTCATTCTGACACAGCTGCTCAATTGAAAAGGGGTAGGGTCACGTAACCTGTTATTGCAAAAGGCCTATTTGGTTATATAAGTGTTTATTGTCTTTTATGCACTTCGTTAATCATCCAGCAAATTTAGCTGATTTAACATCCACAAGAAATAATCAAATATAAATTACAATCCTAGTGAATCACCTAGTGAAAAGTGTAGTTGAAATTAAACAACATCATACACAAACTGTCACTGGAGTCATAAAGCAGATCCTAGAAAAATCTTTGTTTGAACAACATCAATTAGATCCTAGAAAAGATCTGTTGGAATGACATCAAATTTTGCTTGTCTGTATGAACTTGGTTAAAAGATGTTAATTATCTTTTAAGGACAAGTTCAGTAATCATGCATTCACCAAATATAGCTGAATTACAATACACAAATCGTCATTTGAATCATAAGAGATCCCAGAAAAAATCTTTGTCCGAGCAACATCAATTTTGCTCACTTGTCTGTATGAAGTTGGTTGGCTTGTTGAGTATAATAAAAATTCAGCTGATTTACAATACACAAAAGTCACTTGAATCAACCTAGAAAAAATCTTTGTCTGAACAACATCAATTTTTGTTCGTTTGTCTGTATATAGTTGGTTGGCTTGTTGAGCATAGTAAAACTTCAGCTGATTTACAATAGACAAGCTGTCACCAGAGTAAGAAGAGATCCCAGGAGGAAACTAAGAAGTGAAAGAGGAGGAATACTGGTAGCCTTGCTTGATCGTTGATTGTTCTTTGGAGTGAATGTATGATGTACTTCTTCATGTTCTACTTCCTTGATAAGCATAACTTCCTGTAATCCACTTTTAGTGTGTTTTAGATTAATGTTGTCCAGGTAGGGTGTGTCTTTGTCTTCATGGTAAGCCCACACGAAGTAACGGAGGCCAGGCTGGAAATGAATGTCATGTATTTTATTGATGAAATGAAAGTTAACATTAAAAACTATTATAAATTTCAAAATTATACATGTTTCTATTTTTAGAGTTTTGTATCATTCTATTGTATAAACAAAATTGTAAAGCGTTGTTAAGAAGTGGATATTGACGCTATATAAAATACAATTATTATTAATTATTACTATTATCATCTTCATCATCAAAACCCTAACATTGTCATCATCATTCTTATCGCCATTCTCATCAGTATCATTATGAGCATCATCAATATCATCTCCATTATCATCATCACCCTTACCGTGAGGGCAATATCTCCTTTAGCTGGTACAGCATTGGTCATGATATCATCTGTAACTCGTTTACGGTTAAATTCCAAAATAGTTTTGCCATCTTTCTCTTCAGACTCAGTAATAACCCAGTTATTCTTCTTGTCAGCATGGGCAGGATATTGTGAAACATTGAGATATGACGTCAGATAGTCCTGCAAGATAATTAATTATGATTAATATCCACAAACATGTGGTCTATCACAAATCCTGTAATCTCATTGGCGAGGCGAAAAAGTCACATTATTGCAAGGAAAAGATTATCTTTTAGCAAAAACACAAACAAATCAACAAAAGCCTAAAGGCTCCGCAATATTGTTCCAACAATATTTAGATAGAAAAATTGTTGATTTTAGTCGGTGATTCGATGGAGTTGTTCTGTCCCAAGATGGTACCCGTAAAATGTTGGACTTTTTCGGCGTGCCACTGTCAAAAGAACCGTTGAATTTGATGTGGTTGCTGTGGCTCAAAAAAAAAATATTGGATATCATTGAGGAATTCGAAGTACTGTTTTGGATATATATAACTGGAGCCGTAAAAATATTTTGAATGAATAATAAAACAATTATTGAAAATTGTGCAAACCTTGGAGGATGTTACCCGGCTTCGGCAGATAACACCATCCTTGGTTTGCATAATTTTTCATATCATACTCGGCCTCATCCAATAATTGCTTATTAGTATAATATGCAACTCATTATAGAAAATCATGCAGACTGCATCTTGCACACTTTTAAATATACAAAATATATATATAGATTTTCTTTGAACTTGGCTGGTTATTTTTATTTTTGAAATAATCACTTGTGTTTTTACACCAAAAAATATAACTTAATTTTTTATTCTCAGTTTTTTTGGTTAATCAAAGCATTTTTGTGTTCAAAGTTCAAAACTATATCTGACCCTATTATATCTAAGAAGGTAGGGAAATCTACTAAACTGTTTGCGGTATCTAACTCGAACATAAGAATCAAAAATTTGAAGTAGAAAGTACTCTCAAATATCAATGAACTTCTTCACAACGCAGAGATGCATATCCGAGCAAAAATGTCAAAAAATCTTCAAAACTCATTGTGAAAAAAATTTGTGATTTGGAGAACAAGGATTTGATTTTACACGGAGGAAACGGTTGATATAAAATTAAGTGTAGTTGGCTTCTACGTTTTTAAAACGTCATAATCGCATGCCTATAGAAAGCAAACATGTTTGCAAACAAAGACATTTTTGAATTTGAAATCAGTTAGCCGTCAAAGGAGCCAATTTTTAGGCATACTTTTCGCAAAATAATTTCAATATTTTTCGCTTGTTAATAACAAACTAGCCTTATTATTTATGTTAAAATACACACCTCAGAGTAAACAGTTCCATTGTTATAAACTCCAGCAACCAGGACATCATAATTTGTCATTGCTTTAGGCATCCAAGATTCAATTTGGAGCAAAGAGAACCCGAATCCTATCCATCCTTTTGCGAGAACTTCGACTTTAAAATAAAAGGAATCTGCACCTGAGCTGTTATCATAGGTCCACCATAGCTTATAATTTTCACCGTCCAATTGTGTGGAATTTGTGTAATCTCTAGCCGTTGCAACGGCAGCCAGAAGAGCTACAAGAACAGAGATGAACACCTTCGCCATTTTGTTTTCAGCCAACAACATGCACCTCGCCCTGAATAGGTGAATATGACGTAGTCTCGATTTGGTGCACGGCGTCGATATGCAAATAAGGAACATGAACAAGTATTAAATGAATAAATTAAATGGATGGATGAATGAACGAACGAATGGAGGAATTAATAAGTGAATGGAGTAAAGAATGAATTAAATAATAGACTTTCTTAAGCTGAAAACACATGCCATAAATGAATTGGTTTGAATGATTGCAAAGGGTTGAGTGTTCGAAGGTACAGCGTCCGGTGTTGGGCTCCAGTCAATTCCCGTGTACCTCAAGGTAGCCTTATAGGTCCTTTTGCTTTTCGACATTTCTATCAATGACCTCCCTGACATCATTCCAGAGAGACCGGTGGCTGCTTACGCGGTGGACACAAAGTTATTCCGTAAAATTACATCAGAACATGACTGCGAGGAAGTAAGTCAAGTGCCATTTATCTTTAATTTCATTGTATGACATCTAGCCAAGCATGGTTCTGAGAATTCATCTGGTGGCTCGGCTTATTGGATTCTTTCGATGTCTGCCTTCATTTCTAGGCGACCACAATTCTGCAGCATAATTCAGTTGTGATTTCACAAGCGCCAAGTATAGTGTCCTTCTAGTGTAGTGTTGTTCTGTCCCACGATGGTACCCGTAAACTGATGTTGGACTTTTCTTGCGTGTCACTGTCAAAAGAAGCGTTGAATTTGATGTTGTTGATGTGGTTCCAGACGTTGTCAATGTTTCCACTCCGGGGGGAGGGGGGGGGGACTCCCTTAGAAAATGGATCGAAAATAAGACCCTCGCGTACCTTTTAGGGTCATTTCTGTCATTTTCAAAACTGTCCGCCGAGCACCCCTATCCATTTTCTAAGGGAGTCCCCCCCCCCCCCCCCCCCCGGGTGTTTCCCATTCGCCGGTAACAAATAGATTTGGGGACTGGGTTCGAGCTGGTACAGCTATTTCAACTAATTGAGACAACAAGAGTTCTGAAGGACGCAATTTCCGTGCATGTATGAAACACCCGGGGGGGGGGGGACTCCCTTAGAAAATGGATAGGGGTGCTCGGCGGACAGTTTTGAAAATGACAGAAATGACCCTAAAAGGTACGCGAGGGTCTTATTTTCGATCCATTTTCTAAGGGAGTCCCCCCCCCCCCTCCCCCCGGAGTGGAAACATTGACAACGTCTGGAACCACATCAACAACATCAAATTCAACGCTTCTTTTGACAGTGACACGCAAGAAAAGTCCAACATCAGTTTACGGGTACCATCGTGGGACAGAACAACACTACACTAGAAGGACACTATACTTGGCGCTTGTGAAATCACAACTGAATTATGCTGCAGAATTGTGGTCGCCTAGAAATGAAGGCAGACATCGAAAGAATCCAAATAAGCCGAGCCACCAGATGAATTCTCAGAACCATGCTTGGCTAGATGTCATACAATGAAATTAAAGATAAATGGCACTTGACTTACTTCCTCTTTGCTTAGAGAGATGAAGGACTTCGTCTTTCTTTATAAGTTTATGGATAGATCGACAATTTTAATTCCGCTTTAAACATATCATGGACCAGTAGACTAGACTCGGTTGGGAGGGGGGGGGGGGGGGGGAATACGGGGTGGCGGTACTCCCTTTGTCCAAGTGGTAGGGTGATCGACACTATTTTTAGCCGGTTGAAAATATTTCCTGTGCGTAGGATTCTGGCTCTGGGGTCAGCTGTCTCCTGAAAGTCAGTTACGTCCAAGAACATCGCACCGGCAATCGTACCTTTTAGGATTGAAACGGGCGGAAAATATTTAAAATTGTAGATGTTATAAGGAAAGGAAGCTAAAGGAACGCTATCATATATTATTTGAATTGGTGAAATTTTGAGGAAAATAGATTATGATTTTAACAGGAGCCCATTAATCAGAAAGACACCAAAACGAAGCCACAAAGCCTTAACAGAAAAATACATACAAATCTATATATTTTAAATAGTAGTAATTTAGCATAACCGTTCATTAGCATTTTGTATGAACAAGAGGGCATAGTTCTTTATGCTCTCTTGACTCTCTCTTTGTACTAATGGATGCCTATTCATGATAGTTCTTTATATATGCATATATATGACCACACTAATTAAAATATCTGATTACTTGTAAATCTGAGTCATTTGCCACTTTTATGAAAAAGGTCTGCATGAATGAATGAATGACTTACTCGGTATGACTGAATGAAATAATGAATGAATGACATGAAAATTGAATGAATGGATGGATGAATGGATGAATGGATGAATGGATGAATGGATGAATGGATGAATGGATGAATGGATAAATGAATGGATAAATGAATGGATGGATGAATGGATGGATGAATGAATGGAGGAAATGAGAGATGGTTTAATGAATGAATCAGTGAACGAGCGAACAAACAAACTGAAAGGACAAAATGAAATAAATCAATTCCTGACTCTAAACTAAACAAGCCCCCAAATAACCAAAACATACAAATAAACACTAAAAATTGAAGTGAACGCACAAGAAAAACAAGCTTTGTTCCTCCCAAAAAATTATCCAGATCCTGACTGACATTTTTCCAAGTTTTTTTGCGCCAAAATTTCCGATGTGACGCGCGGGAAGCTCGGTTTAACACGTGACCACATCAGCACGAAACTGAGGCAACCACATGACATCTTGAAACACGAAATAATATCGAAAAGCTCGCTCGTTCAAAATGACTTTTCTCCTCAATTTAACGCAAAAAAATTACGTTTAAATACACAAGATGATGTCCCATGACTTGAAAATCTCTAGAAATTCAGTCATGGTTAATTTATAAAAGGTAAGTTATTAAAAATGGTCATATTTCGGCCTGCGTTGAAAGCGTTTTGACATGGTCGCGAGCGTCATGTCATTTGAAAGTGGTCGTTATTTACGAATGAAAATGCTCTGCCCACGCGAACACCTTTCAGTAAAATTGCAAAATGAATCTTTCTAAAGGTAGTTCATATATTTTTGCCGTGTTGTAACGATTTTTAATGTTATAATTGCCGTTAAAACGATACGAGACCGCAATCCAAGTAATAATGTTAGTCAAATTTTTGCGTCGAAATTTTGATTCTGAACTTTTACTCCTAGCCTCTCGCACCAAAAATAAATATTTACCTCCCAACAATGACAAAAGATAAACCTTTTCCTTGAAGTGATCTGTTTGAAGAAGGATATATTCTTGGTCATAAAATATTATCATAATTGAGTTCAATCTTGAGTACAAACTTGTATATATCTTCGGACTTCCTCTTACGATATCATAGCCAAAAGCGCTTTTACAAACACTTGACTACCGATTTAATTACTTTTGATTTAGTGAATTTAATGGACCTCCAAATATTTAAAGCTTTTGGTGTTATATAATTTTGAATTATATCGATTTGAGCAAGCCGGGCTCATAAATGATTTTAGTCAGTCAATTATTCCATTGAGTAAAATCATAGTACTATACGTGACTTCAGACATTCGAAATTGGATCGTTTCAATCCAGCCACTTCACATCAATTTTTATATTATTTACATAAATATGTTTGTTATTTTCACAATGCTATTCTTACCGAAACGTTCATAATACTTTATAGTACCTAAATATTTATTTGTATATGAAAGTGATTTCATTGTATTTATTGTATAAACTTCCATTCTTATAAATCATCAGACCATAACCCTGATTTAAACCTATAGACAAAAATATTGAATTCTTACGAACAGCCGTCTAATTTCCCAAACTTTTTTTTAGCTTGTGAGGTTCTTTGGTTTCTTACCTAACACTAACAAATCCAGTATATTTGTATGTTTGTATATAAATGAAATGTTAACAATAAATAATTTATTATATGTATATCAGATGTTTTTAAAAAATATTGTTTTTGTGATGCCAAAGTCACTTTGATTAGTGCTTTCAATCAAAACGTAAAATCACCTGCATAAGATTTCACATATTTTTATATTTCTTGAAGGAATGAAGGAATATTTGCAGCAGTGATTCAGAGTTTGTCATTTCTGGAATTAAATCTCCAGTCTGCTAATTGATGACTTCATCCTAACTGACTTCCAGTTGTGGAAATTTTTCAGAAACATTTAAAAATTGAAAACCTAAATGTTTGTTTATATTTTTAGTGTTATCTTGAACATTGAGACAGTAATTTTCAAACGAACTTCATTCTCCTTTTAGTCTTGCAACTCTTTTAGGGTATTTAGTATCCAGTTTTCAGCATTCATAATATTTTTTCAAAACAACTGTATAAAATCGCAGTTTCCAATTTGTCCATTTATTCATACATTCACTCTTTTATCCATTCATTCATTTATTTATTCATTTCTAATTTATTCATTTTTTTTCATTTTGATTATTTAGTTCCACATTTTGACATGAGTTCACCACGTCTTACATTTCAGTATAACACGCCTTACCGTGGCCACTTAATTAAAGTTTTGTACAAGTTTACCAATCAAAAAACAAGAATTTGACTTTAGTATAAGACACGCCAAGTGACAAACAATAAATATTTTGAAATTTTCAAAGCGAAGACATGAGTGAAGTGTATAACTTGCTGAAAAACCTCCCAGGATGTGTAAATTTGAAAAGGTGTAGCAAACAATCTGAAAAGAGAAACTTTTGTCCAAAACTTAAGTTGGGTGGCCACAGCAAGGCACATTATGCTGTAATTTGTATTCAACACAAAACCCACAATCTTAAAAAAACATTCAATTTTCTTATTGTTTTTTCAGCCAGAACCAATAATTTAATGCAACTCAAAATGCTTCAAACTAACCATTACTGAGACAAAAATATCTGCACAAAATGAAACTATAATTACATCTCATCCAACCAATAATATGGCTGGATTGGCTGGTCAGTTCGATGACTGCGACGACACACCTAGAGAGGTAGACTTGTTAACGGAAGAGCATGTCGAGGACTTGCTAGACGCTGTGGAGTGTTTGAGAGGAAAAGTCGAACAGCTTCAGATACAGTGTGAGAAGCTGATTTATGAGAAAGGCAAAGTTGAAGATCAGTTGATTGAACGGGAGAAAGAGGTGGTTGAAAGGGAGAGCTATTATGAGAAGGAGATGGGGTCATTGAGGAAGTTGAATGTAAAGCTGATGGCGCAAGTGGAGTCCAGTCAAGGTGTGTATCAATTATTATTGTTCTAACTATAATTATATGTACCTATCATCATCATAGTCATCATCACCATGATTATCACTAACATCATTATCACCATCATTATCTTCATCATTACCAGCATCATCATTTTCATCATCATTATCATCATTTTATACTTCTTGGTTCAAATCATTCAAATTTCAGACACTAATAGACGACTTTCATAAATGGCCGCCACTAATTATCATAATTTTTAAAATTGATGTGTTAAGAAAAGAAAGCTATCATATGATAGACATTCACCATAACAATAACTTGTGAAAGTTTGAGAAAAAACCATTAAATGTGCAAGAAGATATAAGAGTTTGAAAAATCAGAGAAACACCAAAACGAGGCATCAAAAGCCTCAGCAGAAAATTAGATACAAATCTCTACATTTTTCATTGAGCATAACTTTTTTGGTATTTTAGCCAGAGCATCAAAACCTTCCAAACATGCCTATTTCAGGTGGTTCTTTCATATGACAGTGCTAAAATATTAATATATATGTTTACTTGAAAAATCATTTTCTGGTACATATTATAGTATTTATGAAAGTGGTCTATATCAATGATTTTTTCCACAACTTGCAATGTTTTTATTTTATTTATTTTCTAAATGTTTGTCAATGATGTTGCAGGATCTAACACAATGCCTGTCTGGGCTAAGACTAGCTTGGATGCAGAAACTGCTGTAGATGAGAAGAATGAGGCAGAAAGACAGGTGAAATAGACTTTATTAATCTATAAATATGGCCAATAAATTGTTTCTCATTTAAATTATAGAGTACAAACACTAAAAGTGTGCAATACCTTGTACTATTTACCACTAAATAGTGTTGATTAAACAATAGAGAACAAAAGAATTTGCATAATTTAGCAGTATTTAGTTGTATTTATGTTGCACACTTTTAGTGTTTGTACTCTACAATTTATACTATATATAACTCAAAAAACAGAATTCTCTTTAAACAGGACATAATTTTGGTCCCAAATTTTCCCAAAGTTGAAAATAAAGCCTTATTATATTTATTATTATACTTTACAAATAATCCTTCAATCACATCCTGGTATTTTAGTCACATGGCAATCCATCAATTTTGTACAGCAACCTATTGGATAGGCTCAGATTTCAGCCGTTGGGGTTTCGTGCGCCCGCGATACTCTCCCCCGTAACGGCTGGGCGCATCGGCTTCGAAACGTGTCGCGCATGTCCGTGACGTAATTATGCTAATAGCATAAAAAAACGGAAACGGAAATAAAATTTGTTGAAATGTAAGCTAATGTAAATAAACTTTCCAACGGCCTGATTGTCAAAAAGTCTTTTATTAAAATTTGAATTCGAATTCAATTCGAAACAACTCTTAGCAAAACCTGCATATCATTTAGCAATTCCATTGGGTATGTTATTTGTCATAAGAACGATCGAGACAAATCAGCGCAAAAGCTATTTCAATGGTAAACGTTTTGTTTATTCCAAGTATATAGTCCATTTTTATAGGATTTTGAGAATAATCAAACAATAAAGAAGAAAATTACAGCTAGAGTCGTTTCGATACACATTGTTGACTCGTTAAGAGAGCCGCTTGACTATATGTTACAACCGCGAATAATAAACCAGTTTTAATTTTGAAAGTAAACATTTTGGATTTAAGTGTAGTTATTCTAAGAATATAGCTGTGTATTTTAGGTTTATTGAGAAAAAAAATCAAGAAATAAAGACGATAATTACGAGTTTCGATACAAATGACAACTTACAATCACCGCCGTAATTTAAAATGAAAACTTCGTAGTTGTTTAGCATATTACTGATTCGCCATCCTCTTCTTGGCCTATCAAGGCAGTCTTAATGTCTTTGGATGTTAAGAAGTTCTCTTGGTCTCTCATGAGAGAAACCAGAGGTAAAATAACCAAAACAATGGATCCGCTCGACCCTTCCATGGTCGAAAACAAGCGGCGCTGTTTGGAAAATCAATGATTTTCCTGAGCCAGTCAGTAGATAAACAAAAACATCTTTGCCTTTTACTTATTCCTTCGTTGAATATCCTTAGATTTCTCGAAACCAAACGATTTCAAAGCATTTGAAGAAGCACTTTCGAAGTCACTCTTATCCGCCATAATGTTCACGATGAATTTTAATTTATTAATATTATGCCCCTTGATTTTCGAGGGGCAAATCGCTGATTGGCTGAGAAAAACAATGCCAAGCCGATGCGCCCAGCCGTTAGTGGGGAGAGTATCGCGGGCGCACGAAACCCCAACGGCTGAAATCTGAGCCTATCAATAAGCGAGAAACAACTAAAAAAGTTTGAAGAAAACCGTTTTATCCGCTATCGATGTCATAAAATGTTCAAAACTCAAGTGGAACCACGAACGTAGCATGCATATTTGGGTAGGAACTGATTACCATGACAGCAACTGCATAATGAATTATGGTACTTACACGTTTTTGTTATGGATAACTTTTTGATAGGTTACTCTAGAAAGCATTAAAGAGGATTCAAGTGAAAGAAAGCAACACTCTCATAATCAGCTACTGGTGATGGAGAGGAGATATATTTGAGAGCACCTACACTAAAAAAGATAGATAGAAGTTATATTTCGTGCATATGGTTTGCAATATTATGTTAGCTGGAACAAAAGCAGACTCAGTGCAGTTCTTGTGGAAGCCGTTAAAGCAGCAACACAGTTTGTATATCCAAATGTTTTTGAATAGTGAAAACAGAATTAGTCACAATTTGATGACATCAAAAAGGCCTGATTATTTGGATTGAATTGATGAATACGGATTGGAGAACAAGAAGTTGTTATATCTGTTTCAGCACATTCACAACATCAGTGGCATGGTTTAGGGGCCTGTGAAACTCATAATATTGCCTGTGTGGCATGGATGCTTGTGTAGTTCAGGAGATGTCTTTGTGACCTTTAGGCCTGTGTGGTCTTTTTACACACATATATATATATGCTTTAAATGATAATAAATAAATGACGTTTAACTTTTGTTTAAATTGCAGATATCCAATATAGATGGGTGCAATAGACCAGTTTCGTGTTATTTAGCACCGCTGTACTATTTGACAAAAGGCGCATTTGCACAGGCTTAGCCTCAATTCAGAGTAAATGCAAATGTGTTTTCTTTTGTTAAGCGGTAACATTTTTTCGTGCTTTGCTTGGGATTTGTGAATATTTTGACAACAAATCAAGGCTTAGCCTGTGCAAATGCGCCTTTTGTCAAATAGTACAGCGGTGATAGATAACGTGAAACTGGAGTATTTGTTGTTCCAGACCAATACAAAATAATTTATACATTGCCTTATTCTAATACAATGTGTTTTTCTTTTAGTCATTAAAATATATGGAATTTCATTATGAAGAACTACCAAGATAACTTTGCAAATATCAAGTTTATTTTTAGGTTTTGATTATCCTCATTGATAAAGACAAGTATTTTATAATATAAAAATATGTTAAAGAAGTTTGATTATAAAATTCAGCAACAAAACTGTATATGGGTCATTCCACTGTGACAGACAATCACAGACTAAATAAGCTTATGTTTCATACATAGTTGCATTATCTTGCAATTTATTTTTTCACACAACTGTCTCAGGACCTTGTCTACAATTTGCATGAAAGAAATTTTCAGAAATAATTTCCGACTTGTCAGATTTTGTCTTAAAGGACTGTGACGGACATTACAGCTAAAACTACCACTAATTCCAGTTGGGTATATTAGAAATGAAATTCTGTGAATTGTGATAAGTTTATAGCAACCAAATGGTCTTTAGCATTTGATTATAGGTCAAGTTTTCTTACTGAAGACCAATATTTTTTAGTGTTTTTTTTCTATTTTTTAAAAAAAGGGAATATTTAGCGTGAAGGACGTTACAAATGGCAAATTCAGTAAGTCAAATATAAGAAAATTGCCTATTTTGCTTAGTAGATATCACATAGAATAGATAATATAACAGTAAAATCACATTGAGAACCTTGCTCAGTTAACTCTCCATTTGGAGCACGCTTTTTAATGTTGTCAAAATTTCATTATTTCAAATAAAATAAAAATAAATAAATAAAAATAAAATAAATATAAAATAAAATAAAATAAAAGTCTCATGTGGAATCTAAGAAATGAAATATTATTTACAAAATGATGATGTTTCAACTCTACCAGAATACCATTATCAAGTCAAAAATAAGTGATAAAAATACAATAATTATATATATATAGGATACCGGACCAAAAAAATATGTACATAAAGAAACATGAAAAGTATGTATCAAGGCTGATAAGCTAAATTAGATTTATTTAAAATAGTGCAAAACTTTTCGTATATCTCAATTCATCGTTTCTTTAAATGTATATATCCATTGTAATTTATCACTTATTTTTGACTTGATAATGATGTTCATCGAATTGGCTTCCATTTTATAAATAATAATAATGCAAATCATAAGGATCATTATAAGAATCAGAATCTTACTTCTTGCCTCCTCTCTTGTTGATCTGTTTGCAGGGGCAGGGCAAACCTCTGCACAGTGGCCCCTGCCACTGCAATTTTGACACACCTTTAAATCTGCAATACAAATGTTATTTAGCAAGTATAAAGTATTATGCATTGAGAAAATTTAAAATATTTACAACATTTAAATCTAAAAAATAATATTTGCTTTATTACCGCTCCATTGTGCTCCATCAGGTGATGGACATGCACGGGCACTGTGGGCCCGCCCACCACAAACATAACACTTGCGACGTCCTGAATAAAAACAGTCCAAACTAGTTCATCATCATCAATGTTTCCCGCTCGGCGCGTGATCGGCCTTGGGGCGTGATTGCTTGGAGCAAGGGAACCTACGCTCCAACAACCGCGTGAAGTCCTTTTTATTCAACATAGATCTTAACGCCTGTTGCCTATCTATTCCAAGTAGTTCTTCCATTTTCCTCCACGTCTTCCTCTTGTCGAAAAGTACTTGTTTTTGTATTACATCATTTTTCATTCTGCTCACATGAGCTATATATTTTAGGTACTGGATGTGACAAAAGTCCTGAATTGGTTGTGTATTGGTTATCTCATGAAGTCTGGTGTTTGAGATCTTAAAAGCCCAATCGAGTTCTCCTTTCACTTGGGTTGCCGGATCAATGCCCTTTTTTCGTTGGCTTTGTAGTGGCGCATTCTTTCGTGCATATCCTCCTGCTATCATCTTCCTAAGGAATCCGTTCCATATAACATCAATCTTTTGAAGCTCTGCACCAGATAGTTCCCATGCCTGAACACTATATAATAACCGGGAGCGGACACATGCTGTCAGGATTTTCATTCGTGTACTGAGGTAGATTTCACGATCAGTAAGGATGTGTTTCAATTCATTCCATTTTTCGAACGCCGATGAGATCCTAAGTTGGAGAAATGCAGATGACTTGCCAGAGTTTGTAATTAAGTGACCTAAATAACGGAATTGCCTGACGTTCTTTATTTCAACTCCATTCACAGTGAGTAGGCTCTTCTGATCTTTTATATCTTCATCTACGTTAAATGCCATAGTCTCCGTCTTTTCGTAGGACATACGTAATCCGTATCTTGAGAACGTGTTGTCATATATCTCCAAGATTTTCTTCAGTGTGTTGATATTTTCTGAGAAGACTACGATGTCGTCTGCATACATGACTTCGGTTATTCTGGTTATGCCATGTGCTGTTGTGGTGCGAAGTGTACGCGGCGAGACTTCATTTGGTATCACAAATTCTACACATGCTCCAGACATAGGGAACTGTTTGGCGATCTCATGCTTTGCACACCGCATTACGAAGTCCATATATATATTGAAGATACATGGGCTCTCAAGTGCTCCTTGTCGACAACCCACATATGTGTTAAAGAAGTGACCAGTGTTTTTTATGCATGCCTTGGTGCCTGTATACAAAGCTTTAAGAATGGAGATAAGCTTTGGGCACTTAAGACGGATCTCTAGAACACGAAAGAGTGCATCACGTGGTATCCAGTCATACGCTGCTTTGAGGTCTATAAAACACACAAAGAGTGGCTTCCGTTCTTTCTCTAATATGTTCCAGTTATCAGTTATCAGTAATCATGAACCCGCTAAATTTATTCTGGGGATTATTACTTATTTACAAAAAAAATAAAAGCAGTTATGAGTATATTATGTAAAATATTGTCTAATGAGATTAAGTAAAACTTACTGAAAGTTCTTTGGGGGCCATCTTGTACATGAAAAAAGAAGGAGTTAGCATTGCATAGTCATTTCAGTGCACTCATTAAATCAACAATTATAAAATAGTAACATCCATCGTTAATTTTGAACAGTCCTAATTATAAACAATACAAAACAAAGTATTTAGCTTCTATTAGTACTGTTTTCTATTAAAGTGAGATGTTTAGGCATGCACTTACATTGTGGTTCGTTATTCTGGTTGTCTGTTTAGAAAATGAAAATGAATTTTAAAATAACAATCTATTTACTGACTAATAACTCAGGAATGATTACAATAATGAAACATACAAACTACATGCAAGTAATTATGGGTTGCACTTACATCCAAACATTGCAGCAGAATTTGGTGCATTACCTCCATTAGGGTCTGAAAGCATAATTTTAGTTTTTGATGAATTTTATGTCCAGGATTTTGACAAGGTTTTTCAACACATAATAAAATATGAAAATTTCATATCCAAAAAATCTTTATATGAAATTAAATGCACTTACTTTCTTGAGTATTATAACTCTGTGTGTCTGTTGAAAGAATATAAATTCATAACATTTATCTAATGACAAATATTGTAAATAAAAAATGTTTAAATTAGGGAATTACGTACAAATTGTAACACCTACATCCAAAAGCTGGCCGCCTCCATGTTGTAAATGCATGGCTACTTCCAGGGTGCATGTTCGGAAACACTGCTTGTCCTGTTGAAACAAGATAGATCTGCATTATAGGATAAATGCATGTATACAAACAATGAAAAATATAATATATTTGCATATGATGTAATCAATCAAAATATAATTTTTTTACTGCATTAATACTACCTGCATAGTGTTGGGATCTGTGAATGTGAATAATAGGAAATATGTATTTAATCAATGTACTATATGAAAATATTATTTTACAATCTTGATCTAAAACTTATATATTAGTATATGCACTTACTCAGACTGTTTACAGCTAATCAACGGAATGTTGCTGTCAGTTTAAAATGAAGAAATTATCAAATTTATCAGTTACATTTTGAGGAAAAATGATTTCAAATATTATATTAAGTACTACCTACCATGCTTGTTATTGGGATCTGTGAATGCAAATTAGAGGGAATATATTTAAATGACTATGAACAAAACTCGCAAATACATTAATTTTGATTTGATAAATTATTGTATATTATAATATTAAAAGTAACATATTTAATGTGTACGAATGGATTACCTTCAGGTGCAGTGGCAGGCTCAGTACTTGCGTCTGTCAATGTAAACAAAAGAGAATTTATAAATATGCAAATAAAAAAATCATGCATACAGTTCAAAAGTGTTGTACCTTCTGCAATTGTCAATTCGTCAAACTTTTTTACTGAAATTATAAACAATTATGTCAGAATGCTTCTTTTATATTGATGATTGATGTATTTTTTATAATCGTTAGCATCAGTCATATATCTTAGCTACCATATTTTATACACTTTATGAATTGTTCAATTTCGGGTTTGTCCTCATATAAGGATGTAGTTCATCTCTGTCAACATATTCTGTCACTCGTTATATAGTTGTTAATAACAATAATGTATATAGCTTATATAGCGCTTATTCAAGTCTGTTCTAAGCGCTTAAAATAAAAAATACAAAAATGGATATGATTACCATGAAAAAGCTAATTTAAATCAACACCCTTGTTTGTTGTTTTTTTTCTTTGTAATCTGTATGCGAATAAAGTTGTTATAAATAAGTAAATAAATAGATAAATAAAAGAAAAGATTATTTTCTTATTGAAATTACTAACTAAAGTTTATTTAAATTAAGCTTAAGTACTTACCATCACTTTCCGCCATTGTTAACGTTGACTAGTACTAGTAAAACTTATTATAAATGAGTGCGTACGCAAAAAGACACAATAGGTGGAAAATCTTTTGTTGTCGACATTTTCGCTCCTCGGAAATTTTTTTTTTTTTCTCAAGGAGCGAGAAATCTTTTGTCGCTCGTTTAACTTCATAGTATGCTGAACGGATCGTGTTGATTTAAAAACCATTTCAAAAGGACTTGTTGATAACATTACAGTGCAAATTTCACGGCTAACCAGATGAGTAAGTTTATAAGCTTTTAAAAATTGAAAAATATTATTCCATTCGAATTTTACCGCAACATGCCTATCGGATTATGGTTAGGCAATGAATGCAATATATTTTCAGCGACACCATTCATTGTAAAACGTACAATTAAATCATATATAATGTAACATTTAATTCTCTCTCATTTAATAACCAATGTATTTATGAACAATCTCTTTATTAACGTCAATAAATCTTTGAATTATAGAGATAGCAAATAAAAAGTTCAAGGGCTCGTAAATAACATAATACGGGAACTTTTTGCTAATTTCATAATTTCTCTTTTTGATTGGAGGCTCAGTGCACTCCTCACACTGTGGATAGACATCCTCATCAACATCCTCTGAATATCCATGTAAGTAATTTCCGCAGTGGATACTATGAAAATCACTAGAGTGGTAAAACGTCCGTTGGGATCCAGGTCTCGCGGCGGTGTATTTGGGTACCACGTGATCAGACTTTTCTGTACCACGTGATACATTATACGACTGTAGGGAAAATGGCAGGCTTCAACGAGATGGGAAGGTATTACGAGCGCGGAAAATGTCTGAACAAAGAAGTAAAGGAAGATATTATTGATTACATTTTACAGATTGGTGGAGATAGTACTACGGGATATTTTCCTGGTAACTGGACTGAAGTAGGTAAAAGGTACAAAGTCCTTGGTAAAACCGTGAAAGATGTGTGGGAAAATTTTGTTACGACTGGTTCTAGTAGCCCACAAAAACGCATGTCAGGAAACCCCAGAAAGTTGGGATTAGGAGAATTACAGCTTGTGGAAGCTATAAAGACACAAAAACCGTCAACCTCATACAAGAATGTTCTGAATAACGTTTTGCAGCACGGCAATTTGCCTGCAGGAACATCACTCTCTGCCATAGGTCGCACAGTACGAAACTCATTGTCAGAAGGAGATTGGACATGGAAGCGTATGAGCAGACAAGTCAACGATAAATTCACCATTGCTAACTTGAACTATTGCCAGGATTATCTGAACTACATGCACCAAGTTAATCCGTTCAGACTTAAGTTTTTTGATGAGAGCGGTGTTTCTTTATATGACAGCAACAAACGTTACGGCCACTCACTCAAGAACACACCATGCGTTGAAATTGGACGACACTTAAACTCTCCTAATGTTACCTTAAATTTACTTGCAGGACTAGACGGAGTACTTTACGCTAATACTTTGTACGGAGCATCAAATACTGTTGAATTTTTAACATTTTTCGACGAAGCAAGTAAGAACTTTCAGCGCAATGGTAATCCTATCTTAATGGCGGGAGATATCATAGTTATGGATAACTGTGCAATCCATCATTACAACGGTGGTTTTGCCTTAGGATATTGGCTGAATCAGATGGGAATTGACGTTGTATATTTACCGACGTATTCACCTGAACTAAACCCTGTTGAACTTGTGTTTCAAAAACTAAAGATCATTTTAAAGAGTGATGAACTTGCGCCATTGGTTTCGATAAGCCTTCCTGCCGCCATTTACACTGCGCTCGATGAAATAACACAAGGCGACATGCTAGGATTTTACAGAAACACTGATTACATTTTTGTGTAAGTTTTGACTTTTTTCAGAGTATTAAAAGAACCGTTTTTAATTATTAAATGCTGTTACGCATTGATCGTGTAGTCATGTCAATGTTGAAGGTCAACGCGATGATTGAAGTAACTTACATATTTTGAACTCAAAACACCAAATGTCATTATTTGCAATGAGAATATATTGTAAAAGAACACGTTATTGTGTATTTCAATAGCTTTAATAAAGAAATAATAAATAAGAAACTATTTTGAACTATGTTACATTCAAACAATATGGAATAAAACAAACAAGTATAACCTTACAAATTACTTCGTGTTTATTGTATGTTTGTCGACCTCAGTTATACATGAAATATATAAACCCTAATTCGGGACGATTTTCTTGTTAATCTATGTTTAAACTTTTTTTTCTCATGCCGTGTTTGCTCGAATCGCAAAAGGTTGTAGTGAGCTTAGCGTTTCGGCAGTACAAGTAAATCGCGGGAAGTAAACAAAACACAAAGAGTTCTTTTAATGTCAACGCAACTAGAAAAGTCAACGCTATAATAGTAAATAACTACTTCTGGCATCTATTGAGTGTCTATTTGGGTTCCTAAATATCTCCAATGTGAAGCGCAGCTGCTGCTAGTACATCTAGTCCAGAGGAAGTTGGCAGTTCTTTGTCTGGTATTAAAGACTCGTTTTCGGCGGGTTTGTTTTCAACTCTTTGTTCAAACTCTTGCAAATCAAATGTGTTGGGCAATGTTTTGAGACTTTCCTGTAAACCTAAGGCGAGTTCATAATCTTCTTCCAAATCAATGACGGGTTCTTTTCTCTGGGGAGAGCGTACAATATTTTCGTCTTCAGGTACAGTGCACGTGGACGTTGTATGACATGTAGCGCTTTGATACGTTCGGGCCCCGCGATGATAGGTGCTTATGTTTTCATTCCTTTTTGGCCAAGAAATTCCTTTAGATTCCCACAGTTGTTTGTAAGGGTTGTGAACTGACGTTTTCCCAGTCAAAGGTATTTTTGTGTTTTCAGTAGAATCGTTAAATCGCTGTATCGCTGCCCTAGCTTCTTCGGGGGAAGGAATTTTGGACTTGAAGTGTCTCTCAAGTAACGCACTATCTTTGTTTATGAGTCGCCAATCCTCAATAATTTTGCCACCAATTTCACTTGTATATTTAGCAGGGTCACTTTGAATTAAGACATCTTTTACTCTAGCTGCATAACGTTGTGCAACATTCACATGCGAGCGTTGCCTATTTTCAAGTTCTTCTTTCATCGACTTCAAAGTTTTGCGCTCCTGGGAAAGTAGATTGTTTTGGTCTTTGACGACTTGTTTCTCGTCTGGGTGTTTATCTAAGTTTCCACAGTATTTTGCAGAGGAACATGAAGATGGGTATGGACAATTAAGTCTATTGTGACCTTCTCTTAAATGATTTGCTGCAACAAGATAAGGTAGATATTCTAGTCTGGGTTCTTGCTTGTGCATACTGCTCCACTTCCCTTTCGAGGCTTTCAACCTTACATTCCTGTTCTTCTATTGATTTCTCTTGTTGAAGGATGTAGGATTGAAGAGGACTGATTGTTTTTTCTGCCTTGTATGTAAGCTTTTTCCTGCTTTTTTTCTCTGTAGCAATTTTTGAAGTAGACGATTCTTTGGCGGGAAGTTTAGGCAGCGGTTTAGCGCTATCAAGAGCAGTTCTCGCGCTACTAGTAGCCTGCGAAGGAACAGCAGTTGAGTCTATAGATGTCTTTAATCCTACGGAAGTTCCCTTGAAAAAGAAAGAAAGAAGAATTGTTTAAGTAACAATTTTACGAAAAAGTATTTTTATCGATACTAAGCATAAAATATACCTGTTTCAGAGCTTGTAGCTTCTGCTCCAATAGTCTACGTTCGCCTAGCTTGAGTTGACCTGGCTTGAATATTAAAGTGAGATCCTCCAACTCCATAGCCATTAACGAACCAACTGTCGTGAAACCATTTTCTTCGAAAACTGTTGCTAAATGTTGCAAATCCAGGCGTCCAAGCCAGCTTTTTGTTGGGGTAACTCTTACTATATCCATTCTGTACAGTTAGCTGTGAAGAAAACACCTGGAAGGGCGCGGGAAGAACAAAAATATATCACGTGGTACACAAAAGTCTGATCACGTGGTACCAAAATACACCGCCGCGAGACCTGGATCCCAACGGACGTTTTACCACTCTAGTGATTTTCATAGTACAACATGGTTCATAACCACATGCGGGCTGGTGGTAAATTGAGGTCATCTGGAAAAAAAGTAAAGAAATGCAAACGCTCAACAACACATACTGATGAACACAAATATTCAATAAACCACAAAAACTACACACCAAACAGAAGTCCACATGTATAATCAACATCAGCCAACCACTCAGCAAGTTGATCTTTCTGGTTTTTGTTCAGCTTTCTCTTGGCAAAAGCAAGACGCCATTTGTCACACACAGTGCACTGGACCATTTTATCTGTGTTGCGTGAGTGTTTCACAGATGGTGTGAATGGCATTTTCTTTCTTTGAGCCTTTGACCTGGTCGTCTTACTTGGTCTGTCCTAGAAATCGTTATTTAATAATCAACTTTAACATTGTTATATTGAAAAGAAATTGAAAAACATAAACATGCTTACATCATGTGTCTCAGTTCTATAGACATCATTAAAAGTCTTGTGATGTCCATCACCTGCTGCAACTGGAAATAGTAATGAGCCAACCTCTCTACATCTTTCATCTCTTAGTGGTCTATAAAAGACAAATATATTAAAATGTAATTGGGATAACATCATTATTAGTATTATAACGTTTGACCGCAATTTCTAGAAAAATGGCACTTGAAAGGCATTTTCAAGATTTTTACTTATAGCTCACCTACAAATAGTGCAATCAGCCTTTCCACACTTACGGACTTGGAGGCATTAGTGACCTTGGATACAACAATGGTCAAGAAATTTGGACAGTTGATTGAGGTTTTTTGTATCTTTTGCTGGCAGATGGCCTCGCTATATAAAGCACAAAGTGATATTTGGTCATTTCTATTAGCATTATATGGCACAGGTGAACCTGACATAGTTAACTTCATATACCTGAAGTTGGTCTTCAATTTGAAGGCAAGTCTGCCACATGTCATCGATGCCCTTCTCTTCTGCAGGTTGAAATGTTTGGAATGCTTTTTCTTTCAAGCTCAGCCTCCTCATCTGCGCATTCAGCAGATCAATGGGTTTCTCCAGTGATTCTCGAAGTCCTTGCTTAATAGCATCTGTGCTTAACTTCTCCCTCATTTCCTTCATGTTATTAGCCTAACCTACAAAAGGGGAAAATAACAAATTTGATAGGCTAATCTATTGGTTCATCTATGAATTTTACTTTGACTTACTTATGGCTTTCTCAAAATCCTCATTCTGTTTACTGCGCATAACACCCACTCCTTGCAATCCAATGTTTACAATACTGATAATTCTTTCAACTGGATTAGCCCATGAATTACATGGTGCTGTACGTAATGCTATCAGATAATCCAGGTCAAACTCAAGGAAAAGGGATGGATAACTTAACAGACATGTATGTGGAACGGTGATCAGGTCCACCATCAGTATAGATGAGCACAATTGGTGATATTGCTGAAATATAATTTTAATAACATAAGTTTTAGTGTAGAGGTCACATTAAATGATTCTTTACTTTTGTGTTGTGTTTTCTTTTTTACATTATTTCACTTCACAATCAATAGTTAACATAATCCTTGCCTTCGCGTGTTTGTAGAATTCCTTTCAACTCAGTGGCATGTCTCAAAGGCGAGGAGGGTTGTAGAATCGAGTTCTTAAAGCTAATGTAAATATCCCCTCTGTAGAAGCTACCATTGATACTGTCTGGGATATCAATCTGGAGGTGCAAAAATATCTTTTGAGTATATGACAAAAACCTCTAAATATTGAAGAAAACAGGTCCGTTGTTAAATTATCGAAACTCCTATGTAGCTTAATATAAATTCCACTGTGTAAATATATCTTATTAGGCAGTTTGATGTGTAATATGGTTGGATATTACCGAGTAAAATATCCAGCCATATTACACATTAAATTGTTTAAGTTATTTATTATCCAATCAAAAGGTTTTTGTTCTTTTATAATGCGAAATATTGTTTCACTTGAGCGCTAGATAGACGAGTAAAAATATCGCTGGATATTTTTACTCGATCCAGTCCTACTCCTACGATATTTTTACTCGTCTATTACTAGTTGGATAATAATCAGGAATATTTGATTCTTTTACGGACTTACCAAAAAGTCTACAGATGGCGTGAGTGTACACTTAGTAAAGTCATGGTCTCGAACAGCCATCACCGTGTTTGGGCCTACAATGACCTGTTTCCCTCTCTCAGCTGCAGCAAGTGGGTATGATGGTTCACCAGCCTTGACTTTATGCTTGTCATCCATGCTTACCAAGGTTGTCAGTTCTCTGTGTAGGATTGCAAACACTCGCAAGTACCTCCATGCTGCAGCACAATAATGGCCATCTACGTGACTTGATCTGACCTAAAAGACAATAATTCATTCAAAGAACGTAATAATCAATAATCGTTATATTGCCATTATCACTATTACTACTAAGGTGGTTAAAGTAGTCAAGCTTTACCTGTCTTTTTTGTACCATCATCCTGATCTCCATGGACCCTTTAAAGTATTTTGCTGTATTAGCACGAGGATTTACAGGTTGGAATTGATAACGCAACCACTTAACACTGGGGATATTTTTTCCAGATGGAACCCTCTCTGATACTCTCTTGTGGAGGTCTTTCAGACTTACAGCTTTAGCCAGGTAAAGCTGTTGGCAATGTCTTCTTTTTTGTACAGCAACACCTATATCCTCAGACAAGTAGCATTCTGTTTCATTAAAAAAAAGTGCGAAACGAGTCCTTCTTCTTGTCAGGTGGCAGATGTCGTAAATTGACAATTATATCTGGGTCCTCACTCAGCATTGCATGTGCAAAGCGCTCATCAATTTGGCTCTGGTTTAGGTTAGATGGAGCAGATTTATCTCCAGTCAGATCTCTAAAGATCGCTCGGAGGGCAACTGGATTTCCAATAAAACCAAAGGAGGCCATAAACTGTTTCTTGGTGATACGTGATTCATACACAGGAATGGGAGCGTATGACTTGAATGCATTTCTGGATAAGCTCCCCTTCCAAGTCTGTATCTTTTACCTTCCAGATAAAGTGCAGACTTGCCTTGTTCCCTCACAAATTATGAACATAATGTACACACTACTCTTTTAGACCTTCACGAATTAATTCTTGGATGGGGTCGTGCACTCTTCGTCTCTCAATGATGGGCAAGAACTCGCGAACTCTTTATTTAAGAGTTCTTTGTTGAGCTCAGTTAACATGTTGTGAACAAAACCTGTCTTGTGTGCCTTGATAACAGTGACATTGGTCTCTATCTCAAGCTTACTTCGCGGGGTGTGTTTGGCTACGTTGTTTCTCATTCTTTGGTTTCTGAGACGTAAACAGTACTGCTCTATCACCACAACTAGGTCTAAGATTTGTGTCACTACACTTGTCCATGGCGGGACGCAGAGAAAATGCTGCTCTGACATGATTTCACGCATCTTGACTGCGTAGTTCTCCATTTTCTGTTCAGAAAGGTTTATTAGTGTTCTCTTTCTGTGCTTTGATAGTTCTGGACGATTAAAACCAGAAAATCTTCTTTTAAAAACTCGAGGAATTACGTTTTCCTAGGATGTCGCTGCCTCAATCTTACTATGTTGGCCATCCACATAGAACAACAAGTCACATAGGCATAAAACGAAGGAAGACGATCCCTTCCCTGAGGTTTTGGGGAATTTGCAGCCATTTTCGTCAAAGTATAAGAGAACGTCATTTCTCAATTTGTTCATGCTGCTTGCTGGATCATCTACAGGGACGGGCACATCATTTGTTGATGCATTCCTTGCAGATGTCATTAAAACATCAAAAGCATTTAGTGGTGCTGGCAGTGATTTGGGTTGGCATTTAGCACATGTTGCAGCATGTTTAACAGTTAGTGTGGGGCCTTGTGTCATCCCGTGGGAAGTTTGTGATCATTTTAGTTTCTATACGGGAACCGATACATTAGAGCACGCTGAACTTTACTTTACTGACAGTTGCCTTTCTACAACTAGCATGGACTTTTGCCTGGTTGGTTTTCAGATCATCTTCTGTTAAGGAACTCAAACGTTTTCCAGCTTCCAAAAAGTCACTCTCTCCATATTTTGCTCGGTTAAGGACATAGTATATGATATTTCTATAGGCATCAGTACTAACGTTAGTAACAAGCGGTTCACTAGTCTCTTCCTGACAAATTACACAACTATCAAAGTCTACCGCATCGTCTATCCATCTCTTTTTCTTTGGATTATTCATTACTGGGGAATAAAAATCAACAACTGCTTACTTTTTTGTTAAAACTTTGCGTTGTTTATGCTTTTTTTACTCTATACTATTGGATGTTATTTTTAGCCAGGCAGTTAGCCAGGATAACAGACCCACAGTATATTTGAGTGCATCAAACTTAAGATTATTGTATTCAAAGTACTATTAACTCAGTTTTTTATGGATAATTTTGAGATAAAAACACTAACATAGCAAGATTTTATTGCTTTATTAAAAAAGCTGACCCAATGCATTGTGGGTAAGTAGCAGGTGTATCGAGAGAAAACTGAAAAAATTGCACTTTAAAAGTAATTTTTAATAGTAACTTTTATAAAAATGTTCCTTATAACTAAATGCATCAAGCTAAGAATTTTCAATTGTACTTACCATATTTTTGGTACCACAAGA
The DNA here is from genome assembly GCA_949775045.1 of Metridium senile. Classification (NCBI taxonomy): domain Eukaryota; kingdom Metazoa; phylum Cnidaria; class Anthozoa; order Actiniaria; family Metridiidae; genus Metridium; species Metridium senile. The sequence continues at coordinate 34,092,504 of OX459095.1, forward strand.
TGAAATTGTTGCACAAGAAAACAATATGGCTGCCCTCTTGGAAGGCAGTGACGAGAGAGATCGAAACGTAAAACATCAAAATTAAATCCACTTTTTATGTTTTGACTTCCTTCTAGAATGAGAAACCAAAAATGTTCTGATATTTTTTTTCCGTTCTAAATGCTTTATTTAGTTATCTTTCAGTAAGTAAAAAGATGGAATTTAATGAGCCAAATTCCACAGGAAGCCCGGTGTAATTAAAATCATTATTTACACTTAATTTATGTATTTTACTTGAATATTATGACACGAAATCCTGTATTTTACATCAAAATGTGTCAATTTCATCAAACCTGGCATAAACTACAAGAATTCAACAAATTCAAAATATTTAGATGCTTCAAATGATTAATTTTGCAATTTAAAAGTTTTTTAGCACATATATTTAAATCATTTATAAGCTAAGAAAAGCTTTGGTTTGAAATTGAGCCTAAAGCGTTTACTGATAGTTATGCTAACAATTTAATTTTCATGACTTTTTACATGTTTTTCTTCTTTGTGGTAGATTTGATCATTTTTTTTTCCTGAAAAATGGCCATTTACATGATGACGTCACGAATAATTAGCATAAAATGACGTCACCATGCTCGGAAAAAATGGTGACAATTTTTTTTGAGTTCAGCGTGCTCTAATGTATCGATTCCCGTATAGAAACTAAAATGATCACAAAATTCCCACGGGAGCCTTTTTTGCTACACAAGGCCCCACACTAAGTTATGGAGAAAAAACGCATGCGAAACGTTTGGTAGACATCTATTATATTGGTGTCTGTAATACCTGTGATGCTTTGAGTTGACATCAAGGTAGGACTGGCTAATGCTGCCATAAAAACAAAATTTTTACAGGAAATATCCAATTTAAAGTTAGTAGACAGTGGACCATCAAGAATATCTCGCCAAAGTTCGCCATATTTGTATTGGATTTTATTGAGACGAACAAATGTCCAAGGGCTTAACACATTTGAGTTATCACTATTCACTATACGAATAGCAACTTAATCACTCATACTCCAAATCCGCCTGGCAAAAACGAAAAAATGTTTTTATTAGAATGTGAAATGAAATGAAAATCTGGATATCTGCTTATAATATAAGTTACATGTTCCCACGTTTTATGGCCATACGCACAATGAGCTCCTAAAACTTGAAGTTTGTCAAACGCACGGACATCTAAAATCTTAATTACAGAGGCTAAAGATATTGGGATACCATAAGTATAGAACTCAAGCAAATGAGGTAGTCCTATAACGATTGGCTCTAGTATTGTTCCGTCTTGTAACATCAGTCGCTTCGATCATATCACTCCTTCCTTATACAAACTGCATTGGTTACCCATTAAGCTCAGCATTGACTTTAAAGTTTTACTTATTACCTACAAAGCCATGAATGGACTTGCTCCAGCATATATAACTGAACTCATTAAATATAAGCCTGTATCAAAATATAACCTTAGATCATCTAATGAACGTTTACTTCAGCGCCCGAGCATTAGGACACTAGCCACATTAGATGATCGTTCGTTCACTGTAGCAGCGCCAACTCTGTGGAATAGCCTGCCAGTCAATATCCGTAACTCCTTTTACCGTCCAAGCATTCAAGAAAATGCTAAAAACACATCTGTTTCGTATTGCCTACCAAGCCTAGCTAGAATATATTCCAATTTCCCACTTATTACTATTAATTTTATATTACCATATATTTTGTTTTATATTATCATTCATAAGTGTTATTTGTAAATTTGCATTAATATCTATTGTACATTATGAATTATTGTAAATATTTGATATTTTACACTTGAATTGTAATTAGCTTAGACATTGTAATGCGCGAGTGAGCATCTATCTATGTAACTCGCGCAATATAAATATTAAATTATTATTTATTATTCTTATTCTTGTATCTTACAGCTGTATGAAATATCAAGTACAATTAAGTTTTCAGTAACATGCTGATTTAACGATAACATAGAAAATGTACACAAAGCAAAACAATATCTGAGTGTAAGAGTATGTAAAAGTGGTGACCACTGTAAGAATTCTAGGGTATGAATGTTGGAATATGACAAGTTTACTTCTTGGAGCTTGGGAGCTCTAAAATAACGTTCCATAATGAAAGTAAAGCAATCGATTGGCATATACATTTCAAGGCTATTGTTCAAGTTACATTTCTTGAGATGTCTTGAATGTCTTGCGATGTTAAGTAACTCTTCATAGCTGCGCAAGAAGTTACCTTGCCCAATAGGTACCATGTATTAAGCTTAAAACACTCAATTTTCCTAGTCGATCCGTTGTAGTTTGTTAACATAACATAACATAATGAGTAATTTTCATTTGTTAGTAAATTATACAACGATCTATGTTTCGCTCGGAAATGTCATGTGTCCTATATATAGCTCATGATCAGCGGCTAACCATTACATAACTCCGCCCCCTAGTTGATTGACGGTCCACAAAAGACCAAATCAAACCGAAGTTTTCAAACAGCAGGTCGCGATACAACGAATATCGCTGTAATTCATAGCATAAGGAATCCATCTTTCAGGCCTGTTTTGATAGCACATAATTGAAAAGCCACGAAGTGTAAAAACAGTCCACGTCCGCCGCCATTGTTAATTTATAAGACAGGAAACCCGATCGCGACACTTTTTGAGCTCCAATTTTAAATGTCTACATATATTTTCCAAACGCAAACATTTTTGCAAAAAAGTGTCTTTTATCAATGTAGTATTTCACTAGTAAATAAACAAGATTTAATTAACAAAACGTTCTTACCTCTTCGTCCTTACGTGAGTTTTTCGTTTGCCGACGCTTTGATACTTTTTTTTCGTGGTGTTTGTCCGGCTTTAAGACCGTCAATGACGGCTTTTTGGCGTAATCGTGGTCTTGTTGTTTTTGGCCCTTGTACCACTCGTTCACATCTTTGTTATATTTAGAAATTATTTCCTCCCATACAGGATCCCAAGGGAATATTTTTGGGGTATTTTCGTCGTACGTCTTTCGACCACCGCCAAAGTGCAAGCTACATACATGTTTCCATTTACTTTCCTTTTCTAGTATTTTACTTTTAATGACCTTAATCCATTCCCGTTTCTTTTTCTTTTCATATGGTTGCCAAGCGGCCGCCATTTTGTTTGTCTACGACCTCTGTCAATCCCACAATGCAAAAGTGTGACGTCATTTGCTTCAGGTCTATTCGCAACCTATACCACATTTCAATATTAAAAACTGCATTGATAAGTGGATCTTCCTCTGTCAGAATCTGGTGTCAAACCTTTTCTGACCCGTGGGTTGAACGGAACTGCTATTTTCTGCACTCTGCTACTGGACTAGTGACTCGGGAGGGGGTATATATATATATTTTTTGGAAGGGGAGGGTGTTGTTTACTCGGGGATAAAAGTATCGGGTATGTTCGTCGTATCTCTAAGGTCATTTGGTATCTTTTAGCGTATTAAAATTGAAAGTTAGAATTTCGACATTTCTTAGTATCTTTTATCGCTTTATATTATGGGATTCTCTTTGGGGCAAAATATTGTCAATGTCACTTCCTTTTTAAAGGACATTCGCTATCTTTAAGGGGCGTTTTTGAAAATTCCGAACCAGCAAATATTGTGGGTATTATGTTTTGATTTAGCAGATGTTCTTTAGGTATTTTTAAATTGTTCATATATAATTAAGTTATGTATCGTTATATTGTATGATTTCAGATGTTTTATCATACGAAAAAACTTTACTTGCCATTGTCACCAGTCTATGCAGTCTTCAACCAGTCCTGGGGAACAACCAATGAGAAGTGGGGACATGCTACTCCGGTCGACTTACCCCAAAACCCGAGCAAATCACCAAGGACAAACACATGAATGGATTCTCCTACAAGAACATTACCACTGATGATATCCAAAGAAGTGCTACTCATCTTGTATCCAAGATTGCCGTTACAATGCTTGCCAGATGAAAGATGCAAACTGCACTGATGTGAACTGCTCGATTATGATCGAACTTTTCGGCCAGCATTCTTTTTACCGGCGGTTGGGTATCGATACTTTGACTTGGAGCAGCATTCCTACCAAGGGGTGAGACATAAGACTTATTATTGTTATTATCATCTTTATTATAATCATTATAATTATGACTATCATAATCACCATCATCGTCATGTTCATCATTGTCTTCGCCATCATTGTCATCATCATCATCATACTCATCACCATCGTAATTACCATCGTTGTCATAATCACCATCACCTTCATCATTTTCTTGGCCATCAACGTCATCATCATCATAATCATCACCATCATAATTACCATTGTCATAATCATAATCATAATCACCATCATCGACATCTTCATCATTGTCTGGACCATCATCGTCATCATTATAATTACCATCGTCGTCATAATCACCCGGGCATAATCACCTTCATAATCATTATCATAATCACCATCATCGACATCTTCATCATTGTCTTGACCATCATCGTCATCATCATCATCACCATTATCATCACCATAATCATCACCATCATAATTACCATCGTCGTCATAACCACCATCATAATCACCAACATCGACATCTTCATCAATGTCTTGACCATCATCGTCATCATCACCATAATCATCATCATTATCATCACCATCATAATCATTACCATCGTCATCATCATCAAAATCATCGTCATCATCATTATCTTCATAATCATCAACATCTTAGTCATAATCATCATCATTGGTATCATCATCATCATCATCAACATCGTTGCCATCATCACGACCATTATTGTCTTCCATAATCAATATTAGTAAATCTATATGAAATCGCACGATCTTCTCGTACAATATGTAATTAATAGGTACGAGTGATGTTTTGAAAGTTTTCAAAATTGAAATACTGATCGTAATTTGATAACTTTCAAAACATCACGAGTATCTATTAATTACAAATTGTACGAGAAGATCGTGCGATTTTTTATTTATAATATACTGAAAAACTAATTGGTACTCTGCATAGTACAATTTACGATTTAATTGTACTCCTCTCGTCCAATCAGAATCGAGTAATCTTTGTACAGTGTATTATAATAATAATTATCATCATCTTCATTATCACGTTACCATGATGCGTGCATAATAAACAACACTCATTCGTCACCACTTTCATCACCAGTTCCATCATCACTACTTAGTACTACCCGATATCTCACAGTCATCATTGCCATCATTATTACATTATTACAAGAAAAAAAATAAAGTAACCCATTATAAGAAGCCCATTATAAAACTCGGGTATTTCTACGAAAGCCCGAGTAATTAATAACCACCATGATTATCATCAAAAACGTTTTTGATGATAATCATGGTGGTTATTAATTACTCGGGCTTTCGTAGAAATACCCGAGTTTTATAATGGGCTTCTTATAATGGGTTACTTTATTTTTTTTCTTGTAATAATGTAATAATGATGGCAATGATGACTGTGAGATATCGGGTAGTACTAAGTAGTGATGATGGAACTGGTGATGAAAGTGGTGACGAATGAGTGTTGTTTATTATTACAGAAATCCCACATGGTAGCGGCAGGTGCTTGCTCAAACGGCTGCTGTCGATCAAACGTACCCTTGTCAAAACGGAGGGACGTGTCTCGAACACTGCGATACTCCAATGAAAAATTCACATGCAAATGTACTAACAAATACACAGGGCGAGTTTGCGAGAAACATATTTCCGAGTGCTTTGATATTTTAAAATGCTCTCGCTTCAAGGACAGGTTTCGAGCGAAGGAATTTATTCTCACTCAAAGCGGTTCTGGGCAAGAACTGACAATCATTTGCTATTTTCAATTTCAAACTAACACCTCATGGACTTTGGTCGAGTCTTTTCAACTTTCGAACAATAGCTACTTCAAGTACAAAGCGTTTTTTCCAAGACGCCCCTAGATCGCATAACGTGGCCAATTGGGCCGACTACCGTATGTCGCTTAGTATGATGAAGTTTGTTAGGTCCAAGACCACGCAATTTCGTGCTACTTGTAATTATAATTATAACGACCGACACTCTAACACCCCTGATTATGTACAAGCAAAGTTCAGCCAATTCGATCCGATGGAAGCCGTACATCATAAGGGAAAGTGCTTTATAAGTAATTATATAAATATCCGAGGACATGAGTACTACAATTTCAGTATCCCTATCTGGCAGGGTGCAGATGCTTATCACCCTAATATTGATGTTTCCTGGGGAATTTGTGGTTCACCAGTTTTTCCAGGCAGTTTAAAGAGCAAAGATAGCTTCGGATACTATGTTGTAATGAACGAACAATCAAACTGTTTGAATTCCACTTCTAGATCTGATCTTGATTATCGATGACTGTCGCATTAATTTGGAGAATTGAGGATGGGGTGTGTTAGGCCCGGGGTAGGGGGATGTACGAGAGGGGGAGTTCACTCCGGGAGTAAAAGTATCGGGTGTGCTCGTATTACGTAAGGGTAAAAATCAGTGATTTGGTTAGTATCTTTTAGGGTATTGAAATTTACATGTCTTGGTATCTCTAGAAGTTCGCATCAATTTCGGCGATTTTTTTCGACGGTTTTTTCGCTGCTTTTTTCGGCAGGGGGAGTTCTCTCCGGGGGTAAAAGTATCGGGTTTGCTTGTCGTGTTTTTTTTTTTAGGGTAAAACTCAGTAATTTGATATCTTTTAGTGTATTTAGAATTTCGAAATGTCTTTTTCCGTTGTATGCTTTTGTGTGGTATGGCTTACGGGTTGAAATGAAGGACTTCCGGTATCGTTTAGGGGTATTTTTGAAACTGCTCGACGAGCATACCCGATACTTTTACCCCGGAGTCCCCGCCCCCCGGTTGTTAGGAGGTAAAGAGAAGGTCTCCGGGGAGTTTGAGGATTTAATTTGTTATATTGTAAATAACATATAGACCCACCCCCTCGATAAGCTCTTGCTCTTGGACTTAATGTGTAAGTAAATATGTTAATATATATATAAAATATATTGTATGGTGCATGTTAAAATGTGAAATCGCTTTTGTTTTGTATTACTCATGTTTCATTGGTGTATTATTTGCACTCTATTCTTTACTATTAATCACGTGTCTTTTCATTGAAAACTTTAGTGCTTGACTGAAGGGCAGGTAACTTAAATTGGTATTCTAAAGAAACTTCTATCTTGTCTCTTCGTTTTCAAATGCTACATCCAAACACTAAGCAAAAATCCGGCATTTTTAGATGTTGATAAACTAAAACAACAGTCACTTGTAGGTGAACTACGACTTTGTTGCCCTTCAGTCAGTACCGGAAGTGACGTCTATTGCTGGTAAAGAATTCAAACATGATTCAAGCATGATTTATATATAGTTTATCATTATATAAATAACATGTTAATGAGCTTTGCACGGGTGACCATACGATTGATCACTAATTAATTGCATATAAATATGATATTCTTGGAATTGCAAACAATCAAGAAATAATGTATCAGAACTGGCTGTTGTATTATAAAGAATATTTAAGAATATTTAGCATACTTATCAGATATATAATGAAAAAAAGCTAAGTTGTGTATGCCCCAGCGCAAAGCTCATTAGCATGTTATTTTATTTGTATGTTAAAATGCGTTGTGTGGAATCGCTCTATTGTGTTATTATAAAACACATTACATTCATACTTGTATTTACTTTAAAACTTTGAATAAAAAGAATGAATATTGTACCATCATTTGTGTAAATAAATTATTATTTTTAGGGGGGCGGCTTTGTTTCGATGACAATCTTTTTTCGTAGACTTAAATCCCTTGGGGGGGGGGGGGGGGTAATTTTCAACTTGATTAGCCCATACTGGCTACTTTTGGAAATAGTTTTAAACTTTTCTTTCAACTAGAATTTTTTTTATTTGAAATTTAATGCTTATTCCAAATATTATAAGAAAAATGAGGTGTCCCTAGCTCGTTTTCGAGATAATCATCATTTAATGGATGCCTACGCGCGAGATTTTGAAGCAAAATATGCCCCAACGGAAGAGATATGAAAAATATCACAACTCATAACAGAATAGTTATTTTCACTATTTATAGCACAAATACCGGCTGGTGAACCATTCTACAATACAACATGGATAGTTTTGAATAAAAGTAACTTTCGGTACTTTCAAAACTCGCATAAAGTCGATCAAAAACTCCTACGAAAATCTATTTTTTTGTACGTTACAAAAATAAACTTATTTAAAAAATTTATTATAACAGCTAATCGTCCTATTTCACTATGACGTCACATCAAAACATTATATTGTCTTAACGCTAAGGATAATGGACGCCAGTGGGAGACAGATTCATAACAACAATACATGACAGTACCTAGGCATGGAGAAGAGGCAGAGGCATTCTGGACTCGCTGAAGCTTTTGAATTTGGTATTGTGAAAGACCAAACGCTCCCCAGCAAATTTATTGCAAAACGTAAACTGCAAAAAGTCAACATGGAAAAGGCAAATTTTGCAATAAAGTTGCTGAGGGGCGCCAAAAACGCCAAAAACGCTGGCGTTTAGGTAAACTTGCCGAATTATTTGACAATCTGTTGTGTTTAAAATTACCTGATATCTGATTCACACCAGCGGCATAAGTGTAAACTTTGAAGTAGTTGCGATATACTTTATTGATATTTACTTTGAGGGTTAACCTGTGTCGTTTTCTGTCTTTCTCGTAGAGATAACTTTCTATAACGTCGACCTGAACCAGCCCCAAAATCTGCTTCCCCAAGCTTGGCCTTGCCCTTATATCTTAAATCCCAAACCCTCGAGGGAATCCTAAACACACAAACACATTCACATACACCGAATCATAATATGTCAGCCAATTTGAATAACAATTCTTTTTGACTGCCCAGCCTCGCATACATGTGAAAAGTCTATTGTTTTCCAACGTGAACACGAGGCTAGACAGTCAAGAACAATAAGAGTACGCCATATTTGGATTCTGTCTATGCAGTCATTTAAAAAAAACATTGTCGCTGACCGGCTCCTCGACTACGCGACTCCCAAGCGGGAGTATGGGTAAAAATCACTGAAGCAATAAATTTTTAGCACGCGCGCTGAATAATATGCTGAAATATAGCGAGTACATGAATGAATGTGTGCCTTCACGTTCTGTACAAAGAAATAAACCGTTGTATAGAGCGTGGAGATATCGACAAATAAATAGCTACTTCTTCAGTTTTATTTATGCAGAGGATTTGTTTCATCCAAATCAATAGAAACAAGGCACTCAGAGCTCAAGTGTACATTTGTATTAATTCATATTGACTGGGACGGTAAATATCCAGAACATTCATATTTTTTCTCGGATAAACAACCACTTTTCCTTGCCAGACCAGCAAGCCCCTGTCATTTATGGATTATTAAAGTGTAATTTTTATTTTTCACAACCGAATCAGGCATATCAGACACACGGTGAGATACCAACATCAATGATCTTCTTCCAGTGCAACTGGGGCCAGAATTTTAAAGGTTCTTTAATTGCTAGTCCACATATATTCATTCACCGCATACGGCTTTTTGGGAGAGCAATTTCTGTAGCCAAGCAGCTTAGATCTCGTTGCCGACAATTAGGATTCTTGACACGACGGTTTTTAACTACTTTACCTGGATTTCATTCCTCTGCCTGATTTTGATTCCCCCGCGTCGGCCTCTATACTTGAGTATTACTAGCGACTTGAGGTGATCCATTACTTTTGAAGATGGTTTTAAAGCAAAACTACGAAGGGATAAGAGCTTCTCTCTGTCCATTGAGAGTTGTATTCGACACCGCGTTGCCGCAGGCTCGCTTTGTATGCGGGGATACCCAACATTTTTGTCTCATGATTTCTCGTGATTGTAAGCTGCCAGCGGTCTGTACAAAGGATTTATTAAGAGTGAATGGTCTGATCCCAGGTGTAATCGATGTAGATGAGGCATGATCGTCCGGGGTGGTGTAGTCTTGAGAAAGACTGATGGTGTTGATGTCTGACGTTTCGACAACCTGAGCGGAAGTCATCTTCAGAGTAAAGAAAATGAAAAGACAGCGGTGTTATTTATGTGTCTGGTTCGTCGGTAATGTTGTTGTTGATGCGTGGGTAGGTGTTAGTCATTGTGTTAGCGGAAAGCTTGAAGTCGTTAATGAGTCTATTGTAGGAAGCCGGTAGTGTTATGCAACGGTTAAGTGGCTTTTGTTCTAAGCCGGTGTACCAGCTTTCAAGTAGTCGGCGTTGGTGATAGTTGGTGCAATGTGTAATGGAGGCGGCAGAGTCCCAGTTAATGGAGTGACCAGTATGTTTGTGATGTTCCGCAATGTGGTTGTTAGGGTCTTTGTTTTTCGTGGCACGTTTATGTTCAGTTAGTCTCGTGTTCAAATTTCTGCCGGTCTCACCAATGTAGGTAGCGTTACAGTCGGAACAAGCTATTTTGTAAATAGCTCCTTGTCTGTTAATGGGTTCGTCTTTGTCCTTAACGTTAGTCAATAAACGTCTTAATGTCATAGTAGGCTTGTGAGCAACGCGAATGTTGTAGGGTTGTAATATGCGTTGAATGGTCTCAGAAGTACCTCTGATGTACGGTATGGTGGCAGTGGCAGTGGCTGTGGGTTGATTGTCGGTTCTGTCAGTGAGTGAAGTGTTTTTGTGAATGTTTCGTTTGACGAAATCTACATTGTAATTGTTCTTATCGAACACACTTTGCAAATATTCGTACTCGTCATGAAGTTTGTCAGGTGAATCACAAACACGTTGTGCACGTCGAGTCAAAGTCTTAATAGTGGTAGCTTTGTGTGAGGTGGGATTGTAAGATGTCTGGTCGAGCAGTCTGTCAGTGTGAGTAGGTTTACGGTATACAGTTGTATGTAAGCGATTGTCAGAGTGAGGATTTATTGTAAAGCACATTGCGATGTATGTGAAATGCGCTATATAAGCACCACATTATGGCCTCTTCTACACGAATCTGATCCGGCTGAAACCGCATAGAAATATTTGCGTCCACACGAATCTTGTTGATCGTTTCCTATTCAAAAGTATGCGGTTTGGGTGTCCGGATTCACTGGATACGTGTAAACGATAGGCCGATTCGCATCAAAAAGTATGCGGTTTCAAAAGTATCCGGATCCGTGTAGCCGGGGTCTATGTGTACATTGCATTTTATGGGGCCCGGTTTAGAGTGTACGCTATTGTATGCAAGTTACATACCTTGTTTTGTTTTTCTGTTGGTATCAATCAATAAAATGTACATTCCCACGCTGATATTGCTCCCTTTGTCTTGTCTTTATAAAAAGCACATATACCCTTTCCGAGAAAGTTTGTCATCCGTAAAAAGCATACAAACTAGTGGCGCAAAGGATCATAGATCAGTTCCGAAACTTGAAATGTGCATTTGACACGCCTTTCGTGGCTTCTATTGGATGGTTGAGGTTAAACATTTATTACGTCATCGCTTGCATATTGGAAACTGATCAGCGGCACGTTCAGCAGTCTCTATTTTTTGGCGAAAATGTTGAGCGTAAAACAGTCTTGAAATAAGGATTCTAATAAGTTAAAGTTGTTATTTCTCAACAACACATTCAAAGTGTGGTAATGTGGCCTTGGGTTCCCTGGGTCAAGTATACATAGGTAACCCATAATCCCCTGCGCTACTAGCTTGTAGGCTTTTCACTTCATGAGTGACAAAGTTTCTGGTTTTTTTTTATACACAGGTTGGTTTCGTGCTTTGTTTAAACATAGAATCAGTCCTCTCTATTAACTATGGTTTAAATACACCCTTTCCGAGAAACTTTGTCATTCATAGTATCAAAATCCTACAAGCTTGTAGCGAAAGGGGCTGAAAAAACTATGTAAACTATGTATACTGTTACTAGTACGTAGTGATTCCATGGCAACATCGTCACACTTGAACGTGTTATTTGAGAAATGACTATTTTGACTTATAAGACAACATGAAAGGCGTACCGAATGCACATTTAGTTTTTGAACTGATCCTTTGCGCCAAGGTTGTAGGCTTTTTAGGGTGACAAACATTCTCAGAAAGGGTGTATGACGATCAATTGAAGGCCATTTTACTATTTTAGGTGACTTCAACTCTAATAAATTTAACTAAGCTATACAGTTTCACTAAATGCACTTTAATAGACAGTTGAATAGTGGACGTCACCTAAATTAGATAATTTAGTTACTATTTTAGTTTACGTCACAACAATTTATTTTCGAATGAAAACAAAAAGATTGCATCATTGTGTGCAGAAGTTCCAGTGGTTCAATTTTGGGTTCCCTGTGCCACAATTGTTTTTGATGCGGGTTCCCTGTGTTGCTACAAGACCTTAACAAGATGGCGGCTTGTTTGAGTAGTCGATTTGGAAGTGTTCGTTCTGTTTGTAAATTTGCTCAACAAGCACAACTACTAAGAGCAATTTCTACTTCAAGCTCAAGACGAGATTCTAAAGACTCGTTCTTTAGTCGTCTTACTGGTTCACCGAAAATAGAACGAGCTACTGACGCTCATTCTAAAGTGCTTACTAGAAAAGAGACACTTTACGAACTCGACGGTGAGTTGTTAAAAAAACATGGAATATGACATTCTTAACAACCCAAAAATGCATTAAAGGCAGAAAATATTTAACAGCATTTAATCAAGATTTATTTACTGCAAGACTTACGTGTGCTTACGAGTTTAATTATCGAAATAATCGAGAGCTAAGATGATTTTCATTACAGTTTTTGTATCACAACACGAAATTGTTTTTATGTGATATCATTTATTTTTTCAGTTCAACATGTGAAACCTGAATGCATCGAGGACTATATTGCACTAGTGTGAGTATTCATGCAAAAATCTGACCTGATAGTTTTATTATTGTACACTATATCTCAATATTGTTGGAGGTTTTGAAATCTACTTTTTATATATGAAAATATATATCTAATATTGTTAATAATAATTTTAACAATATTATTTGATTTTTTGCTATGTAGTAGCTCAATCAATCAATACTTTATTTAATAAAGCAGGTTAAAACATTATGGGAATAACTAAAAAGTTTTTTAATAAAATATATATATACCGGTATATAAAGCTACTGGTTTAGTGCACTATGCTCAAAACAAAAGGAAAAACAAAGTCTATGCAGAATATTCTCGAAATACACTATAAATCTGTTTTTTAAGCTGCAATATATACATGGTCACATGACATAGTAATCCATAGGACGATATCTAGAAGTCTTTCATTATGGCTTTGGTGTAGAACCCGTCAGCTGATATCCTCTGGGCTCTTAGCACTCTTTCCTTTCTTGGTATTATCTCACAAGAATAGCCAACCTTATTGAGACTAGCTATATTTAATGTAGGCTTAACTCTAGAATACCTGTCCACTTATTCAAATAACAATATAATATTTTGTGTTGATGCATTTAGTGCCCAGGGATTTTGGAGTTATTCCTTGATGTAATTAAGCTATTAGAGCACAACACTAAAACAATGAAATAAAAACAAAATGGTTACAAAGTTAACAAAACATTTTTTATAATGGCTATCAATTTTAGTGAGTATCACACAACCAGAAATACTTAAAACTTTAGCATGGTAGATCTGGATAACATGCACCTCATTTTTATTGTTTAAGTCAATTCGAATATACAAGTTAAACAACTTTAATTAACAATGTCATCACTTTTTCTTTAGGGAAATAACGAAAAATCACTAAATTTATCGTAACTAAGAGCGCCATTTGAGATAACATTATTGACCTTTGTGCCTAGTTTAACGATATCTGGTTTCACATCCAGCAACACGACCTAGCGTCACGTATTCTTTGTACAAGGATATTTTAATTTAAATATAACAGCTATGAATCATACATGTAAGTGGCAGTAGCTCTCGTTATTAACACATTATTTATCAATCTAACAAGTGTTTATACAGCTAATTTCAAAAAAATGTACAATACTGAAAAATGCATATTGAATAGTTCATTGCAAGACCGAAATGCATTCTGGGTCATAGAATTGTTTAAAGTAAAATAAATAATAATTAGTGTATAATTTTTTCTTAGTGCATTCCATTCAAAACAATAAACAAGCTTTTTATGGAGTAAATATATCTATATAATTATATAACTTTTATTTCAAATTGATGAGACCCACAATGCCATTTGGTCTTGGAATGCACTATTCAGTATTCAACATTTATTTAAATAGCTGTATACGCATTGACAAAGATAGCAAATGTTTGTGGACTTTCATCACAAAACACCAAATATTTAAAGGGATCCTCCACTAAAAATGAACTTGAACTTATATGGTGATAAAAATTATGCTGATTTTAAATATATATCAAAAATTTTCATCAGATGATTTTTCGCGCAGAAGAAACAGTTTAAAATGCGAGAAAAATATTTTTGGGATCCCTGTGGCACCTTCTGATGACGTCATGTTGCTCTCAACGATCCAAAAAGAAGGCTTTCTTTTCGCTGTAAAGTTAGAAAATGAAATAAAAACTTTTGTTGTTTGCTCAACTTTGCAAAGTCTTCAGACTTTCAGACAGAAAAATTTCAAACCGATTGAAAGACAAAAGTTTGGAGTAATTTTCATTTGTCATTTAATCAATTTATCTCAAAAAAGTAGGTAAAATAGCATCATACTTCGGAATACTTCGAAAGGTATTTTTTTGAAGAACCTATATTAATTGTTTGGGGAATTCTTGCACAATAGGATTAGGCAGAACCAATTTTCGCACGATATTTATAGTTATATTCATATATATTTCCCATCGTGGGGGAGCAACATGACGTCATCAGAAGGTGCCACAGGGATCCCTTTAAGGTTATTCTTAACTACTGGAAAAATTTAGATCATGTGAAATCATTACTTGCTTAATGTCTTCGCAATAACATCTGTTTTTTAGAGGTGAAACTTTACCACGTATCAGTGAAGACTCTCAGTTTCCTGGGAAACTTGTAGGAAGCTGGACAACAATGTTTGGAAGACTTGATCAAGCCAGTAAGTGCTCCATTTAGAAGCATTTTTGTAATAATAAAATGTCCCTGTGAAATGACAGGTCGTAATGAAATTTTTATCATGTGACACCTAGTATTTACGTGGAAATATTTGTCTGGTGATAGAATGTTTTGTAGAGATGTTACAAGTCACATAAATCAAATCTTGTTTGAATTATTGTACATGCAATAGGCAAAGTGATTTTCCCCTACCTTATTTCGTGTACATGTATTTAAGTGACATGTCTTATTGTTGTTTGCAGTTCATCTGTGGATGTTTACTGGTGGTTATGCATCAGTTGTTGAAGCAAAGCAGTATATCAGGGAAAATCCAGTAAGCTATCTAATAATAATCAGAGTTTATATTATTATTATATATTATAAACCTTATTGCAAGAATGTTGTCATATGAAAAAGAACATTAGCAATTTAGTAACAAAGGAATATCAGGAATAACAAAACAAAGAGTTCAGCTTGAGTGATTATCTTTTGTCTTTAATTGTTTTTCCACTAAATTATTAAAGTTAGCTCTTGCAACTAGGTGTATGTAATGATAGAGAGTGCAAATAAAATACCCCTGCAACAAGTAATTCTATTTAGTACTAAATAGTACTATTTAAACAATAGAGAACAATAGAATTAGCATAAATATCACTATTTAGTACAATATACCAGAATCTATAAAAAGTGCCCCATCAATTGATTGTTTAAAAATTTATTGAAAACACATTTATTTCTTAGTGACTTAAATTTTCATTGTATATTTTCTCACATTTATTTTCTCACTATAATGTTTACATAAGCGCACTGAGACATATGTATAGTGCGCTATACAAGAACCTACTATAATTATTATTTTAGTGCATGCTTTTAAACTATTATATTATATTATTATTATAACACAGAGTTCAATATTCATCTTTCAGGAGTACCTAAAATTTGCAAGGGAAAGACGACATATGATGTACAGCCGTGAGAACCAACTGCTACATGAATTTAGTTTCTGGGGTGAGCCAAGCCCTAGAAAAGATCCACATATCTACGAACTACGTACCTATCACCTTAAGGTTAGTCTAGACATTTCACCTATGTACTTGGGCTTCCTGTGGAAGACCCTAATCTTAAAAATGATAGGTAATAGAATGTTATGACACCGTGAAGAATGCGAACTTAACTTTACTGATGTTTCAAGGTTCAGGGGACAGGTAAGGGATCTCTTAAGAAAATCCCCTACAAGGGGATATGAGAGACACGTTGGGACAAAGGGTATGTCCACTTGAGGACATGGGACAGTCAAGGGATCTCGAGGGGATTCTTAGGGGACAAGGGACACAGGAGGAAAGACAGGGGAAGCAGTAGGCCAGTACTGGACATGAGTGAACCTAGTAAGTACACTTTACTAGAATACAGGGATTTTATGGCCATGCTTGTGGATGTGTTGTTCAGAAATGACTATTTTGACTTGACACATGTACATTTAATGTTTTTTTAAGAAATGATGTGAATTAATTTTACAATAACTGTATTTTTAATTTCTAGCCAGGAACTTTGATTGAATGGGGAAATAACTGGTGAGAATTAACGCTTATATATAATATTATTATAATATTATATGTAATATTATTACCTAGAGTAAAATGATGAAGAATAACAGAGACAAAGTTGAAGTTATTCTTCACTGATATTCATCAAGCCTGAGGAGCATAATAATATTTCTAGGTTGTTATTTCAAATAAAATTAACCAGCCATTTCCAGAAAAAAGCTATTTTCAGACTTATTTCTAAAAGAGTGTGAAACACCTTAGATGATTATTTAAAAAACATTGAACATTATCCAACCAATCAGCAAGCAGGATTTCTATAATCACCTGCATATTTTACAGTTATGTCTTCTATTGTTACTGCTTGTATTTCATGAAAGTTTAATACTACCAAATTTACTAAACTGTTAATTATTAGTCTGAAAATGACAATAGACTTGTCTTTGTTATTCAACATACTCATTTGACTTGTTGGAGTGACAGAAATGATCATGTGACATGCAGTGTGAATGCAATGTGAATGCTTATAGGCTTATGCTGAACAATGCTGCATATCCTACAAGTCACATGATCAATTTCATTGCCCGAAAAAGCAGTTAGAATAGCAAAAACAAGTTGGTCAGTTTTTTTTAGACTGTGAACAGTTAAGTGTATTTGGTAGTGCTACCAACTTGTGGTATTAATCAACTTTCATCAAGTATGCTTACTAAAATATCACTGATTTAGATTTGACAAAATATATCGGAACATAACAAATCAATGTCGATTTTGTTTAAACACAAAAAACTCCAAGCTGTATTCTGATAGCCAAATATGATTTTTAAACAATTTTTAAATGCAGCAATTGTAGCAATTATAAGGGAACCAGGCTTAAGTATAGTATCAAAGTTTGATGTGTTGTTTTTCCTTGTTAAATTACCAGGGGTGGAGCGATCAAACTAAGGCAGAAGGAGAATGAGGCAGTTGGAGGGTTCTTTTCTCAGATTGGTGAATTATACATGGTGCACCATATATGGGGTAGGCTGAATACTCTAACATATCAACTAGTTTATTGAACAGTCAAAATAACAAATAACAAAGGCTTTTAGCCATAAACATCCCAAGGCCTGTAAACTTTATTTTATTTTTTCTTTATCCTATTTTATGTGCTATGTAATATGTACAGTATGTGCAGCTGAACTGTATGGGATCAGAGTTAAGATCCTGTTAACTCTGATGGGATATACAGTGGTGAGTCAAAGACGAGTCCGAAACAAATATTGTATAGTACTTATGCAAGTCGAACGTTAGTTCTTTCATATTTTACTAAAATTGTCAAGATAAAAGTAAATCTGGCTGAAGTTCAAGTTAAAACTTGTAAATCAGGACGAATCTGTGTGAGATATACAATGTACAACCTCCTCCACTGTTATAATTTCTTTTGTCAATTTCTCATTTTTTATTCATTTTATTTTAATTTAGGGCTATGTTTTGTTTTAAATCATTTTGCTTTGTTTCACTTGTCTGTTTACTTGTCTGTATAATTTTAAAAGCGTTATTTATAATATTCATTATATTTCAGCTTATAAAGATCTTTTAAAACGAAAAGAAATTCGTGAAAACTTGTGGAATGATGCAGGCTGGGATGACTGTGTCGCTAATACAGGTATATTGTCAAGAATATATTAATAATGACAACTTATTGACTTGCACATTTTAAAATATCCATTTTTGTTTTTTTGTATTTTGTATTTTTATTTTAAGCGCTTAGAACAGACTTGAATAAGCGCTATATAAGCTATATATTATATATTATGGTGATAATAATGTGAATAAATATGGTGTTTATAGGTGAACGTAGTGTTTACAAGTATTTTGATGCTACATGTAATTTGCCAACCATTTTCACAAAAGATTTTTTAATATTCTTTGTTGTAATAACAATGGTTGGTTGGCAAAACAAAATACGTCACTGTACGTCCATTGTATAATATTTGTAATGATGATAATGGTTTAAATGATGATAGTTAAGGTAATGATGATGAGGGTGATGATGATGATATAGGTGATGATGATAAAGATGATGGGGGTGATGATGATAACAGAGCTGATGATGATGAGGGTGATGATGATGATATAGGTGATGATGATAAGGGTGATGATAATAAAGATGATGGGGGTGATGATGATAACAGGTGATGATGATGATGATGAGGGTGATGATGATGATATAGGTGATGATGATAAGGGTGATGATAATAAAGATGATGGGGGTGATGATGATAACAGAGCTGATGATGATGAGGGTGATAATGATGATATAGGTGATGATGATAAGGGTGATGATAATAAAGATGATGGGGGTGATGATGATAACAGGTGATGATGATGATGAGGGTGATGATGATGATATAGGTGATGATGATAAGGGTGATGATAATAAAGATGATGGGGGTGATGATGATAACAGAGCTGATGATGATGAGGGTGATGATGATGATATAGGTGATGATGATAAGGGTGATGATAATAAAGATGATGGGGGTGATGATGATAACAGAGCTGATGATGATGAGGGTGATGATGATGATATAGGTGGTGATGATAAGGGTGATGATAATAAAGATGATGGGGGTGATGATGATAACAGAGCTGATGATGATGAGGGTGATGATGATGATATAGGTGATGATGATAAGGGTGATGATAATAAAGATGATGGGGGTGATGATGATAACAGAGCTGATGATGATGAGGGTGATGATGATGATATAGGTGATGATGATAAGGGTGATGATAATAAAGATGATGGGGGTGATGATGATAACAGGTGATGATGATGATGAGGGTGATGATGATGATATAGGTGATGATGATAAGGGTGATGATAATAAAGATGATGGGGGTGATGATGATAACAGAGCTGATGATGATGAGGGTGATGATGATGATATAGGTGATGATGATAAGGGTGATGATAATAAAGATGATGAGGGTGATGATGATAACAGGTGATGATGATGAGGGTGATGATGATGATATAGGTGATGATGATAAGGGTGATGATAATAAAGATGATGAGGGTGATGATGATAACAGGTGATGATGATGAGGGTGATGATGATGATGGTGATGATGATGATGATGGTGATGATGATGATAATGTAATACTACTGTATCTTTAGTCTGTATTAAGTTTTGTATTTTTCTTTTGTTTTCGTTTCAGTGCCTCTAATTCGCCGGATGGAGTCTCGAGTCATGGTTCCTCTACCCTTTTCACCAACAAAGTAATAGCCTGTACATAAATTCACTTGAAAGGTTTAGATAGATCAAGAACGAACGCAGGACTGAACACACAGAACACACCAATTTTAAAAAAGGTTGAAAGTGTTAGGTCATTCAGCCAAGGACATGTATGCTGTCTATAAAAACATGTTTACCGAAAGCGACATTTTAGTTGAACAAATTATCAATAGCCATGTTTTTGACCAGAATATTGACTCGCTACGAACTCGATTCATTTCATGACAAATTGCAACGGACGTCTTTTGTATTTTAGGTGTTTTTTAAAAGGTGTTTTGTCAATCGATCAGTCACACCCTTGAAGCTTTTTTCAAGGGTTTAAGTGCGGAAATGTTATCGAAATCTGTATGGATTCTTGTACATGGCCAATGACAATTCTATCAAAATTTTATTAGGAAATTCAGGCTAGTCTATAAATTTGTTTATTTGATTAATCCAATACAAATTTGATTGGTTGAGTGAAAAATCAAATACAACACTTCTAGCTTGTAGTTTACAAGCTCAGTCTAAGGTGAACATTTCGTTATAGAAAACATGATTGTAATTTACATGTGCTTTTTAAAGCCTACCAAAAAAGACAAGTAAAAAAGTGCAATACAAAAGCAAGTATTAGAAAATGATTTGTTTACACAGTTACTCTGTGATGGGTTGGGCTGTCGTTATGGCAGTCACATGTATGCCTGTGGGTAACCTCAAAGCCCGGGGGGGGGGACTCCCTTATAAAAGGGGGCGGGGGTCCTCGTCGTCCCTTTTAGGGTTTGAAACCAGTGTTTTGGTCTCGCTTAGGGTGTTAATGACGAGATTGCCCACCAGCTGAGTTTTGTGGTACCTTTTAGGGTATAAGATCAACAACAATGCTTCTTTTCAAAGATTGATTTTTATTCTAATCGCCTTTCCGGTCCCTCATAGGGGTGAAATTTCATCACTGCCACGCCCATCTCAGAATACAGGTCCCTTTTAGGGGTCATTTTCAGAATTTCCGACGAGGACCCCTGCCCCCTTTTATAAGGGAGTGCTCCCAATATCAAACAAGCCTTGGTTTAACAAAGTTGGATGTCTTATTTACTATTGATTTTATTTGTAAACCAACAACGATATCGTGCTACAGTCTCCCTGGGGGAGGGGGAGGGGATACATGTTTATCCCGCATTTAAATAACTGCTTTCCTAAACTAAAATATTTAACCTTTCCATTTTTCCCTGACATATATTGTCGAGAATAATCCCTGTTACCTGAAAATAATTGCTCCTGTTCCCTAAAACCCCTTGTCTCACGTCATAGCGAATACTTTCGCCACTATAATTTGCTATTGTCAGTTCAATTAAATCAAGCAACTGAATAAGAATATCTAACGGCCTAAAAACAGAAGGCATTATGGTTATGTGAAAGTAGAGAATGGTCCACATACACCCTTTCCGAGGAAGTTTGTCACGCGTGAAAAGCACACAAGATAGTGGCGCAAAGGATCATGGATCAGTTCAGAAACTAAATGTTCATTCGGAACGCCTTTCTCAATAACATATTGACAAGTGTAGCAATGTGGCCATGAAATCCCTGCGTTCTAATAAAGTATACATAGGTAACCCATCATCCCCTGCGCTACTAGCTTGTAGGATTTTCACTTAATTCACGGGTGACAACATTTCTCGGAAACGGTGTAAATGTATCGTATGTCGTCACATCCGGACTTTTTCTCGTCTATGTTCGGTCGTGACGCATGCTGGATTGATTGTTGTTGTTTGTTTGTTTGTTTGTTTGTTTGTTTGTTAGATAGTTCGTTCGTTTCTTTTGTTTGTTTGTTTGTTTGTTTGATTTCTTTCATTCAGTGATAAGCAAACACATATTTCAATATCTTTAAATATTTAATATAAACTTTTATAAGCAATATATACATTAAATTATTTACAATTTCATTTCGTATTTTTCCTATCCTATCCTATTTACAATTGTCATTTTATCTTTTGCTAAAACTATATTTGCATTATAAAAAATAACCTTAAACTGGCCTAACCCTATTTAATCTATTACAATCTTAACAATACTATTATTAGTCCGGCACGAAACCTTTCGCCGTTTGCTGACTACGTCGTCATTGGGGCAACGCTTTCTCTTCCGTGAGGAAGTGACGTCACTATGTAAGTCCATGCTATCAACAGGGTGAATGTCAAACAAATCAAACTTGACTTCCTGTTGTGACGTTGAGAATAAGAACATATCTGGTACATAATCATCCAATGGGTCCCTTGATGTATGACTGTGACCTGACACGCCTTTGGAGGGGCTCTGTACGGACTTACGCTGCGTAGCAACTGTCTCAGAGCTGCCACGTGACTCTTGTTTGATGTTATCAATGAGTTCCTTCAGCTCCAAAAATTCTTTGCTGGAGCGGAGCTCGTTAATGTCAGTAGAAGGGACCTCGGGAGGAAGGTACATATCATAGATACTGTTAATGTCCATGTCATTATATGTACCGTCAAATAGAGCCTCGGTGTCAGATAGGTCCAGATTCTGAAGGCTGCACCATACATGGGCCTACAACAAGATGAACCACTACTTTTAATATCAAAATAAAACATTTAACAAAGGTAGTATGTAAATGATATGGAAACGGGGAGAGAAAGATCAAAAGGAAGGAATCGAACAAAATATGAATGAAACGCTAGATAAAAAGCGCAGGAAGAGGCATCCTCGGGAACCCAGGGTTACTCTTCTGTCGCTCGGTTCTCGCTCCCAGAAAATATTTTTCTGGAACTGAGCGAGAAACAAGCGACAGAAGATTACCCTGGGTTCCCGAGGATGAGGAAAAGGATTTTTAAGAAGAAAAGCGGTGTCACGCAGACTTTCTAGAATGTCTGATATTTACCTCCTTTTCTCCTCCGCTTTTCTTCTCCTCTTCAGCAACACGCGTGACTGTCACATTTTCACTACAGGTCACGTCAGTCGTCATGGTTTCTGTCACGCGGGATGATTCAGCTGGTTTTTCAAGGCGTATTTCACCACGCTCAACTGAAGCATCAGCAAGATCTAATGATTCGGCAAGTAGTTGCGTCATATGCTTGGCGATCAATGCATCGTCGGTCTGTGGATATGCAATAAATACATGCATAAGCATCGGCATTAAAAACAACATTTATCATTATTTCTATAACTATGATATAGATATAATATTACTGATTCCATAAGTCAAAAAAATCTAAAGAAAAGAAACGGAAGATAAAATGCGCAGGAAGCTGATTTTTTAAAAAGAAAGGCGGGAAAATACGGTGTCACGCAAAGACTTTACCTGCTTTACTCCTCCGCTTTTCTTCTTCTCAACAACAGGCGTGACTGTCACACTTTCACTACAGATCACGTCAGTCGCCATGGTTTCTGTCACGCGGGATGATTCAGTTGGTTTTTCGTAGCATATTTCACCACGCTCAAAAGCATCTGCGAGGTCTAATGCTTCGGCAAGTAGTTGCGACATGTGCTTGGCGATCAATGCATCGTCGGTCTGTGGATATGCAATAAATACATGCATTAGTATCGGCATTAAAAACAACATTTATCATTATTTCTATATAATTAAACTGATTCCATATGTAATTTGGTCCAGTTCGCCCTATATCAGATAGTCGCTAAATTTCACAGAGCATGTGACGTCACAGAGCAACTGGGACCGTCTCGTGGAATCAGTCTAACATAAAAGGGCGTTTGCATTAAAGCAACATACACCCTTTGCAAGAAAGTTTGTCACCCGTGAAAAGCACACCAGCTAGTGGTGCAAACGATCATGGATCAGTTCAGAAACTAAATGTTCATTCGGAACGCCTTTAATTCTCAATAACTTATTGACAAGTGTAGCAATGTGGCCATGAAATCCCTGCGTTCTAATAAAGTATACATAGGTAATCATAATCCCCTGCGCTACTAGCTTGTAGGACTTCACGGGTGACAAAGTTTCTCAGAAAGGGTGTATACCTCAACTACCAAAATGCCTTGCCTTCTTCATTTTGTCAATACGTACCTCGTTATCAGCCTCAAGTATGTCCTTCACAACGCTATAAGGGCTCTCAATGGTTTGAGGCCTTGAGAAGGGACGTGTGGGCACTGAATATGGAGCTGGTCTGTTAGAGCTCCTATGATATGCAGTCCTGGCTGAACGAATGGGTCCAAGTAGGTCTTGGTTATCTATTCAATACAAATTACATTATATGTTTGTGCGGACATAACTTGGGGATAGCAACTGTTTTCATTATGCTCCTAAGTGTAAAAAGGTTGTTTAAAATAAGACTAAAATGGTGAATGTGATGTTGATGCGAGACAACCTTTATACAATCCGGTGTATACACCTAATTGCAAGAACGTTAACGTCGCTCTGACTTTTGTAATTTAGAGCTAAAGAAATTAATAAAAAGACAAAGAATACCACTCGAGCAGCTGAACTCTTTCTTTTGTTCTTTCTTAGTAAAGCACTAATGTTCTTTTTCATGTGACAACATTCTTGCAATTATATAGGTGTATGTTCACACACAAAATGTTTAAAAAACAAGGTTGCTAAAATGTTGCTGCAAATTGCTTTCCAAGACCGAGTGGAAAACAATATGCAGCATTGCTCAATTGGAATACTTTAATAATACTTACTTGGTTTGTGACAGACATTGTGTGTATTTCCAGTACATGGAGACTCAATGTCTGTATCATTAACCGACATGTCTGGGAAAAATTGCAGCAGTCGGTAGGATGGGAGGACATGTTGAATACCGCTATTAATCACAGGTGTCCAAGTTGTCCGGCCATTCTGCACTGGAGTACTAACTTGTTGTTGGGCCAATGCAGCCCTTTTACGTGGTGCCCGATGTGGAGACACACGGTTACTGCGGGAAACATGTCGTTTTTGTTGCTGTTTGCCCAGAAAGGTGGTGTTTGCCAGCGAGTATTGTACGTCAGCAGGGAAAGAAAGACATCTAGCGACGTGTTTTTCCTACAAAACATCAAAAAATGATTACTTTATTATGCTGAAATATTCGGCGTTAAGTTTGCCGCGCTTTACGGTGAACGAGTTAGAGAGCCGCAAGGAGTTATGCGCATTTTGCATTGCTAAGTTACAAATTAGTTTTTCTACTTGTTTCACAATTCTTATTTCATTTCTAATTCACATTTATCGAAAACAGAATTAATGTTCTGAGATAAACTAACCTCAAACTCGCCAGGAAAATGTTTGGTAGGTGTCGCTTGTGAACTGTATGCAGCTTCACTACTGCGACACTCACAACTAATGCAAGAAAGAAAAGCATTTTTAAAGCTTTTTTTCTAGACTTCTAAAGTCACACTACTACATAAACATGCATCAGAAAACAAAACATTCGTTCAAGCATTCCACTCACGTGAAAACAGGAGCGACTTGCGACATTTTCAAATTTTATTTTGTAATTTTCGTGATTTCAACTTTCAGATTTGTTTCACAGGTTTCACCTTCAACGGTTTTCTGCAAAACTGACGAAGTCGTCTTGGAGATGGTGTTTTATTTGCGAAACCATCACGTGATACTCACGACATCAATCCCATCGGCCACTGCAGTGTTTACGTTACTATGGTATTTGTGATTCAATTGGCTGGTCAAAAGCGCTCGCGCACTTGCGTTTTGAGAGCGCGTGAAATGGCGCGCAAATGCATTCCTGAGGTGGGGTTCCTGTGTTGACGGACTGGGCCACAATGAACGCCTCGCTTCGATGAAAACCACAGGGGTGACCAAACAGTCGACCTAACACGATACTGTATGAATAAATTTTAGAATCAACTTAAAACTGGTAATATAAGGGCATTGTTAATTGTTTGGGATGCACTAGAAATAAATTAGTATTTTAATTATGAATGTTAGATGGAATGGGAATGAAATGCATCTGCACTGTTGAATCAATGAATGAGAAGAACCACTTTCCATGGGGTTCCTGTGGTGAACAGACCTTAAATTTGTAAACATTGGAACAATAGAAAAACACTAGAAAAACTTACAAAATGTCCAACTGTAATTCTTACTGCTAATCAACTGCCGTTGATAACAGGCTTAACTTTTGATTTACGAAATTCACTTTAGCGCGAAAATAAATGATGATTATTACCGCTGACTGTTAGTAACACAGGCTCGCTGGAGAAAAACAAGATGGAGGATGCACCACGTTTAATAGTTTGACTTTCTTTTACAAACTTAAAGGTATTCCAATATCACAAATAATAGATACCTATCGCTTTTGATTAGTTTGAACTATGGAGGTTGAAAACGCAGAAGAAGTTATTTCTGTTCCGAGTATGGAACCTGCGAACCGTACGGAGAATGAAAATAATGGCGAAAAAGTACCGCGGCAAGAAAAGGCAGAAGAAAAGATAGATTCTCCAAATGTAGAAAGTGAAAGCGCGGTTATAGATGTTGAGGATAACGCTCATAATGCTGGGGATAGTAATACTGTTGAAAGTCAAGCAATGCAAGGCAAGCATGAAAACATGGAGGCAGCTTACTCGTACACCAAAAGATCACACGAATTTACGTCGGAAATTTTCAAAATAGAAGTTGGTAATCTTCCAAAATTCTTTGGGTATAAGGTATAATGATGTGATGGTAATGATAATCATAGTGTTAATGATAAATGTGATTAAAATTATGATGCTGATGATAATTATGATGCTGATGATAATTATCATCATCATCATGATATTTTTCACAGGGAACCTGGCTTGTTGGTTGCTTTGCTTAAAAAAATCGCTTTTGCATATACGCGTAGCTTTTTCGGGATTCGTGTGGTGTCTAGGAGACCTTTGTAAACAGTTTACGTAATCTATGAAATCCGACTTCTGTGAGTGGGACAGTCGTTGGCGTGTAATCAGATCCGGTGGTAATGCACTCGCATAGAGTACACTAAGAGAAAGAAGGGATGAAAGTGCCCTTTTTAATACCTCAATTAAACTAGTTCATCAGAATTATTTGTTTACAAAACTAGCACCAAATGATTACATGATAAATAAATTTAACATTATGAGGGATTATGGGCTGAAAGGATATTTGGTAATGAATGAAAACTGTGATTTCACAAAGCGTGTTTATCGTTTAATGATCGCCTCCAGTTGATCGGACCACCTCTGCTAAATGTCCATTCTCAAACAATTGATGTTGACAGTTCTATGACAGTTTAAGCATCTCTCAGTTCAGGAATCGTAATAAATCCGTACTCATTTCTTACTCTATGAAGAGATATGTTGGGGGAAGCTTGTCATGCAACCCAACTTCTATATCTACATTCGCCTCGTACTGGTTTTCTATGTAGGCCCTGTGATGAGTACTTTGTTTGTGTATTTGTACATGCATGTTTAGAGACTGGCATCGTGCCGTTATCAGACGATAAAAAGTTGTTTAAGAGTCTGAAATATAGAATTGAGAATCACCTTTGAGTAAAAAATTTAATGCATAGCTTGACTATTCTGTAATAGCTGAATTAAAAACGAAGTTACCGTTCACAATTTTAAATATAAACGTTCATTTGAAATACAGTCCATCCTGAAGATCGTGAATGCTACACAGTCGGAACGTTGATTTTTCAATATTATAAATTCTTTAAATTATCTTGTTGATAAATATTATCCTGCAAAGGACTCAAGTCCAGTTTAAAACACTGCCTACACCATTTAACGGTCGAGTAACGGCTGCCAAAACTATGGAATTGACCCCTGTTGTTTAGCTGGTCCGATCAACTGGAGGCGATCATAACACGACAAAACCTCATAGTTTCATCCCTTTATCTCTTTAGTGTGTATTAAGACAGTGCGTTACTAAATTCGTTAACACCGGATCTGATTACATGCCAACAACTGTCCCACTTATAGAGGTCGGATTTCATAAATTACGTAAACTGTTTAACAAAGGTCACGTTATGTAGCGCTAATCTCCTAGGCACCACAGGAATCTCGAAAAAGCTATGCGTATAATGCAAAAACAATTTTTTTTAAAAAGCAACCAAAAAAAAGTTCCCTGTGTATTTTTTGGTGATGATGACATTTCTTAATTTTGGGGTGTGGGGGGTTAATTTTGTGTGTATGATTACATGACATTGTGTATGTAGGGGGGATCGAAGGGGGGTTCATTTGGATGTGCATGGTAATGAGGATGGTAATAGGCCGAATCGAAATTCGGTGTATTATAATACAAATACCAGTAATAAAAATGATGTCCACACATTAGCAATGAAATCACAGATTACTTTGAAATATTTTAAAATCAATAGGTTTTTATGTTTTTAACTTAGAACCTATTTTGATCAGATGTTTTAATAATATTCCTGAGCTTTCAGTTCATCAACTGATTTATTTGACAGATAGATAACTTGTTTTCTAGCAATTTAAAAAGCTGATGGAATCCAAGTTAAACTTTGTCCCAGTCAAGATAAAGGCCATCCCTGGTGCAGGATTTGCATTTGTAACATTCAGGTACAGCCATTATTATTTATTTTTTTCAACTATTTATTTAAGGATCTATACTCTTTCAGTTATTAGTGTGTGTGTGTGTGTGTGTGTGTGTGTGTGTGTGGGGGGGGGGGGGGGGGGGTGGTTAAGTGTTAGACAATATAGGTGGGGGAGGCATTATTTTCAGAAGCTATATTGTGGGGGTTGTTACTAATTTTATGCAGCTTCATAATGGTTTAGTAATAAACTGCACAGAATATAGGGGGGTTCTGATATTTTTGCCAACCATGCTGAGGAGTGGGTTGGGTAATATAATTTTGGAAAAGAGAGCAGGTGGTTTTGCTGACACCCCCACATACACCTATAAATGAAAATCCCCTACGAATGCAATCTCAGGGCACTGGTTGTTTAATACATGGGAAGAATAAACCCTTTTACGTTTAAGGAAAAGCGATAAAGTTAAACACAAATCTCTAGACCACAGGGGGGATCTAGTTTTTTAATTTCAATTAGATTAGTTAATTTGATTAATTCTAAAAGAATTTAAACCAAGTCTTTAGTTAATTATGCTGTGTTTTTTTAATCGACAGAAATGAAGATGAAAGACAGGTAAGATAAAGATTGAATTACATTTAACTTACTTGTTTTCATAAACATTCAGGGAAGTACAGTTCATATATAATATTCATTGTATTTTACCCTATTACCTATTACATTATTACACTTTATCATTGAAGTAATATGATTATCGTGTACCTTTCAGAAAGCATTGACAACATTTAATGGCTTCAAATGGAAAGGAAAACATTTGATAACAAAGGTAATGATAATACAAGAAATATGTTTTACAGTATTCATGTGTAATTGTGGTACTAATACCTCATATTGTTTAGTAAGATAAAGTGACTATAAAGTAGACTGTAGTGACTATTACTTGAGATGATTATAATGATGTGTTCACATCAATTTTGGGCTATAAAAAAGCCTGGAGTGCATACTTTTGAAAAGCAATGGGTCAAATAGTATTGAAGTTTGGCTTTGTAAAAATGCAAATGTTATAACCATTTTAAACATGATTGTAGCCCCCCTTTGTTCAAGGTTTGAGTGTCCTCACTGTAATATACCAGACAGGGCATCTGAAAAAGTGCGGAAAAAAACCTTGGGAGAGTGCGGAAATTTTAGCAAATAGTGCGGAAAAGTGCGGAAATGCTAATTTGCATATTATGATTTATTATTAATATTATTTTGATGCAAAATGAAGAAATTTTTGCGAAATTTGCGCTATATTTGCTGCATTTTTTATAGAGGCATGTGATTGGGTGCTTTTTAGACCAATCAAAAGCGTTTATAGAATTAGAACTAAAACTGACGGCGAGGAACGCCTGGTAGATTATCGTCAAACAGCGAAAGAAAATAATGTTTTACAGTCGATTTCCAACCAAAAATGAGATGAATTCTGATGAAAAACTTGCTTATTTGAAGAATTATTGTGTATTCAAGAACAATGTCAACAGATTTGCAAGTTTTTCTGTAATTTTCTGGCAAAAAGTGCGGAAAATGTTGAAAAGTGCGGAAAACGATAAATAGTGCGATTCGGTGCGATTTTCGGGAAATAGTGCGGAATCGCACCCTCGCACTTTTTCAGATGCCCTGACCAGATAAAATATTTTAACCCGTAAGATACCACCAGCATCCCACACTCTCAGAACCCAGTTCTCCCTCCAACCATGCCATTTTAGTTATAAATACATTATTTTTTTGTTTCTTGTTGGTATAGTACGCCAAGGCTTTGGCTGATCCAGTGGCCACCAAAAGGGCAAGACAAGACAGCAAAAAAGAAGAACAAAACAATGAAACAGCAGAAGATAGGACAGAGGAAGGTACATGTATAACATGTGATTGATGTAATGGCATGGAAGGGAAAAGAAAAGAGTTGAGAGAGAATGCCATTCTCTCTCCAGGGCAACTGGGAAAGGGAGAGGAGAGGGAATCGGTACAAGGAAAAGTAATGATAGTAGAAATGATTATGTAATAGGAACAAATAAAAAAAAGAAATGTAAACTAGAGGGATTGGAAAAGGAAGGCACATAGTATGGGAGTGCATAACCGGAGAGTTGGAAGAAAAGGGGTAACATTTGGGATAAGTCAATCTTAAAAAGTGAGTAAAAAAACTTTTTAAAAGGAACATCAAGAAAATACAAATAAAAGCTATCAATGCCCAAGCCTACAATATATCATATTAAAGAAAGAAGCAGCGTTGAAAAAAAAGGAGTTACAATAAATTTTTTAAATTATTATTTTTTCTTCAGTTCAAGTGTATTTTACAGTTCTTGTTGTAAATCCTTTGTTATATTAACTGATTTCCAACTAATCAACTTGGTATTTTGTAGATTCTGGTGATGTTGATGCTAAGAAAATCAAGCCAGAACAGGAACAATGTACAACAGAAAGGTTGGCTATTTGTATTATGTTAACCCTTTTTGCATGAATGATAGGGTTTTGGTAGAGTATCTGGTGTCTTATATTCTCATTATGCTGGATGGGACATGACATGAAAAACCAAGGATTGCCAATAATCTTTCTTCCTTCTTCTATAGGACATGATGACATCATTTTACTAAAATTTCCAAAATGTTTTTTTATAAAATTATTGCGAAAGTAGGCTCGCGATGATTGGTAAGAAAAACATTTTTCATGAGAGCATGAAACATACTCACAGCATTTTCAAGCCCACACACTCAATAGTCAGTTTTTCCATTGTTTTGATCTTTTGCACACACTTATTGGTCAGTTTTGAGAAAATGCAATATTTAAAAAAAGAAATAAAACATGTCTAAATATGTGTTTTCACTGGCTCATGAACCTTGATACATTTAGGAGAATTCTCAATCTCTTGAATTCTCCCAAACACATGTTTTCATAAGACATATTCTAACCCTATTCCCCTATGCATGAGAATCATATAATAATAAGCACTACAGACCATGATTATTTAAGAATTCAAAGTAAGAAAAGCATTCTCACAGCTGGTAGTTGTTGTATACACTTGCTTCAAAGAAGGTTGACAGAGTGAATGACAAACAGCTATTGCATTACCAAAAGAAACTATGGGTCTTTGATATGGACTATTTATGCCTCTTTTGATGCAGAAATCAAATTTACTGCACTTTTGTGGCACTATATATTGAAGAACAGCATTTAATTTATGAAAATGTACTAAAGAATTCTAGAAAAATAACTGTATAACCAAAATTCCTATTGGTCGTGCAATAAGTGTGAAATTATCAAGAAAATGGCCTATTTCACCTCAATCTGACTAGTTTACTTTCTGTTTTTTGTTGGTCAGCCTCTTCTAAATGTTTTCACTTGTCTAAAAGCGTTTTTGAAAGCTTTTTGGGTGCTCTTGTTGCAGAGGATTATTACACTGTACTTGTTCTGGCCATGACATGAAGCATTAAATATAACATTTAACTAACTAAACATGATTGTTCCTTTTCAGGTTGAATGCCTTTGTTACTCCACTATGGAACACTCCTTATCCTGAGCAAATCAAGGTAATTGCACTTGGTATAAAAAGTGCCCTGAGACATAATATGTAGTGCGCTACACAAGAACCTATTATTATTATTATTATTATCATTATCATTATGACCCTGTAGATTTCCCCTCTGGTTGCTTTTAAAAGACTGTTAGGAGAAAGAGTGGAAAAACTATCATCAGCGAGCCTCTTTATCAAGCAGTGTGGAAAAAATCCCTACCAACTCACTCTGAAAGACCCACGGTCACTTACCTGCATGTTTTGCTTTGTTTATTTTTATTGGAGTGTTATAATCATTCACAGTCAGTGGTATGACAAGAAAACAAATAAAACAAAATGTGAAATAAAAGTGGTTTAGTAAGTGTGTAAATATCTACTCAGTAAATTATGATCCTCAAAATCCAGTCTTTCATGTGGTACATGTGAAAAGGACTATTGCAGCGATAACATTGTCCTGGCTTTTGTAATTTAGTTTGAAAGGAATTAATTAAAAGAAAAAAGAAGATAACTCAAGCTGAACTCTTTCTTTTGTGATATTCCTTTCTTACTAAATTACTAATGTTCCTTTTTCAATTGACAACTTTCTTGCAATTAGACCTGTGTATTAATCTACTTTGATGGTTTTCAGATCAAATTTAAATCCATCAAGGATACTCTTAAGAGACTGGTTAAATCATTAAATCAGATGACAGATGAAAAGGTAAATTTAGTGGATTTGAATGTGTTGAAAATCGCATCCCGGTTAGCTCAATTGGTAGAGCATCAGATTTGCATGCGGGAGGCCAGGGTTCGCGCCCTGGTTGGACCAACACTTAATTAGGGTCTTAAAATAATTGAGGAGAATGTACTGACTTTGTTATTTATATAGAAATTTTAGTTAGACTTCATGCATTCTCCGATAAGGATGTTAAATCGGATTATTAATATTCTTGAATTTGATAAATATAGCCCATCATGAAGATTTAGCTTGGTTTTTAATACAATTAATGTACTCTCACTCAGTTTGATGAAACGTGTCATGTGATTTTTTTTCAGAGTTTGCGGCTTGAAAAAGATTCAAGGTACACAATAAGCAAACATTAAAACAACTCCCATAAATTAAAACAGAATACTATATTCAGGTAGATAGCAAGTCAAGGGAACAAGCTGTGATCATAACAAAAATCAATTAATTGAACAAAGTTTTACTAACACAAGACACATACATGTACAACCAATGTAGTCTACTAGTCTAATATAAATGGAAACTAGCAAGCAAACTAGTATAGGCTGCATTGTAGTTTGATATAAGCAATAGGTAATAGAATGAAATTTGTAACACCGTAAAAAATGTTAACTTAACTTTACTGACATTTCACGCTTTAGGCTAAGTAAAAAAGTAAACATTTTTACAGTGTTGCAAGTTTGATTCTGTTATCATTCTATAGTCCACTAGAATAGTGTACATTATATATTGGCTGTTGTTTTATCTTATTGACAGTGAAGTACAAAGTGTTAATTGTGAACTCATGCCGTGCATTCCCTCAGTAAGTAATATTCCATTTAATTGAACATACAACACATTTTGAATGAAATATATCAACTTTCACAATCAAAAGCTATTTTAGTTTGTACAACTTTCTTATCAAAAGCTATTTTAGTTTGTACAAGCATAATTTGGTTTAAATGACATACTTTTATTGGTTGGGATATGAAAGACTAACCAAGTTTCATCATCAATATCATAATTATATCATCATTATCATTAATCATCAGCATCATCACATAATTATAATATTCGGCATGCTCACACTACTGCCAATGTATTTCTCAATAAAACTTGAAACTTCAAAACAATTCAAAGTTCATCACCATTGCCAATGACTATTATTAACATCGCTATCATTAGTAGAATCACTTACCATCTCATAATAACCATCACTGTCACCATCATCATCATTGATTATTATTGTTGTTGTTGTCATTAATTGCAGCCGGTTCTGAATGGTTATCGTAACAAATGTGAATTCACCATCGGTGAAGGCCCTGATAAAGGTATTAGAATAGTAATAATTCAAGTTAAAACATATGCAAATCAGGACGATTTTGTATCCAATATACAACCTTCTTCAGAAACGTGATTTCTTCTGTCAATTGTTCATGAATTGTAAATGAGTTTTAGTTATATATTTATCTTGTGTTCAATCTCAATCTATCTCACTTGTTTGTCGTGCCCATATGTATCATAATTGTTACAATTGCTTTTAAGGGACCGGTCATTATTTATGTGGGGGGGTGGGGGGGAGAAATCATAGGGGGGGCCATGCTTATATTTTTCAATGACAGGGGGTGGGTTGGAATTAAATTTCACTGAGTTGGGGGTGGTCCATTTCTCTTTTGTAAAGAACATACATGAATGTATAAAAGTATAAAGTAAGTTGTGTGTTATCAAATTGGATAAAAAACGTGTTTCCATGCAAACCTAGTATATTATTTGCCATGTAGTATGTATAAAAAGCAACATTAATTTTTTTTAGTTTCTATCAGTTTAACAAAGCAAACAGTAATATTTCTACAACATATTGAAGTCTTTCATTAGTATTGTCAATAAGTTCATATGAATCCAGAGCAAATAGTCCTTGATTCTTCATTATTTCTAAATGTTTAATGGCACTTCTCTTATTAACCTTTGCAAGGCTATCTTTACTTAGTTCCTCTTCGCAAAGTGCATGTGCACATGTGCACGTAATCGTGTAGCCTTCTGGGAAACAGAGATTTTCAACAGTGAAACTGTCTAGGGTAATGCCCTTAATCAATTTGAAGACAGCTGCCTGAAGTCTTTCTGTCAGTTTTCGCTTGTTTGCTTTTCCCTTGTTCTCTTTCTTTCTCCTTGATCTCTTCTTCCCTTTGCTAGAACAAAATCTTGAAAATGCCTGAGCAGTTGGCTGATGAAAGTGGAAATAGACGAGTTCCAGATGATTGGCAGCCACGATCAAACATTAAGAAACGTTTTGAATCTGGCAAGTTAACAATCGATGATACAGATGCTATCCAAGATTTCTTAAAACGTTCATTGTTGAAGAAAAGTTTGTCAAGAACTACATTGAACACTTGTCACAGTTAGCTAGTGTAAGTGAAATCAGAAAAAAAGATAAAAAGAGGTAAAAAGAAATTCGATCCAAAAAAGAAATTTCTAGTTATGACTGGAAAATACTGGTGGAGCGTGGAAACCTTAACTCACTGAAAGTCCCCGAGCTTGATAAGTACATTGAGTACAATAAACTGAGCAAAAAGGGGAAAAAGATGGACAAGATTAAACGGATAACTTTACATCTCTTAGGTTCTTCAACAGCAGACACAGCAGATAAGTCACTTCCTCAACGCCAACATGATGAAAATGATGGAAATGACGGTGATGCAAGTGATGGAAGTGGCAGCGATGAGAATCTAGTTTTATATGCTGAAAGTGACACTAGCAGTGAAGACATCAACAGTGAAAGCGAAAACGAAAGTGAACATTTTACATATCAAGCAAGATCAACAACAAGTGGCCGCAGAGTAGGACATTGGTCCACACGTTATGCTGATTTTTGATTTTGATTTTTTTTGGGGAGGGGGGAGGGGGGGGGGGGCTGCCTCTGAAATGAATTCCATTTGGGGTGGGTCAAAAGTTAAATGTAATACCTCAGGGGGTGGGCCAAGGATAGTCTTTTTGATTCAGACAAAAAATTTCCCCCCCCACCCCCCCACATAAATAATGACCGGTCCCTAATATCTTACATTGGTTCTTATTTACCTTATCATAGAGAAAACTATTGGATTTCGAGCTGGGTCTTACAAGGGTGAGTTGATCATTTTGAACAGGACAATATTAAAATAGCTACTGGAATCAATGAAAATAGCTACTGGAATCAATTAAAAGACAAAATCGGCTGACAATAATTGATATCTTTGTGTGTTTCAGATGGATTTAGTGGTGTTGTGGAGCCTTCACAGTGTATTCATATATCAGATACTGCTAAACAAGTTGCAAATGTATGTATTTCCTGCATACTGTTCAAACATTCAGTACATTCACAGTTACTCACTGTGAAAAAATGAGTGAGTAGGTTTTACTCAAATAACTGAGTAAATTGATGCATCCACAGTTACTCACTGCAAAGTGTTACTCAATGTAAAAACGAGTAGTGGATACTCAAATAACTGAGTAAATTTAAAGATTGCTAGAGCACTTTGCAGGGCCTATATCTTATTATTATACTGCTAGATATACAATAGATAATGTTATGCATTTTCCTCAGGTTTTCCAGCAATTCATCCGACAATCTTCTCTTAGTGTCTTTGATTTGTGTCTTCATACAGGGTAGGTACCAGTGATCTGACTCATTTATATATCCCTCCAATGAATCCAGTTACAAAAAACTCACATGGACATTGGAGTTTCACTTCACTTGCAGTGAATATTCCATAATTTCTTTTTTTGGATCAGATGTAAAAATGATTGTCACAGTCAGTAATCCCCTTTGCATTTCCCTGCGCCATCTTGAAAGGTAGCCGGGCCTTTTCATCGAAGCGAGACTAATGCTGATCTTGCAAATCTGTAATCTGTTTGTTAGTATGAGCCAGTCACTGAGAGTGGTAACGACCAAGGCTTATACCGTTGTCAGTGGTGTACCTCTCTCAATGTGTAGTATTTGATTGAGAGGCATATGGTTTAAAAGATTATAAAAAAAAGGAATTGAAAAAATGAAATTTTATTTTCAGGTACTGGCAGACTTTAGCTGTTCGTAATACTCATCAAGGAGAATCAATGGCTGTGATACAATTGAACCCACAAAACCTAACAAAGGTAATTGTATATGCAGGTCCCTGTCTACATACAAATATTGTAGAAATTATCAAATAGAAACGACGAAAAAGATTGCCGTCCACACGATTTGCATGTTCAAACTAAAAAAAATGAAAATTATGATAAATGGACTTGTAAATAATAAACACATTCTGTGATTATTTTCACTGCCAATTTGGTCCTTTTTTCTTCCTTTTTTTGAAAATGATCATTCATTACTTCCTGCACAAAAGCAACATCTTCTCGAGAATACCCACTTTGAAAAGTGATTTTGGAAAAAAGTGTTTCCATAGTAGCAGTTAGGAAAATGGAAGATTTCATTATGATCGTGGATGTCGCCGGGTGGTCGCTTCTTCAACAATAACCAGTTTAGATCTTCAGAATTGATGACGTAAAGGTTTTGAGCAGACAAGGCCCAATGAAATGCCCATGTTTTGGTGTATCACTGTCAGTTAAAGAGATCAAAATCATAAAACCCCCCTATATTTTGTCCAGTTTTTACTAAACGCCTATAAAACAGCATATCACTCATAAGAATCCCCCTCCTCCATATATAGCTTCCAAGAATAACATGCTCGATCCCTCAATAGTGCCGACTCCCCCATACACTAAATAAATGAAAGCCACAACATATACCCCTGGGAACGTAGTCTGTTGGAGCTTGTTCCGGAAGTCAAAATTCAGCTCTTTCCTGATTGGTCGACTTATTAGGTCGACCAATGACAATCAAGATAACCATTCAAAGAAAGTCGTTAAATATGTTTGAATTTTGACTTCCGGAACAAGCTTCAACAGACTACGTTCCCAGGGGTATATGTTGTGGAAGCGAGAAACGAGCGACAGAAGAATACCCCTGGGTTCCCGAGGATGACACTTGGCAAGCATTCAAGAAAACCTTTTTTAGCTGTTTTCACTTCTCATGATATTGTCATTAACCGATGTAATTCATCCTGATTTCAGTCAGAGCTGGATAGTCTGTTCCAAGAGATAAAAACGTTTTTCACTGAGAAAGAAGGAAAAGAATGCGAGCTGTCATCCCTGTATGTTCAAGTCAACTCTACCAGGTATGTCATAATGACGATGTGTCTGATTCAGGCCACGATCTTGTTGACCGTTGTATACAGAGATTTGACCGTTGTATACAGAGATTTGACCGTTGTATACAGAGATTTGACCGTTGTATAAAGAGATTTGACCGTTGTATACAGAGATTTGACCGTTGTATACAGAGATTTGACCGTTGTATACAGAGATTTGACTGTTGTATACAGAGATTTGACTGTTGTTGTTGTTGTATCAACAGAGCTGTTGGAGGAATTGTTGACGAACCATTAACGCTGCTTTTTGGTACACCGGTAAGTATATCATGTAAGCTATTTGTGTGAACCCTTTTATATAGCATATTGGTATTTATTAGTATAAAAGCTTAGCACAGTCGACAAAAAAAAAAACAGCTAAAATATCTGTGGAACATACTTAGATCTAATTAAATAGTGCTTCAGCCTAGTCCCAGCACATTCTGATGAGGGTGATGATGATGGTGATCATAATGATGACGGTGTTGATGATGGTGATGATGATAGTAATGATGATGATCATAATGATGATGGTCATGATGATGATAGTAAAAAAATAACATTTTTAACGGTCAAATTCCCATATGAAAGATGCTGCCTCTAATGGTGATGATATAATGGTGATACCATGGTTTACTTTATTTCTTACTACATCTTCTCTTTCCTGTGTAGTGTATCCATGAGGTGTTGCATGAGGTAAAGTTCAGGATATCTCCTAATGCTTTCTTTCAAGGTAAGAAAAATATATACACTGCAAAAACGGCTGAGTAGATACAACTCAGTACATTGAGTTAATCATGCATTCAGGATGACACTTTATAGTGAGTAAACCCAACTCATTGTTAAGAGTAAACTTAAATGTAGATGTGCCATTGAGTACAATGTACTCAATATATTGAGTTGAACCTCACTATAGAGTTGGGTTAACTCACTATGAAGTGTCATCCTGAATGCATGATTAACTCAATATACTGAGCTGTATCTACTCAGCCGTTTTTGCAGTGTATCAGTGATTTGACAGATAATTCAGGCTATTTACATGATTCAATTGGACACTCTGGTAGCTGCATGCAATCTGGTAGCTGAAACGATCATGAATTATAGGTAACATATACAATATGAGTGGCCGATCTGTATGGGATATACATTTTGACTTCATATAGATCGGACACGAATATTGTATAGTTCTTATGAAACTCCAATGTTAGTTCTTTCACATTTTACTAAAAGGTCATGAAATTTTGTCAAAGTAAATCTGGCCGAGAAAATTCAAGTTGAAACGTATGCAAATAAGGACGATTTGGTATCTAAAATACAACTTTCTTATGTCTATGATTTGTTTTGTCAAATTCTCAAGAATTACTAATGAGTTTTATGAAGAATTTGAGAATGTAAAAGTAACAATGTCCAGTCGGTGATGCTGCTATCTTTGCTTCATCCATATTGTTTTCTCTTTACCAATTATAGTGAATATTCAAGCCGCCGATAAAATGTTTAACATCATGAGAGAATGGATGGGCGATTGTGAGAAATCCATGTTGTTAGGTAAGTACATCATTTGATATTGAATACCTGAGTACAATAAAGTCACCATCATGTCTAGACTGCAAAACGGCTCCATCAAGCAAACTTAAATAAACAAATTATCTCTTTAGTTCTCAACTGGACACAGATAATCGATACATATAAGCGATGTTATTATTTTGACTATTAAATTGAATGCTTTCCCAGATTTTCTTGCGGTCTTAGGTTGTTTGTTCTATAATTATAAGCCTGACAATGATTCTGCAATAGGTCAATTGCACGTTTAATTATTTTACTTACAAATACCGATACATCCTAGTAATCCTTTCAATAAATCTGTTTTGATCCACCTGTAATTGACATGTTGTAATTGTCATGTTGTTTCTTAGATATCTGCTGTGGTACAGGGACCATAGGATTGTGTCTTGCTAAGGTATTTTTAGTTGCAATAACCTATTCTATCAGTACTTATCTCACATCTTAAAACAACCTAGCAAAAATAGAAAAATAATTGCGTAAATGAATGACTGGATGAATGATTGTTGTATTTAAAGATCAGCATGCTTTGCGTTGTTTATTTTGATTTGAGTGTTACAATTAATTCGCAGTCAGTTGTATAAAAAGAAGACAAACAAATCAAACAAAATGCTAAACGATTTAGTAAAAGCTTAAATACCCACTCACATCGTTAAAGATATCTAATTGTCTGATTGGTGATTTTCATGGTCCACGAAATTCAGTCTTTCGCGCGGGGCATGCTGGTAAGTCTTTTGTGATTGAATAGAGCATTGAATGAATGGATGAAATAAAATAAACATGTGCTTGCTTGGCCGTGCAATATCCTTGAGTAATATATAAAGCTATTTCAATTAGACGCTGCATACATAAAGACAAGACCGACCTAATAAAACTATCTTCACTAATAACTACCGTCATTCAGTATTTTAGAATGTTTTAACGTCTTTATGTATATTATATGTTCCTTTTCAGTATGTGTCAAAGGTCACTGGTGTTGAACTGGTAGAAAGTGCTATCGAAGACGCCAAGAAAAATGCTGAAATGAACGGTAAAGATACATTATCTTATCCAATACATATTGATTGCAAGCAAGTAGCCACGTGGTATAAGTACAAATAAACAATATCAAACCTTAAATGGAAACGATAAACTTTTTGCTGTTCTTTGCTAATAAAACGCCGAAAGGATAATGTTCAGTTTAAATACATTTTCCATTAATATTATTTCTGTTATTAAAGTGTTACTTACTTACTTATGTACTTACTTACTTACTTCTTGTTTACTTATGTAGTTACTGACGGAATTATTTACTTACTTAATACTTACTTTCTATTTAATTACATACCTTGTTTGAATATGCAGATATCAAAAATGCTGTATTCATCGCCGGCAAAGCTGAGGATGTCCTTGTAGAACAAGTGTTAAAGAAACTACCTATATACATGTCTGTTATCGGTATAGCTGACCCTCCTAGGGCAGGACTACGTAAGTACCTTGATTCACTGCTTGCATACAAATACCATCATGACTCCTCCTAGGGCAGGACTACGTAAGTACCTTGATTCACTGCTTGCATACAAATACCATCATGACCCCTCCTAGGGCAGGACTACGTAAGTACCTTGATTCACTGCTTGCATACAAATACCATCATGACCCCTCCTAGGGCAGGACTACGTAAGTACCTAGATTCACTGCTTGCATACAAATACCATCATGACCCCTCCTAGGGCAGGACTACGTAAGTACCTTGATTCACTGCTTGCATACAAATACCATCATGACCCCTCCTAGGGCATGACTACGTAAGTACCTTGATTCACTGCTTGCAAATACCATCATGATCAATGTTTTAATTAGATTTATAGAACTATTTGACATTTGGGTCATATTTATAATCGTAATACAGTCAGAGTTATACTTAAAGTTGTAGCCATAGTCGTATTCAGCCGTTCGCCATGGATGGATCGATGTTTGTTTTAATAGTTTTTCTGTAAATATAGATCGTAGCGTCATACATGCGATTCGGCGATGTATCAAAATGGACCGACTGATCTACGTGGCCTGTAACGCTAATAACGCCTTTACAAACTTAGTAGAGTAAGTAGAATAATGATCATGAATGGTGTGAACGATGATGATGGTAACAGTGATGATGGTGATAATAATGCTGGTTAAACTGATTATTATGATGATGATTACGATAATGACGGTGAAGTTATAAGAGGTGCTGAAAATGTTGATGATGGTGACAGTGATAGTAATGTTGGTAAAACTGATTATTATGATGACAAAGTTGATAACGATGACAACAAGGATGAATAGTGGTGATAACGCTGAGAGTAATCAAAGATGTTGATATGAAAAAGCATTATGCTCGTGACAATGTTAAGTAATATTTCAAAAACGAGTACGAGTGTTTCATTAGGGTTTCTAAACACGATAAAACATTTGAAAGCACGAGGCCGTAGGCCGAGTGCTTTTATTGTTTTTGAGTGTTTGGAAACCCTAATGAAACACGAAGCACGAGCTTTTTGGAATTACTTCTCAGTCGAATAAATAATTCATTATGCAGGAATGTGGTTAGTTGTATATAATATAATAGGTCACTCATATGTTGCCTGGGATTATGAGAGTTCTTTTGAATTCCTCTCGTGCGGAATTTATTGGATTTCGAAATACTGAAGGGTTTATAAGGAGTTTTACGGGGTTCTTACTTGAAGTTGTTCAAAAAGAATTAGAAACTGTTCCTTTAAGTTCAGTTGAGCAATATTTCAAATTGTACTCTAAATATAACTCAGGCTATGAATATAATATAATAGGTCACTCATATGTTGCCTGGGATTATGAGAGTTCTTTTGAATTCCTCTCGTGCGGAATTTATTGGATTTCGAAATACTGAAGGGTTTATAAGGAGTTTTACGGGGTTCTTACTTGAAGTTGTTCAAAAAGAATTAGAAACTGTTCCTTTAAGTTCAGTTGAGCAATATTTCAAATTGTACTCTAAATATAACTTGTAACTACCTACATAAGTAGGGTTTTTTCATTTTCTTTAGATAATCCAAATTGTCATTTAAATATAAGTTGTAACTTCAGTAGGGATCATTAAAGATGCGAATAAAGTTCATTTTGTGAGTACTTGACGTCAGTGTAATTTCTGATATAATATATATACAGAGTATTTGATTGCGTGGGAAATAAGACTCTACTTTGCCAACCAAATCACCAATAGCTCAGCTGGTATGAAGAGGGAATTCAACTCCAAGGGTTGTAGGTTCGAGACTCGGACTCGCCAAT
Source organism: Metridium senile (assembly GCA_949775045.1). Lineage (NCBI taxonomy): Eukaryota > Metazoa > Cnidaria > Anthozoa > Actiniaria > Metridiidae > Metridium > Metridium senile. The sequence goes on from OX459095.1 coordinate 34,135,074, forward strand.
AAAAAAAAGGAAAAAAAAAAATAATGTAAAAATAATAATAATGTAAATTAGGTAGAAAGGTTAAGGGAATAAAGGATAGTAAGGTAGGTAGGTAACTGGGAATACTAATTCTTTTCAGATTTCCCACCACTATACAGATTTAGAAATATTTTCATCACTAGTGATGAAAATATTTCAAACACCGGTCAACCTATAAACGTGTTTCATCGCGGTTTCAAACCCATGCACGTGGTACAAATGATGTGCTCACATTGGTTGATTAGCTCATGAATTATTAATGAGTTTGAGAATAGTAATGGCACTACTGATAATTTAAATAATGATAATGACGATATATAATGATAATGAATCTAAAGATGGTTTGGGTAATGTGATTGTTTATGTTTCTTCTAGTTTATGCCGGCCAGTGTCAAAGCGGGTAAAATCACCCCCATTTCGTCTTGTTAAAGCTATTCCTATCGACTTCTTCCCCCATACTCAACACTGTGAATTGATCATGTTGTTTGAGCGGGACAAGACTCCGTCACGTGACTTGACACAATTTCGTTTGTCAGTACACGAGTGACGTCATCGAGTTGGTTCAAGCTCTACCCAATTCCTCAAATATACGGCTTCGCTGGATATCAACGGGATAAATCTTTATCAAGTTGATAGATAGTTATTGTCCAGTGGATAGCTTCAACGATACTGCAGTGAACAGTGGATAATGTTTTGTTACAAAACCAAAAATAGATTTTGGTTGTTGTAAAGGGACTTTCCAAGAATCAAGGGTACATTTCCGTCTTAGAATGCGATATACAATAAAACCTTTGTTGATGTTTTGGTAACAGCTGTAAATCACCTTACAACAACTGGCTCTACGACACATGGTCGCTGGTGTTACTCACGCGGGGTTGTTCCACATTATTAGTTTTCACACGGACAAATCTTCTGGGACGGACAAATCTTCTGGGACGGACAAATCCTCTGGGACGGACAAATCCTCTGGGACGGACAAATCCTCTGGGACGGACAAATCCTCTGGGAGGGACAAATCCTCTGGGACAGACAAATCTTCTGGGACGGACAAATCCTCTGGGACAGACAAATCTTCTGGGACGGACAAATCTTCTGGGACGGACAAATCGTCCGGTGTAAAAACGAGCCGATTTTGTTGAATTGATATGTAGACAAACAGGTTTACGGACGATTTGTAGTGCGCCCTTTAGCGTGACAAGGGTTAATATAGCCGCACAAAGCCGCGACATTTTGCAATATGGCAACGATATGCAATAGCGATAGGCAAAGACAAAAGCTCAACCGTATAGAATAAAAGTAAAATTAAAAGTTTCAAATGGTTAGCAAGCTTAATATGTAGTTTTAAAATGACAATCGCCCGTTTTTGTCGGAAATCTTTGTTTATATTATTTATGCATTTGTTGTAGACTAAATTGAAATATGGCCCTGTTGTTCTTGACTGTCTAGCCTCGTTTTCACGTTGGAACACTATGGAGTTTTCACATGTATGCGAGGCTGATCACTCGAAAACGAAAGCTAGTCAAATAATATATATCTATTGTAGTTGCGGATTTTTAGTAAATTTTGATGCGGTTTTATACGATTGTTTTTGTTGTGTTTTGGATCCCTCCTTGCACCTCCTTCCTATATACACCCATTTCAAAAATCGTTGTCGCAATCAAAACTACAGTCTACACTCTGAAGCCTGCTAAGGATGTCGGTAATATCAACATAAATTAAGATTTATTACACGTTTTTAAGAAATATTTGTTTCATCATCTTCAACTGCAACAACTTGTTATGGTAATATATAACACAAACACGTACAACCAAAATATACTGTGAATAAATTAATAACAAGAGAAATGCCGACATACTTTGCAGGCTTCAGAGTGTGGACTGTAGCTTTGATTGAGACAACGATTTTTGAAATATGGTGTATACAACACAAGAAATAGCAATAATCTGGATTGTGAACAAATCAGCCCTGTACCCAATTGCTCAAAGCCTGATATTTTAATTATTTTATTTAAAAATGCTAATCCTAGACTACTAGTGCTTATCGAGCTTTGAACCTTGATGTGCAAAATATGCTATAGGTAACGTGTACTATAAACTTTTCCTGCAATGAAATGTTGATTATTCGTCAAACAATTATCCATCGTCAGTAAAACGTTATTCGATATGATCCTCAAAGGAATCTGACGACAGGTACTATAAGATCTATCTCTCATTCCAGTCTACCCATCGCCTGATGAAGACTAGCAGTAGTAGTCAAATCCACGTTGACAAATCTTTATAATTTTGATTGTCCATCATTATTGCCAGGGACTGAGTTTTTCTTCCAATAGGCCAAGGCAAGTAGCTTGCTCGAAGCTGAGCTGTTTAAAACTAGTTCTTGTTTGCAGTGTACGTAAGAAAAGAACCTTATGTAAGTATTATTGTTCATTTAACGTCCTCAGCATTAACTTATTTGGGAAGGTCTTTGAAATTTTGATTCTTTGACAAAGAACTGGCGATAACTCATTCAACAGGGCGATCCTTCGCCAAATTGAAATATCGTTTAGGATTGGTTGAAAACACAATAGAGCTTGAAACATCGTTTAGGATTGGTTGAAAACACAATAGAGCTTGAAACATCGTTTAGGATTGGTTGAAAACACAATAGAGCTTGAAACATCGTTTAGAATTGGTTGAAAACACAATAGAGCTTGAAACATCGTTTAGGATTGGTTGAAAACACAATAGAGCTTGAAACATCGTTTAGGATTGGTTGAAAACACAATAGAGCTTGAAACATCGTTTAGGATTGGTTGAAAAAACAATAGAGCTTGAAACATCGTTTGAAATTGGTTGAAAAAACAGTCTTTCCAAACAACTGCCCTAAACCTAACCAAACAATAGCGGTACTGTATTAGGGAGCCAACCAAAACACAGCTTTCGACTGGTGAAGTCCAACTTATTCAACAAGGTGTTCTTGTTTCCAAACAGTTGCTGTTTTGTTGATCATCATTGTTTTAACGTGTCCAGCGTGGACCTATTTTGGTAGGAAGTATTTTGGTGTTGACATATGGTAGTGATGGTTACCGGTGTAGTGGCCAACAAAGTAAGAACCAAACCTAAACACACAACAAAATATACGATGAATTGCGGAGAAATTTGTTTTTTTCGGTAATACTGTGTTATGTATTTGAATAATGATGATGATGATATTAGTAGAAATAATAGTATCAATAATGATAATGATGACCATAATGATAACGATGATGATAGCGATAATGACAAAGATAACGATAATGAAAATGATAGCGATAATGATGACGTTAATGATAGCGATAATGAAGTTAATGATGGCGATGATAACGATAAAGACAAAGATAGCGATTATGATAACGACAATGATAACGACAATGATAATGATAGCGATTATGATGACTAAATGATGACGATGATAATGATAGCGAAAATGATGACGATAATAAAAATATCCAATGAAATAATACCTGTCAGTAAATTGAATATGTTTAGGTACTTGAGTGGATGACTTGGTCAAAACTGGATGATCAAAATCCTTATCCGCATCTTTAGTTGGAACGCGGAATCGTGCTATTTGCATCTCTGTATCGCTTAGACCACCATGGGATATTCGTGCATATCCAAGCCTTGTTACACCACGATACATGATATACTCACACCAACGTTCACGGTCAGTTTCGTCAATATCCTAACAATCACAAACGGCATCATTGACTTTGTGTGTTAACCTTTTTATCAATATTGGGTTTCCTGTGGTACACATCACGTATTCTCTTCTTTCACATTAACCAGAATGCCTGGTTTTTTTTTTTGGGGGGGGGGGAGGGGGGGGGGACTTTTGTATTTCAAATCAAACAAATTCTAATTCAAATCAAACAAATTTAATTAACAATATCTATCCCCCGCCAAAGAACAGAAGGCATTATGGTTATAGTGAAAGTGGAAAATTGGTTTATTTGGCACTGCACAGGACGAGAAAAAGTGCTTATGCATTCAAAAACTTATGAACAAACAGACAAACAAACTAATAAAGCCAAGTTTCCATATGATCGAAGAAAATATTATTAACATAAAATAACATTAATGCAAGACTAATAACCTTAACTCTTCCATCGTTGAGTAGTGTTAAATAGTCACGGCTACCAGGGGCTGACGTCACATAGCCTAAGAAAACCACAGGGTTGGGACTGAAACAAAAATCATATTTTTCTAGTTATTAAACCACCTATGACATCTAAGCCTGTGCTATTTTCACAAGTTATGCGTGTTATTATATTACAATCGATTTTGATGAGAACAAGTCTGATTTCAAAACATTATCAATATAAAACCAGCATTCATTTCCGCGGTCTTTGCTTGAAGTTTTTTTGTGTGTTACATTAGACCTTTCTCACCAAGCCGCTAATCATATGTAAATGCCTGGCAAGCCTCACTTTTTTTCAAAAAGCGTTATGAGTCAGAACGAGGCTTGCCGGGCAGTATTTACAGTGAGGATACTCGAACCGTGAACACTTTGAGGTTTTTGACACTTTTTTTGACTCTCATCCCATGAGTGAATAGATTAGAAATACGATTTATTATGAACACTTAGTGTATTTGAACTCGAACTCACTGCTTTATTTTTAGAGGTTTTGAAACAGTAGATGTTTAAAAAATAATAATATGAAAAAAGTGAAGTGTTCACGGTTCGAGTATCCTCACTATAACACTTTTTCAAATAGCTGTATAATATGATTAGAAAGTTTTGTACCTTTCATTCATTACTCTTGCCAGTTCCTTTGCTTGTAGTTTACGATCTATATCATCCCTGAAATGATAACAAATGCACTTCTATCACAAGATGATTGCAAACCAGGCACTGCATTATTACCTATGAAATGAGTGCTTACTCAGTGAAAAAGTCCATAATGAATTGCGATCGTAGCAGGCATGCCGCCTGATTGCAAACATGGACTTTATTCATGTGGACTCAAAGGGGTTGATGTTGATGGCCCCCTTATGAATAGATAATACTAAATATTCTATTCCATTTTTTGTGCCACATCAATGTTTCTTCTAAGCAACGTTGTTGTTTGTGGGCTCTTCCATATACACCTATTTAAACAAGGTCACAATCAAAGCTACAGTCCACACTCTGAAGCTTGCAAAGGATTTTGGTATTTCTTCTCTTTTGATCTATTTATTAATAGCATATTTTGATTTTTGTTTGTGTTATATGAACATAACAAGTTGTTGCAGTGGTAGATCATGAAACAAATATTTCTTGAAAATACGTCTAATAAATCTAAAATAATGTTGATATTACCGACATCCTTTGCAGGCTTCAGAGTGTGGACTGCAGCTTTGATTACGACAACGATTTTTGAAATAGGTGTATACTATAACGTTACCATCCACATTTTTTTCATTGAATTACAAATATGTGAATATCGCGATACAATTCAATAGCTGTTCTATTGTGATCAAGACTGAAACAAGAATGAACGTCATTCTCATGTCTCTCATTTTCCATGCATCCATTTCTCAAACTATAATAAGTAACCTGCAATGCTGGCAGTGGTGTACACAGTTGCAAAGGAGAAAAATATGTAAATATGTAACAAGTTGCTTGTTGTCTAGCACCGCTGGACTATTTGACAAAAGGCGTATTTGCACAGGGATAGCCTCAATTCAGAGTAAATTCAAATGTGTTTACTATTGTTAAGCGCCAGATAACATTTTTTCGTGCTTTGCTTGGGATTTGTGAATATTTTGACAACAAATCTAGGCTTAGCCTGTGCAAATGCGCCCTATGTCAAATAGTACAGCAGTGATAGATCAAACTCAGTGGAGTATTCTTTTTATGACAACCCTCCCCTGTGCCATCTTGGTAGTGTGTTCTTCTATACCATTGTAATATAATCATTATTACCTGTCATTGCCCATGTGGACAAGAACTACATCAACAAGACTGCCTGATATATTGACTGTAGCACTTATTGCTGGGGCAAGTTCACCTTTAAAAATAACAAAATACATAATAAATCAATAGTCCCGTCACGGTTCCTGCACCATCTTAAAAGATAGCTGGGCCTTTGCAACAAAGTAAGACGAACATTGAGCTTGCAATGATAGAGACACGTGAATAATTGCCCCGAAAGGTCATGCAATCACCAATCACCAATCGCCAATCATTGTTTGCCCCGTCAACCTTTTTTGAATTAGGTATATATACAAGCTGGGAGCTGTAGAGCAGAAACACATAGCCAAGTGTTTCTTTGACTTCTTGAGTACTCTACATCTCCCAGTGTGTTTATACACCTCTTTCAAAAAAGGTTGTCATCGCCAAAAGCGATAGGCGATAGGTCATTCCAAGACCCAAGTGCACTATGGGTATAATCCTAAGTCGTGCAATTTTCAATCATGCCAGCTCCACTAAACAACGATCTCCACTGGAGAGTTATATGGCTTGTCGAAGGACTGACAATGTGCCCAAAAAACACAGCTTTTCTGCTTTTCTGTGGATACTTTAGATTAAACCCATAGTGCACTTGGGTCTTGGAATGACATATCGCCTATCGCCTATCGCTTTTGGCGATGACAACCTTTTTTGAAATAGGTGTACATAACAGTATATAGACACAAGCAGGTGTAAAATGTTTTCAAGCTTTTTTTGCTTAGCTTTCTCTGTCCTCTAAAATAAACATGGCAGCAAGTCAATCAGAGTGTGTGTAGTATCTCAAATATTTTATAATAATATGTATACACCTATTTCAATTAACGTTGTCCATCTGGAATGGTTGATCTGAGACCGATAGGAATTGTGGGAGTTCATTAAATTTCAAATACATTGTTTTAATCACACTTGAATGGTGCTGAATTACAGATAACAGTAATTCAGAAGTAAACATTAATATTCAAGTGTGATTACAATAGTGCATTTGCAGTTTAACGAGCTCCCACAATTCCTATTGGTCTCAGATCAACCATTCCAGATGGACAACGTTAATTGAAATAGGTGTATCACTTTTAGCATTACCTTCTGGAGAGGGCAACAGATGATGCTGGGACTTCACAAATGGATATTTTGACAACAATGTCGCTCTATCAATAATAAAAACAATACAATCACATTACAATATAATAACAACATATCATGCAATAATAATAATATCAAATGGTAACAATATTAAAGTGTAAACTATATAGCGTTTTGGTGTTTTTGTCAACTTATATTCTTCAAAATAGCAATGGCATGAAAAATGGTCTTAAGAATAGCACATCAACAACAATAGCATAACAACCAGAAATATCTATAAAATAACAACAGGCATAATAACTCAACCAAAAACTTACAAAACTAATCATTTACCAACAACAACGTCAACAATACTAATGACAATAATGATGCCTTGTGGGTGGCCTAGCAGTGAGAGCGTTGGTCTCTCACCACTGTGGTCCAGGTTTGAGTCCCGGCTCGGGCATGGATTATATGTGAGTTGAGTTTGTTTGATGTGTTCTTCTCTCCTATGCCACAAGGGTTTTTCTCCCAGTTATCCAGTTTTCCTCCCTCAGCAAAAATGAACATGTGAGCCGAGTTGTGTGCATAATATGTAGAGTTAGTGAGTGTGAGTGAGTCTCCCCGATTAGTATGGCGCACTGTGTCCAGCTAGAAGATTGAGACATTAAAAAAGTTATTTATTATTTATTTATAAGGTATAGTGAGTATTCTTACCCCCAAGTATGATCTCTTGTAGATGGTCCAAAGTCAGGATACATGTGAAGTCTTTCTTGGAACCATCCAGCTAAGTCATTGTTCCCAAGGTAAGGCTTAGAGGTATCACTTTCAAGAAACCCTACAATATCAGCCTCTAAAAATAGAACACATCACTTTAAAACTATTGATCTTTTGAGTTTATAGAGGATTAGAGTGAAAGCAGACGGGGCCTCTGGCTTTAGGTCCTTATCCTTAACTATCTGTGTCTGTCTGTCTGTCTGTGTATGCCTGTTTGTCTGTCTGTCTGCTTATCTGTCTGTCTGTGTCTGTCTATCTGTCTGTGTCTGCCTGTCTGTCCGTCTGTGTCTGCCTGCCTGTGTCTGTCTGTTTGTCTGTCTGCCTATCTGTCTGTGTCTGTCTGCCTGTCTGTGTCTGCCTGTCTGTGTCTATCTGTATATCTGTCTGTCTGCCTGTCTGTCTCTGTCTGTTTATCTGTCTGTGTCTATCTGTTCATTCACTTGTCAGTCAATGTGTGTTTACTACAATCATTTAGTAGGTGTTATCAATGATGTAATGACCTGTGTCTTCGATTGCCTGCGCAGCCCTTTCAAAGCTTGGCCATCCTTTGTTATCATATCCAAAATGAACAGTCCATATCATGGCAGTAAACACACGCTGGTCCTTCTAAAAGATACAGGTTAAAGACATTAATGTACAAAATCCTTCTACAAGATACATGTTAAAGACAATGTACAAAATCCTTCTATGTACAAGATACATGTTAAAGACATTAATGTATAAAATCCTTCTACAAGATACATGTTAAAGACATTAATGTACAATTAATGTAAAACTATTATCATCATCCTCATAATACAACTAACTGCAAAGATCATATTAACTAAAATAACAATTGATCATCAGATTGTTATGAAAGGAGATTGTCATCTTTATACTCAGCATTATGATGGTTTTAATCATCATCCTCCTCCCCATCAGCATACTCAACAATATAATCAGATTTAATTAGCATCATTGACATCATCATCATATTTACTTTTGTAATCAGATTTCAATTACTATCATCATCATCATCATCATCATCATCATTGCCACCATCATCAGATTATATTATGTTCACTATCATCAACCATCATCGTTGTAATCATATCATTACACTGGAAATTCTAATAACTGTCCTTATCATTATAATCACCATCATTTTGAGTGTTATCAATGCACCATCAATATCATTCTTGTTGTAATCATTATCATATTATCTGCCATCATCATTGTCTAGACACAATATCATTTCCAATATAATATTATTGGAAACTAGCGTGTAAACTAGTATAGGCTGTGTCGTATTTGATATAAACGATAGGTAATATAACAATGAAATTTGTAACACCGTAAAAAATGTTGACTTTACTTTACTGATGTTTCAAGCTTTAGTCCTTTATGGGAGTACAATGTTATGTTATAACATTATATTATATTATATTATATTAAATATTATTTCAGCATCTAGACTCTAGTTACCTTGACTGGTGTTGGGTAGTGTACATGACTATATCTCAAGAACATGATAACACCAACAGTAAGTACAAGGAAACAAATGGCTGCAGAGAAAAGATAACTTATCATTAAATTTATCATTATCTATTTTACTTAAAGGGATCCTCCACTAAAAATGAACTTGAACTTATATGATGATAAAAATTATGCTGATTTCAAATATATATCAAAAATTTTCATCAGACGATTTTTCGCGTGAAAAAGCCCGTTTAAAATGTGAGAAAAAATACTTTTGGGATACCTGTGGCACTTTCTGATGACGTCATGTTGCTCTCAACGATGGGAAATATATATGAATAAATATAGCTATAAATATCGTGCGAAAATGGTTCTGCCCTAATTGGCCTTTTCCATATCGAGTAAAGGACTGGGTACGACTGTGAAAAACTAATTTAATTATGGTTCCAAAAAAAATAACCCCATCTCATGGGAGAGTAACCAAATGTAAGCTTATTGACCAAGTTTCAGAACGTTTGGCTAAAAAGAAAAAAAATTATGAGCATCCAAACTCTGCCAAAATTACAGAGAAATGTATGGTGTCTTCCAAAACGTCCATACATTCTTTGTATTTTCGAAAAAATATAAAATACCATAAATTCGTTGCAATTTGCACAAACTTGTTCAAACTTTCAATTCATACTAATTTGTATTGGTTCGTTCGTGTGAAGGGGTTTATTTTTGAATTAAATTGATTTTGAGAAACTTGGTTCCAGTCCCTTGCTCGATATGAAAAAGGCTAATCCTATTGTGCAAGAATTCTCCAAATAATGAATATGGGTTCTTAAAAAAATACCTTTCGAGGTATTCCGAAGTATGTTGCTATTTTACCTACTTTTTTGAGATAAAATGATTAAATGACAAATGAAAATTACTCCAAACTTTTGTCTTTCAATCGATTCGAAAAAATTTTTTCAGAAAGTCTGGAGACTTTGCAAAGTTGAGCAAAAAACAAAAGTTTTTATTTCATTTTCTAACTTTACAGCGAAAAGAAAGCTTTCTTTTTGGATCGTTGAGTGCAACATGACGTCATCAGAAGGTGCCACAGGGATCCAAAAATATTTTCCTCACATTTTAAACTGGTTTTTCCGCGCAAAAAATCGTCTGATGAAAAGTTTTGATATATATTTGAAATCAGCATAATTTTTATCACCATATAACTGGATCCGCCTCTGGCTATTCAGAGGTCCCGGCATGGGCAGCAGAGTATTGTTCGCATTTGTATTTTACCAACAGTCACGGTATCGGCGGTATCGGATATCAAACAAAGGCTGGATGATCTGGCATATCTATCATCACTGTCCATAGCAGTGACGTTTACCTAGTATGGATTTGGGCAGATAGAGAACAATAGGATTAAGGCTAGCTTCGTACCCTGGTATCTTATATACCTTCGGGGCCATTAAAGAAGTTACAGATTAGTAACCGAGTGACATACGATCACTTTTAATACCAGAAAGACTAACATCACAAGATTGAAATAGGAGCTAGAAATATGACGAGCAAGCAAATAAGCGACTGTTGGTAACTATAAATGCACAGAGATTACAAGCAAATACAAATGCGAATGATACTTTGCTGCCCATGGTCCTGGTCAATAAGTATTTTGTTATATACCAACTGTCAAAGAAGAACAGCAAAGAAACTAGGCTATGAATAAATATTCTTTATTCCAAAGCCGGCCTTTATGAGCCCCATACATACCTGGTTTTACATGTGTATTAAAGAATGTGTATTGATTTCCAATGAAGTCAGGAAAAGAAACACAATCAAGTTGAACAGGCTGCTGTGCTGGTTTTTCTTCTGTAGGCGTGTCTTCCTTTTTGGCCTTGCCATAGGCCTCTTTTGGATCTGGAGAACATTTCACCATCATACCAAGACCTAGGGGTTCATATGAAACATTAGAATAAACAAAATGATACATTGCATTGCAGGAAATTTGATAAAATAATTGGGATTGTACATGCATGTGCATGTTGATTGGTCAAAACAACTTTTTTCATAAGAGCGTGCATGAAAGCCACAGTCACACCATTTGCAAGTGCACTTGCTCACTCAACAATCAGTTTCCCGTTGCTTAGATCTTTCATGCATGCTTATTGGTGAGTTTGGGAGAAATGACATTGTCAAATGAATAAAGGTCATTTTTTCGTTGTAACGCATGATTGATATTTTATTTAAAAAATGAATCATTGTACATGTACCATGTAACTATCACAAGCATCGTTATCATAATAACAATAATCAATCATATGTAATATATACAATATAAGCGGCCGACCTGTATAGGTTATGCAATAGCGACTTCAAGACGAGCTGTTGTATATCTCATGCAGATCGGACATGAATATTGTATGTAGTGCTTATGAAAGTCCAATGTTCTTTCATATATAATTACTAATAAAAATTGTCAAGATAAAATTAAATCTGGTTGAGAAAGGAATGTTGTTAGAATGGAAGCAGCTTTTTGGGGGGAGGAAACGCGAAGGAGACTATAGTAACTGAAGTGATTTTTTTTTGTCAAATCCTCATGAATTATTCATGCATTTATAATGGTAGGTGTAATGCTTACCAATAAAAACCATACTGATGGCTAAAATAATATGTGTTCTCTCCCTTGTGTACTCTCCACCGGGGACAAAGTTATACGCCACAACCCAGACTGAGCTAAGTACCAGAATGATGTATATCAAGTTTGCTAAGGTCAAAGTACATGCAGCTGAACAACAATACAGCCTGTCAATCATAGCGGGCCATATAGACATGACGTATACTGCAAGAATAACACCACCTAGTAGTGACCAGTATCGAGGTGCCATGTAGAGTAATGCCGAGCCACATGTACCCATTGCCCACCAGGGTAGAGATGATGTGAAGCTGAATGGAGATAACAGAATACCAACTGCTAATCCAATAAATACTGCAAATCTGAGGAGAAAAAATGACTTGTTTTATTGATTAAAGATGTTTGGCAGCATACAATGTACACATTGAAAACATATAGTAATTCCAATATTATCATAAATGTAATCAATAATGTCATCATCATAGACAGAATCAAATTATGGCATCCAATTTTTATAACTATTGTTCTTTACCCCGCTAGCCTCGTGTTCACGTTGAAACACAATGGAGTTTTCAGATGCATGAGAGGCTAGCGAGGTCAAAAACAATAATTATTAAATTTTGAAGCCATATTTCAATTTGGTGTATTGCATCATCATTGTCGTCATTATTATTACCATCACTACTAAATAAATATTATCATTATCATCATCACTACAATAATAATTATCCTTATCATAACATTACCACCATAACAACAGTAAGTGTTAATAGTATTATTTGTTATTATATTATTGTAATTATTTCTAATCATTTCTAATTATTTATATTTAGCATAAAACCCAAGTGACTCACCCCCAAGGATTTGGTGCTGGACCAATGTCAGGATACCCGGCAACAGCCCAACGACAAACCACAGAGATTTCACCAAACACAGTATGTGTCAGGAAAAGTAAAGCACCAAAACCACTGGCAACAAGAATCCACTTTGGTCCCTTGATTGGAGAATGGCATGGTGAGGGCTTGTCATCACTGGAAGCCATGTACCCAGTATATACTCTATCCAAAATGGCAAATACTCCAAGGAAGAGGATAAACTTATTCAAGGTTAACTCTCCCCAAACAGGGTTTATAGAGATGTACAAAGCTCTTGATGCCAACATAACAAAAAATCCTATGATTAGTCCCCAAAAGCACAACGACCTACATTAGAAAAAAGAACAATTATTACAAGCATCATTAATGTTAATGTAATGTATTATAATTATAAATATTATTATTATTTAGATATCATTATTATAAATATTATTATAATATTATTATTATGTGGTGCTTATATAGCGCATTTCACATACGTCGCAATGCGCTTAATCACTGAGGGTTTGTTACGTTTGTGTGGAGAGACAGGACCTCCAATTTAACATCCTTATCCGAGAAGACCTGAAATCTAACAATTTCTCTGATCTGCTCTACTTATTTCATATCAATGACAAATAACCTTTAAGATTGAATACTTCTCATTGTATCATAATGATTTTATGTGCATTGAAAAAGCACCAAAATACCTTTCAGTGGCTTTCTTATTCCATATCATACCACAAAACCACAGCATTGCAGTACCACATCCAAATGAGAGCATCATTAATCTAGCAAGCGTTGTTGGAGCTTGAAATGAAGCAATGCCAATCATAGACAAGGTCCTTAGAACGGCCAACCCATGCAAGCTCTGACAGAACCTCATGACAAAGCCAAAACATGTCAACACCGGTGATAAGATACTGACTACAAATGCCTCATATCCTGATATTTCAAGCTCGTTTAGAGGATAAAACCATATCAAAGGGGCAATGGCAAAGACCAACGACCACCAGATATAACCTGAAAGCACAATGTCGTGATTTGAGTGTTATAAAGTGTTTACTTTCTTTATGGATATGGTATTGAAAATGCATATTTTCTGAGGGGTGGTTGTGGTGGTACTTTTTTCTGAACGGGTCAAAATGAATCGACCTCGTCAACAGGGGGGGTGTGGATATAAAGTGGAATGGCCCAATTACCAGAACGGTATTCCAAGAGATGTTTCGTAAAAAAAATGAACTGCAAGCAACATTTCATGTTAGAATGTTCCAGATCAAATCTGTCTTTACTTTTATTGCAAAACTCTTTCTAAGTTTACCAAATGTGATCGATGTAGGTTTTGATAACATAAACACTAACCTAGAATAGTTTCACATAGTAATTCCCTGCCCATATTTGTGTATTCTATCACTTCTTCTGCCAACTCTGCTGTCCCTTCATCAATAAACTCTTCTTCTTCTTCCTCGGGAATAACTGTTTCGTACTCTTCGCTGTTATCCCAAGGATCATTTGCTCCTTCAACTAGGCTCTGAGCTCTGTGCCTAAGTTCTTTTACTCTTTTACCACGAACTGCACTTTTGTCCGCCATTTTGATTTTCTTTCGAGTTACACAGGGAACCCACTCTCACCCTTTCCACATAATTCCACAGGCATCCCGAAGCAATGAACTGGCTATACTAGTACTTTATAGAAATATTTTCGACACTTCTCAGCTTAAAAGTAGTGAATTGTTAAGTAAACACGAGGACTTGGCAATATATTTACATTTATTTTATCTCAAAAAGTGGACTTTTTGAATGTACTGTACATGGGCTGCCTGTGTATTACTAGGAACCAGGCCTTTTTCTTTCTATAAGCATGCGCTGTAGCATTGTGGCGCCAAATCAATATGGTGGAAATCGTTGAAGGTTAGAATGCATTTTTAATCATTTTAAACAACGGTTTATTGAAATTTATCTGGTTATTTGAAAACCTGGATGTTATACAACTTACTTTATTGTTGATTCGCCATATATATTGTTATTTTCAAGATTGAGACATGCTTTTATGCTCAAATCAAAATCATTTCCCACGTGTGTACGAGGAATATCGCTGTCAAAGTTCTTGGAATTTAGATCATTTCATGCCTTATTTTCGCATATTTTCCGTGTTTATAGTGCTTGAGTTTCCTTGGTAATAAACATGTTTGGAGCGAAGACGCCTTTCGGAGCGAGTTCCACGTTTGGAACGGGAACATGTAAGTATACAACTCATTTTTGCCGAACTTGCAAATTTGCAAAAATAGAATAGAATATCAGTTACTTTAAGTTTTAGTCAAAATATTCTTTATAAACGAGACATTGGATTTTCAATTGATCAATATAATGAAAGAAAGATTTTGCATGTGGTATTAATCGAAATAATAATCAGTGAAAATTGAACATCTAATTTAATTAGCTCATCAGTTTTGACAGTTATTTAATTAATACACCTAATTCAAAAAGGTTGTCGGGGTGAACCGTGATTGGCGATTGCACGACCCAAAGGAACTATGGGTAATACAAATTCCTTCTTATTTGTTTCTAAATTACTCAAACAATGCCTCCACCGTTCAGCAAAACCTTCGAGACACCCATCTAAGGTCATCGCTGAACAGTGTTTGGGTAATTTAGAATGGAATAAGAGGAAATTGGTATTACCCACAGTCCCTTTTGGTCGTGTAATTGCCAATCGCCGTTTGCCCTGTCAACCTTTTTTGGAATTAGTGTGTATACATTGTGTATCTGGAATCTGGCTGAGGGTCTGCATTTAACTTTTACTATATAACTAGTTAATAACCTTTTCAATAATCTGTTGGTTTCTCCCGCAATGAATTATTTGCTTTATATCAGTTTTTGTCCACTCTTATTGTTTTCCTGTTAAAAATCAATGATCAGTTACCACCATGCACTTACTGCATGATAGAGTTAATTTCGTGGACCATGAAAATCACACATTCAGAAATTTTGATAACTTTTAAGATGTGAGTACATGTTTATGCCCTTGCCGCTTTGCAATGATGATTTCTCACTAAAGACCAGATATATAAGCAACATATCAGCCTGAACCCCAAAATCACTTGTTTTTTTTATGCGAGTGTTAACTGGAATTGTTTCTTAGTTCATTTGTTTTTATACTTTAGCAGCATTTGGAGCTCAAGCCACTGCTTCTCCATTTGGGCAGACAGCAGGTAGGAAAGAAAGTAGTACACTCTACACTCTCAGATGAATAACCATGTGCAAGGAATTTTAAATCCAATGGAATACCGATGTTAATCAGATCGAAACCCATGTGTTTGGATATTCAAACCTTGTAGTGAAGAAACTATACCAATGCTAAATAACAGTTCCTTTTCCTATGTTATCAAGCTTCAGGCACAAGTGGTGGTTTGTTTGGTAGTACTAACACACAGCCTGGGTTTGGTACATTTGGTTCAACCCAACAGCCTAGTACTGGTTTGTTTGGTGCTACTGCTACAAATACTGCAGCAACTGGTCTCTTTGGAGCTGGCACTAATACTGGCAGTCTATTTGGACAACCTGCAGCGTCTACAAGTAAGTACAATACAGGCAAATCCAAATATGCAAAGTGATGAAATACTCATCTGAGAAATTAATTGTTTTTCTGCATAGAATTTCAAATGTTTATTTGTCAAGCTTTTGCACTAGTAGTAACTTGAATTAATGAACAAATAACTTTATTTACATTTAAATGTATTTAATTTATGCATCTAATTGGGACACTAAAAAATATGAAAAGGAAAAGAAAATAATCTAAATCTTCACAAGCAGTTGAGCTGAAGATGCACACTTCAAAATAAAGTGTGAATTAACCAAGTTGAGCATCTTGTTGAGCTCACCGTTGGCTTCCTGGTAAATCAGTGTTAGCTGAAGGAACTACCGACTCTAAATATTAGTACTTTGTCTTTTTTCCTTGTTTGAGAATTGAATAGAAGTATAGCAGAACCCTTGCGGCCAGTTTTTTAGGTCCCAACAAAATGCATGTCAATACATTTTCAATAATATTTACCAGCTTAATGCGGCCACCCTGTTAATATGGCCACTTTGGAGTGTCACTTCGGTGGCCGGATTAACAGGGTTCCACTGTATGTATAAAGACCCTTGTGTTATGTTTGTGTGTGTTGACAGCTGGGAGTATATTTGGTTCAAATGCCAATACAACTGGATCAAACCTATTTGGTGGCGGCGGTATTAGTACCACAGGTATTCTAAATGTGATGAATCATGTTCAAAATACGGTTTGACATTTTGGAAAATTTAGGACTCGTGTTAGAGTGATTCATTCAGCAATGTTTCCATTTTCTAGATGTACAGGTTGCATTGGTTAATCCTATCTTCTTGTAAATGCTGACATACTCTACTTAGGGGAGGACCATTTGACTTTTGAGGGGGGGAGGGGGGATGATTTGGTCCGTGCAGGAAATTGTTTTTAGCCCGCTGGCATGCGCACATAATTTATTTAATAAAAAAGATTTGAGTGGTGATTTTGTCTTACACGAAAGGCGGGCCATGCAGGATATTTTTTTTGAAATCATCCATCCCCACTTCAAAAGTTAAATGGTCCACCCCTTAGGGTGCTTTCCATTCAAACTAAAAAACTTGTTTGAGCATGGGTGATAAAATTAAATGATAATTACTTCTTTTTTACATCAAAGGGAAACGATACGAAAGTGTGTGAATGGAACAAACAAAAATTGCCAGTTTTCCTAGATTTTCAAAAAGGAGAACTTTGAGAACTTTTTTGCAGATTTTGTTTTCCATTTGAATTTCCACTCAGATTCCGATTTTTTTGGTTGAACGGAAAGCTCCCTTGTCATCCATTCACCACAATAGACACAAGGGACAATAGACATGAGACAACAGTAGCAACTGGGAATTTGGTCAATATGCTTCTGTCAATCAAACACTTTTGGTCTAGACTGCTAATTACTTGAACCTTAATAAAGTTATCATTAAACCAACAAAGAGAACATAAAACAAGTAGAAATGTTATTCTAAAATTGATTGAAATCAGCCAAAAAAATATTTGTTGTCTTATTGTATGTTTTTAGTTTTAAAAATCTGGTACATAAGATGTATCAGATTCTTTATTACTGCACTTTTCGGTTGAGCTTGGAACTGCTAAAGTTTTATTGGTTAGTTTAAACGATGAAACTATGCACTCATGAGGTCATAACACAATGTTGTCAAGGCTAGGTTCATACGTTGTTAGGTGGCAAAATTTCATAAAATTCACTTTCAGTGACTTTAAGGCACATACTAACCCTATGTTTCTCAAACTAAAACTTCTAAAACTTCCAGAACTTGTTCATCTATACACTGGTCTGTTCATGTATGATCTCCATGTGGAAAATCTACCGATCTGTTTTTCTTCCATTTTTACCCAAGTGAAGCAAAAACATAACTATAATACTAGATTGGCTTCCAAGTGTTCCTTTTTCGCTTCCAAAAGTAAGAACTAATTTTGGGAAATTCAATATAAGATATTTGTGAGCAAAATGATGGAATTCAATTGATGAAACTCTAAAAAAACAAGTAAATAGAAATAAATTACAAGAGAGGCTGAGTGATGAATTACTTCGCTCATACTCTTGCTGAGACTATTCATATTTCTCCAATAATTTTAAGTCATATCTTAGACATTTGATCCATCCTTTTCAGTGGTGTCACTTTGGTGCCAAGTATGTTGATATGCATGCTGATTACAGCGGTCAAGGAGTAGATCAACTTGCACAAGTTATTCATAAAATTAAAAAAATTTCTATTACTATATACTTCTTTTTCACTACCGGAACCTAGCCTTGACAACATTGTGTTATGACCTCATAAGACATAGTATCTTCGTTTAAACTAACCAAGCTCAACCGAAAAGCGCAGTATCTGTTGGTCGTGACTTTTTCTTTATCTAGCTACAAAGTCTCGACTAAAATTATGTGATTGATATTTGATTGACAGAATAGAATCAAATAAATTCCTTGTTGTTACTGTTGGGATGTTTTGGAATAACAATAGTGGTAAATATTATATGGCTAATTTGTGTTTGTCTTTGTTAAGGGAATGTATTTGGTACTCCAGCATCAACTGCGTCAACTGGCCTATTTGGTGGTGGTGCGACTGCAGGCACACAGAGTACAATGTTTAACAGTAGCACTGGCTTTCAGTCTACAGGTACTGGAGCATATTAAACAATTATTATTATTATTTTATAAACAAGACAAGGGTTTTCAACCTGCAAGGTTTTTTGTTTTTTTACACCGAAACATGTCTGGAAAAAATATTAAAAACCCTTGTCTTGTTTATAAAATTGTTAGCTTCGCTGTTAATTTAACGACTATTATTATTATTGTTATATAATATATACAATATGAGCAGTATATATCTATATGCGATACAGATTGGACACTAGAGTAAACGTACTAAATCCGTGAAACAAATATTACTAATTACTACTAAAAACTGTTGATGAGACAATAGAGAACAAAGGAATTAGCATAATTTAGCACCTATTTTGTACTATTTTTGTTTCATGGATTAAGTGCGTTTACTCTAACATTTTTATTTTATTTTATTATTTTACTTTTTTTAATCAAGTTAGAGCAAATGTAATGTTATGTTGTTTGCATAATTTGCCAGGATTTGGTGCCACACAAGGGACTCAAGGAACACCAGTCAAGTTTGCTGTATGTATTCAAGTGTTCTGCCATTCTAGTGTGATTGCATGTGCATTTCTTCAGTACACCATGTTGGTGTAAGTTAATATTTTATTGTCTGTTGCAGGTTGTAAGTGGG
Source organism: Metridium senile (assembly GCA_949775045.1). Classification (NCBI taxonomy): domain Eukaryota; kingdom Metazoa; phylum Cnidaria; class Anthozoa; order Actiniaria; family Metridiidae; genus Metridium; species Metridium senile. The sequence goes on from OX459095.1 coordinate 34,154,628, forward strand.
TCTGACCAAATGGTGAAAAATGGAATAACTACATCAGTCAACACTAGACATCAATGTATAACTGTTATGAAAGAATATGAATCCAAAAGCTTTGAGGTAAATATTGAATATCAATTATTATCTGTTACAAAATCAATTTCCAGGAGATCCTATTATGACATAATTATGTTCACACTACTTATTGTTGTATTTCAATGTTTACTTACTAGTTCAGTTAAACATTTATGTATCGTTTCAATCATGAACTAATTTAGTCATTCATTTGTTTATTAATCTGTGCATTCATCCATCCTTTCATTATTCATTTATTTATATTCAAGCATTCAAGAATTCAGGCATTCATATATTTATTCATCCATTCATCCATGCATTCATTCTTTTATTCATTCATTTTTCCTTGAATTCTTTTTTTAATGTACATGTAGTCATGGTTTTTGTATGGACACATTCAATTGTACACATTTAATTGTTCTTTCTTGATTTATTAATAAAGGTATTAGTTTGTTATGTTCACATTTTATATTTTTAATATTCATATACTGGTATATTCATTTGTACATTCACTTTTTATAATTTATCCATTTAAATAACACTTCCTTATCACAAGACAATCATTTATTTAATAAGGAATTACGCTCAGAAGATTATACTCTTGGTCGTAAAACTGGTCCAACAGCAGGAACAACTACAGCTACCACATCTGCTAATACTGGTGGCTTATTTGGCAGTAGTACGCCTGGCTTTTCTGCATTTGCACAACCAAAAACAGGCTTTGGGACTACAAGTAAGAATAGGCTTATGTCATTAGAATAAGCAGTTTTTGATCTATCAAAGCTACCAAATCTAGTTGAGATATTTTAAATGTACACTCATTAATTAGGAGTATATGGTGGATAAACCCGTTCCTCATTACCTTTCTCTCCTATTCAATGGCCATGTGTTTTTATAACAAGGTGTGTATGTGGCCTTCAGACCAACTTTAAACAGGGGAAAGGGAATTTTATTTAAAGTGATTCATCAAAATCAATTTTGACATTTGTAGTTCATAGGAAATATTAAACAAACTATAATCTTAATGTCTCTATTAAATAAACACACATTACCAATACATAAAATTGATAAATACCATCATCAGTAGCTATTAATAGTAAGTTTAGTATGTAATGCCATCTTCACTTGGTAAAGTAATTTACTATACAGCTATTTAAAAAAACGTTGAATACTGAATAGTGAATTGCAAGACCCAATGGCATTGTGGATCTCATCAATGTAAAATGAAAACGCTAAATATCCAATTTTGATATATTTTACAATGTGAGTAGATATTTATGCTCTTACTAATTCGTTTAGTGTTTTGTTTTGTTTTCTCGTAATAAGACTGACTGTGAATGGATTATAACACTCAAATCAAAATAGACAATGTAAAGCATGCTAGTAAGTGATCATGGGTCTTTGATTCTCTTTAAGAAAATGAATAATAAAACAACTATTGAATTCAGTTTTTGGGATATCAGAATAATCAAGGTCTTGGCAAGTGTAATCATCTCCACCCTCAACTGATTACACTTGCCTTGATTTTCATTATTCTGGATATCACAAAAGCGTCATCCAAGAATAGTCCCCTTCACAGTTCCCTGCACTATCTTGAAAGGTAGCTGGGCCTTTGCATTGATGTAAAATGAAAATGCTAAATACACAGTGATCTGCTCCCAATATATATCTAATATATTGTTTCAGATAAAATGCACTAAAAATAAGATATTATAATTATTTATTTTAGTTTAGATAATATAACATAACCTAAAATGCATTTTGGTCTTGGAATGCACTATTCAGTATTCAATGTTTTTTAAAATAGCTGTCTACTATGGTTGATTTTAGCTGGTGCGTCATTATTTGGCCAAAACACTCAACAGCCGACAGCAGGAGGTTTATTTGGTAGTAAACCTGGTGGACTATTTGGTACCAATACTGCTACAACATCAGCAAGTACGGGCTTTGGGTCAACTTTTGGATCTACACCAGCTACTGGGGGATTGTTTGGACAGACATCAACTGCAGGGCAAACGGTAAGAATGGTTCTTTGCCAAAAACATGCACTGTTCTAGATACAGAGGGTCTGTGGCACAATCACTGCTCCTATAGACCTTTTTAAATATTTTAGCACTGTCATATGAAAGAACTAAAATAAATAGGTATTCATGGAAAGTTTTGCTGCTCTGTGCAAAATGCTAATAAAGTTATGCTAACCTAAAGTAAAAATGTGAGAGAGAACAACATAATTATTTGAAAAAGTCAATCATACATATGGGTCATTCCACATGAGACATTGAAATAATGAAAATTTGACAACATTAAGTGTGCACCAAAAAGAGAGTTAACTGACTAAGGTTCTCAATGTGATTTTACTGTAATATTATCTATTCTGTGTGATATTTACTAAGCAAATTAGGCAATTTTCTTATATTTGACTTACTGAATTTGCCATTTGTAATGTCTGTCACGTTTCTTGTAATGTCCGTCACGTTTCTTGTAATGTCCGTCACGTTTCTTGTAATGTCCGTCACGCTAAATATTCCCATTTTTAAAAAAATAGAAAAAACAACTAAAAAATATAGGTCTTCAGTAAGAAAACTTAACCTATAACCAAATGCTAAAAAGCATTTGTTTGCTATAAACTTCTCACAATTCAAAGGAATTTCACTTCTAATTTACCCAACTGGAATTAGTGGTAGTTTTAGCTGCCCGTCACGGTCCTTTTGGACAAAAAACTGACAAGTTGAAAATTATTTCTGAAAACTTTTTTCATGCAAATTGTAGACAAGGTTCTAAGACAGTTGTGTGAAAAATTAAATTGTAAGATAATGCAACTGTGTATGAAACACAAGCTTATTTACAGGGTTCGTGCTACTCCTTAAACTCCTTGAAAACTCCTTAGATTTGATTTATGTTTTTAAGGGCACTTGAAAAGCCCTTGAATTTTAGAAAACCAGCAAAAACTCCTTAATTCTAGCTAAAGTAGGGTAAAAATTCTAGTATTGCAAATTAAAGTTAAGTAAAAATTCTAGTATTGTACATCATTTTCGTAAATTTGTAAATTTTCGTATATCAAAGTTGTCGCAAAAAGTGCTTAAAAATTACTTTTTGGTCCTTGAAAACTCCTTAGATTTTGTTTACTGACATCAGCACGAACCCTGTATTTAGGTCTGTGAATGTAATGTCCGTCACGGTGGAATGGCCCATATACATGAGCTAGGACTCAACTACCTGGACCAAAGTGGTGAAAGGCTAGCAATGCTTATGACTACTTGGCCACCATGTCACCATTTTGTGTGAGTTGATTTTTTGCCTAATCACGCAGCCATTCAATATCATTTCTTTGTCATTTCTTATGTGCAGGGTGGTCTGTTTGGTGCAACAGCAACTACTCAAGCACCAGGAGGGCTATTTGGTACTACTAGTACAGGGTTTGGCCAGTCAAATACCACAGGGACTGGGCTCTTTGGTCAATCAAGTTTTGGAAATACACAACAGGTATTATAACTAAGATTATTATTCATTCAAAATAGTTCTTTGCATCTAATTGGTTGAAATTAACTGGTGAATTATTTGTATCATTTTATGAGCAAGCACTTCTATTGAACTATTGATGACTCAGTGTTTAATAATGTATATTTATTATATGGCTTAAATATTTCTTGAATTCTGATTGGTTGACGTGCAGTCCATCCAAAGGCGTATTGGACCAATAATTATGACAACAGTACAACTTTTTCATAAATTCATAACAAACAGAACTGCAACTGCATTGGTTGTGAGACATTGATATTGTTGAAATATTTTGAATGAAAAATATCATTGTCACCATAATTATATTGATTATACTAGTTATACAATGGTTTACTGGAATATCCTACTTGTCACTTGTATTTTCTAGTATGCACCTTTAGGCGAGTGAGTATGCAAAGAAAATACAAATGACAAGTGGGATATTCACGGTATGTCATGAGAAAACTTTGTATAACTATTTTATATCACACCATATAAAATAAACTAAGAGAAACCACAATGCTTCATGGGAAGAGGCAGTTAAATACTGACGAATATACAACAACGAGCATTCTGACTGGCTGTATTTTATAGATGTGAGATAAAAACTGATACCTTAGTGGGTGAGCTTTACAATAAAGAAGAAACATTTATACCTACAGTGATCATTTTATCATTTTCTAGAACACTGGTCTATTTAACAAGCTTGGTACAGGAACCACATTTGGTGCAGCTTCTACTGGTGGTCTGTTTGCATCACAGAACAAGCCAGCTACTGCAACGTTTGGTGGATTTGGCTCTGGGTTTGGTACTGCTACAAACAATAGCTCATTATTTGGCAAGCCAGCATTTGGTACTACCAATACGGCAGGTACATCGTTTGGTACTGGGACAGCAGGATCTTCTTTGTTTGGTACTGGGACTAATACGGCATTGAATACTACAGGTACTACATTAGGCACTGGTCTTGGCATACCGACAGGTTTGTTAACATAACTACATCAATCCTGCATTTCCATTTACAGTCTTCAAATTTACCCAAGATATTAATATCGCCCACAGTTGCTGTAAACTACATTGTCCAGCTGCGTATCTAGCGTGGATGGTCTTTGTAGTGTAGGGTAACAGTGTGAATTGAAAAACCGTGGGCACCTAGAACTATTTTAGAAACAACTATATCACTGCAAGAAGTTTGACTGATGTGTAGTATGATAAACGTTTTGTAGTTAGAGTATTTTGTGAGTTGTTCAATGAACAATAAACAATTTTTTAAATGTTTCTGGGTGCCCACGGTTTTTCGATTTGCACTGTAACACATCGGACTAGAAAGCAGAAACTGTGGGTTCAAGTCCTGCCAAGGGTAAATGATATTTTTCTCATGTATCTGTAGATCTAAACTGATAATTATTTTAACAAATTAAAGTAAATGTTAGAATGGAGCTATGTAGTAAGTTAGCTAGATAAATTGCTACTTCTACAAATCCATACATCTATCATGACCTTTAAATGTTGTAGCGATCGAGCTGCTCCACTGTTTTTGTTTTTTTTTCAAAATTATTTTAAGAAATATCTCATTCTATTTACAAGACAAATGGTACCTACCTTGATTTGACAAAAGTTAAAACAGAAAATATAGCTAAGAAATCTTTATATTTTAATGGTGCCAAATTATTTCATGACTTGAACAATGATAGAAAGAACTGTCAGTCTCTGATTCTATTCAAGAATATGGCACCTTGATGATGATCTAATAGCCTTCCATCTTTGTCTTTATTTTGATTGTGCCAGTGTTGATTATTTGATGACTAAAATTAAATATTATATACAGCCGATTTAGAAAAGGTTGTCCACCTGAAAAGACATATATACTAAAAGAAATATCACGTGACTCACTTATATATTCACATTCCGCGCGTGTAGAAAGTCAGATGCGTTTGAAAGTAATATGGCGTTGAATTCAAACAAGCAGTATCTTCTCTAGCTAGAAGTCCTGACTTTCTACACGGGCGGAAAGTGAATATTAAAAATGAGTCGCGTGCCATTTCTTTTAGTATATATGTCTTTTCAGGTGGACAACCTTTTCAAGATCGGCTGTATAAGTTTGTAATATATAAATAAATAATTATATAAATATAATTAATACATTTCAAGGGTTTGGTACAGGATTTGGACAAACTGGAACAAGTCTCACCTTGGGCACTAGTACCTTATTAGGGTGAGTAATACTGTATTGTCATGAAAGGCATGCAATGAAGAAGAATTTCACCTTATATTTTACCCCACTCATTGCTGTGGTTCCCAGTCATACACGACCATCTAGACCTTCAAACACTGAAGGAAACTAGAGTTTGGTAGACATAAAACAAATGTATTTCAAAGGTAACTAATGCAGACAAAAATAATTACATGTTGCTGATCAGTGATAAATTCACTACACAAAGAATTTGTGTAAATTAGATCTAATTTTGGTAGAATTGTAGTTTCTATTTGTCTTTTTGACTAACCTCTTCTTCCTAGTATTCCCTGACCTCAATCTCTGAGAGTTTTTTGAATCGATTTTGCGATAATTATTTTTACAAGCAGAAACTCTGTGTATCGTGTTTGTAACTGATCTGCAATGGACATTTTAAATGTGCTGCCTTGGAAATACATTGATTGATGTCTCTATTTTTCATTTCTGTTTGTTGGGCGTGTGTGACTGGAAATGTCAGTAATTAATTAACTAGAATGTGATTTGTTTTTACAGATCACAGAATACCAATACTTTAGGATTGGCGCAACAACAACAACAGCAACAGCTTCTCCTCAACCAACAGATATTAGCACTGAACAATTCTCCTTTTGGAGATTCCAAATTGTTTAGAAATACACTTGCAGTAAGTTTATAGATTATTTATCTGTATGTGTCAGTCAGCCTTTTTGTCTGTCTGTCTGTATAATTGTTGAATGGAAATGAAAACTAGCGAGTAAACTAGTATAGGCTGCGTTGGTGTTTGATATAGACAATAGGTAATAGAATGAAATTTGTAACACCATAATAAATGTTACCTTAACTTTTCTGACGTTTCGAGCTTTAGCCCTTCGTCGGAGTAAAAAAATGTAATATATAAATGGAAACTAGCAAGTAAACTTGTATAGGCTGCGTTAGTGTTTGATATGAACAATAGGTAATAGAAATGAAATTTGTACCGTTAACTTAACTGACATTTTGATCTTTAACCCTTCATCGGGGTAAAAGAAAATAATGTATAATATAAATGTATATTTGTGTCCATATTTGTAAATGTATCTGTCAATATGTTTTGTCTTCCTGTTTTGTTGTCTGTCTGTCTGTCCAGTTGTCTGTTTGTCTGTCCGTCTCAGCTTTCAATCCTACATTGGATTGCTGTTGCTCTCTGTGACTAAAGTTTACCTACCAGTGGTGTGTGTTGTATTTGAATAGTTTATCATACTCACTATGTTTACATTGTTGTTTACTATCAAAGGATAAACCTGCTAAGGCTGTCACTTCTACCACAACGTCAAAACAGAATGTCTTAGGGACTCCATCTCATTACAAGGTACAACATCATTGACTCATATTGGCCACATGTTACCACAAAACAATGTATTTAACTGACTCTTCCTATGTGACATTGCTGCAATTGGCTGTATTTTCTATGGTCTGGGATAAAATATATGTTCTTACTCATATTTATTATCTATTTTATTCATGTTTACCTTAGCAATTCAGTTGTAGCTGCAATTTAAGGTGTTAATAAAGCTATCTATCTAATATCTATCTATCTATCTATCTATCTATCTATCTATCTATCTATCTATCTATCTATCTATCTATCTATCTATCTATCTATCTATCTATCTATCTATCTATCTATCTATCTATCTATCAAATAGTTACACAGTGTGGCATAATGCAGATAACCCAGTAGTCATTTATACCTTCTTATAATACACCCACCTAAAAACTTGTGTGTATACTAGAAAATAATGTACAAGTGGTGCGTGGGATATTCCTAAAGACTAAAGACCTAAAAACTTGTGTGTATACTAGAAAATAATGTACAAGTGGTGCGTGGGATATTCCTAAAGACTAAAGACCTAAAAACTTGTGTGTATACTAGAAAATAATGTACAAGTGGTGCGTGGGATATTCCTAAAGACTAAAGACCTAAAAACTTGTGTGTATACTAGAAAATAATGTACAAGTGGTGCGTGGGATATTCCTAAAGACTAAAGACCTAAAAACTTGTGTGTATACTAGAAAATAATGTACAAGTGGTGCGTGGGATATTCCTAAAGACTAAAGACCTAAAAACTTGTGTGTATACTAGAAAATAATGTACAAGTGGTGCGTGGGATATTCCTAAAGACTAAAGACCTAAAGACTTGTGTGTATACTAGAAAATAATGTACAAGTGGTGCGTGGGATATTCCTAAAGACTAAAGACCTAAAGACTTGTGTGTATACTAGAAAATAATGTACAAGTGGTGCGTGGGATATTCCTAAAGACTAAAGACCTAAAAACTTGTGTGTATACTAGAAAATAATGTACAAGTGGTGCGTGGGATATTCCTAAAGACTAAAGACCTAAAGACTTGTGTGTATACTAGAAAATGAATATGTACAAGTGGTGCGTGGGATATTCCTAAAGACTAAAGACCTAAAAACTTGTGTGTATACTAGAAAATAATGCACAAGTGGTGCGTGGGATATTCCTAAAGACTAAAGACCTAAAGACTTGTGTGTATACTAGAAAATGAATATGTACAAGTGGTGCGTGGGATATTCCTAAAGACTAAAGACCTAAAAACTTGTGTGTATACTAGAAAATAATGTACAAGTGGTTTGTGGGGTATTCGTAAAGACCTAAAGACTTGTATGTATACTAGAAAATAATGTACAAGTGGTACGTTGGATATTCCTCAGTATACTGCTTGAAATTATTGTACAACTAGTATCTATATCTTCAGGGAGTGTAAGACATGTTTGCCCTCAGTATGATTGTTTTATTGATTGTCTAGGTGTCATCTAAACTAGCAGCAAAGATCAAACCAAGACCTATTAACAACCACACCATGAATAAGGTAGAACTATGACAGTCAATTCATTTGAAGTATGCAAACATTGTAATAAAAATATATATAATTATAATAATAATATATATAATATGTAAATAAAAAATATATACACCTAATTTCAAGAACGTTGTCATACGAAAAAAGAACATTTGTATTTAGTGGGTTAGGACTAAATTAAAAGTACAAAAGAAAGAGTTCAGCTTCAGTGATCATCTTTTGTACTTTTAGTCTATTCCTAAAACACTAAATACAAATGTTCTTTTTTCGTATGACAACGTTCTTGCAAGTAGGTGTATATATATAAATAAATATATTGTAGTATGCATTAAGGTAAAAAAACTAAAAATAAACTTGACAATTGATACATATTTCTATTGTGATGGACAACGATAGTAGAGAGTTGGTAATGAGGAGAGAAATATTTTCCTATGTGAACAAGAGGACTTGGTACTAGTTATGCTAATTGAAACTTGTTAATTAAGAAATTGTGTATAGTTTGGTTAGACCATTGTGGTCTAAGTTCAACTCAAGTAACATTGTTTGAGTCTGTCAGAATAGTTTTGATTATGTCATCTCGATATAAGACAATCTATGGTATGTTGTGATAATAAGAGTGAGTTATGGACCAACCACTGCATACTGTGTGCTGTGTTTATTGGGACTTGAGAGAATACTAGGAATGTACTTACATAACAAAATGGTGAGAGTGTATAATGACACTCTCTCAATGTTTTCCACCTATAAAATACTATCTAAATTAAATTATTTGAAAATCATTTCCTAGAGAGCTTACTGCAATTTGTTATTATTATCATCATCATCATCATTATTATTATTTTTTACAAAGTTTACAGTAGTTGCAACTACAAAATGTAAAAAAAAACTACACTTATTGTGTGCACATATTAGAATTACAAGGATTGTTCTCCTAATAAACAGTATTTATCAAATATTTGTTTAATTATATATTTTTGTTATTTCTTTAAAGTCTAAACTATTTGAGGGCCTTGATGATGATATTGGCCTAAGTCCAGACACATTTGTACCAAGAAAAAGTATCAAGAAACTGATTATCAAGAAAAGAACCACAGATGACCAGGTATACTAAAGTCATACCAACAATAATCCTTTTCACAGGCCTCAGCCGCAATAGCATCAAATATACATGTATTCATTAGAATATGACTGCAATTGGTAATTTAAGGAATGTACGTTATCAAGCAATAGCTCACTTGCGGTATTTTGGTTGAATGAGCATGTACAAATGAATCAAAAAGAGGGAAAATAATGAATATTATTATGTGTGCTGGGCTTTAATTACACTGCAGAGTGCTCATCACAGCTCAGGAAGATTAAAAAACTATATGATTTTTGTTTTAATTCACGACAGGCTGAAGTATCTCTGCTTTGTCTTTTTAAGGATTTCCCTGTTGGCTCAGAACTCCAGACACGTATACAAAATACAGCAGAGTCATCAAGCTTGAATGAATCGGATCATACCAGCAGTCCAATGGGAGTAAGATTCTCTACAGGGACTAGAAGAACCAATATAGCATCTACTAATGTTGGTACTGTGGATGATAACCTAGCAGATGAAGAACCCAATGATGACGCTCTTGAAACTACACGTTTAGAACCTTGTGGGATTGTATTGGCCAGGTAATAATGTCTTGTTATTGATAATAAATGGTAGGAACTGACTTTCTAGCTTACTCTCTATAGAGTATTAGTAAAAATACACAGGTGATCATAAAAAATCCTGTGCGCTTATTGGCCGGATTTGCATGCTCTTAAAAATATGATATAAATAGCTTTATTTTATCATGAATATCATATTGTATTCTTTTCTATTCTAGATCTATTCTATTGTATTCTAGCTAATTACCACTCTACTTATGATTGTTGTGTTTTCAGACCAGAGTATTACACCATACCATGTATAAATGAGCTGAATGACATGGTTGATAGCAATGGTGAAGTGTGGGTAAATGACTTTGTAGTTGGCAGGGAGGGATATGGACAGGCCAAGTTCTTGGGGAGAATTGATGTTGCTGACCTTAATCTAGATGAAATAGGTAAGTAACCTTCGTTAGTATTAATAGTACCTAATAATTTAATATACAATATGAGTGACTGATCTGTATGGGATATACAACATTGAGTCAAAGATGAGCTGTAGCATATCTTATACAGATCAGATGTGAATATTGTATAGTACTCATTTAAGTCCAACATTAGTTCTTTTATATTTTAGTAAAATTGTCAAGATAAAAGTAAATCTGGCTGACATAATTCAAGTTGAAACTTATGCAAATCAGGACAATTTTGTATCTAAAAAGAACTTTGTCATGGAGCTGATTTCTTTTGTGTGCTTGTTATTGTATTACAATGTATATTGTTGATAACAAGTCTAATTTCAATACATTACCAGCACATTACCAGCATTCATTTCAGTCTTGGCTTGATGCTTGTTTTGCCTGACAACATTTTTTTTAAATAAATGTATATAGTGGTCTATATAGCCTGGGATTGCAAAGCTGTTTACTCACTACTTTCCCTTGAAGTTCAAAGAAGAAGAAAACATTGTATATGCATTAGATGTATTATGACAATCAAAAACCATTTGCATCTAAGAGTACAATACACTTATAAAATGTGTGTGTATATGTTGCCTTACAATACACTAAAAGCAGACATTTCATATTCAATCTGCAGTTTTCTTCAGACGTCGTGAAATAGAGGTATATCCAGAGGGTTTCCCCAGGAAGCCCCCTGTAGGTCAAGGACTAAACAGAAAATCTGAAATAACTTTAATTAATGTCTGGCCCAATGACAAATCAACCCACAAACCAATCAAAGTAAGTCTGGTGGATATTCTAGTGACATGGTTATGGTTATTATTGTAGTTCTCATTGTCAGTTATTGTCATTGTGGTCATTTTTATTGCCATTGCTTTTATCATTGTCATCATAGTTGATACCATTGTTCATCACTGTCATCATAGTTGATACCATTATGCACCAATGTCATCATTGTCATCATAGTTGATACCATTGTTCATCACTGTCATCATAGTTGATACCATTATGCACCAATGTCATCATTGTCATCATAGTTGATACCATTATGCACCAATGTCATCATTGTCATCATAGTTGATACCATTGTTCATCACTGTCATCATTGTCATCATAGTTGATACCATTGTTCATCACTGTCATCATAGTTGATACCATTATGCATCACTGTTATCGTTGTCATCATAGTTGATACCATTGTTCATCACTGTCATCATAGTTGATACCATTATGCACCAATGTCATCATTGTCATCATAGTTGATACCATTGTTCATCACTGTCATCATAGTTGATACCATTATGCATCACTGTTATCGTTGTCATCATAGTTGATACCATTGTTCATCACTGTCATCATAGTTGATACCATTATGCACCAATGTCATCATTGTCATCATAGTTGATACCATTGTTCATCACTGTCATCATTGTCATCATAGTTGATACCATTGTTCATCATTGTCATCATAGTTGATACCATTATGCATCACTGTCATCATTGTCATCATAGTTGATACCATTATGTATCACTGTCATCATAGTTGATACTAATTGTTTATCACTGTCATCATATCATTGTCATCATTGTTGATACCATTGTTCATCACTGTCATCATAGTTGATACCATTATGTATCACTGTCATCATAGTTGATACTAATTGTTTATCACTGTCATCATATCATTGTCATCATTGTTGATACCATTGTTCATCACTGTCATCATAGTTGATACCATTATGTATCACTGTCATCATAGTTGATACTAATTGTTTATCACTGTCATCATATCATTGTCGATACCATTGTTCATCACTGTCATCATTGTCATCATTATATTATTGTTATCATAGTTGACACAATTATTTACCACTGTCATCATTGTTATGCCATTGTCCTCATTATTACTATTGTTTCAGTCACCTGAAAGGCTCAGGCTACAACACTGGATGGATAAAGTAGAAGCAGCCACTGCGAAGTTAGATGCAGTTTTTGTGGATTACAGGCCTGAGACAGGAACTTGGGTTTTTGTTGTAAGTACATCTACTACCCACATTGTAATGCAATGTCTCAAACTTGACCATTGAATTTTGACCAAATGTGTACATAATTGACTTACATTTATTTGCACTTGTGACTTATTACAGTTTACAAATATATTGATTAAAAAGTATGGATTTATTGAGCAAAACTACTAAAAATAACTTATTATTAGTTTGTGTAAGGACTTACGCACCTCCCAACCCCCTCCAACCACCCCCACCCCCACCCCTTAAGGGACTATTTTGTTACTCATTAGTTGCATGTTTTGAGATGAGAGAGAACTGACAAGTCAAACTGATATATTATATTATATGGTATGGATGTAATATACGGTCAAACTGTTAAAAAGATGTTTAAGTCAATACAAAGATGTTAAATTCATGACAGATTGTAAGTGTATTTTCTTACTATATTTTATGATTGACAGGTGGAGCATTTTACCAAATATGGTATTCATGAATTCCTTGAGGCTGAAGACATAACCAAGAAACCAATGAAATCCCTGGGCCATATATCTAAAACACAGGTAAGACATTGACAATTTTTGTGAATAATTTGGTAGACATTAACTTGTCAGTCTAAGGGCCCTTTTAAATGGGCCCAACACTGTTACTCCAACACGTTGGATGATGAAGAAGAAGTCTATAACTTAACCCTCAAGCCTACACAATACCACCTTCAAGAACAGATTATCATATGTACTCTTTTTTCCATGAAACTCTAAAAGAGTGGTACTCATTATGAGATGACATTGTGTCAAAACCTAGTCAAGGTAGCTTTAAAAGAACATTAGATGATGCTATACAAACTGAACGTTGCAACTGACTTTTTTTATTAGTATTATTAATAGTATTGTTTTTCACATACATCTTGAGATCCCCCATAAGGATTTTCTTATAGAAAGAGACTGGGCTATACTGAAAGCAGAAGACATTTCAATCTATTTTTGTTTTTATTTACCAATAGTCTCCTTCACAGTTCCTTGTGCCATCTTGAAAGGTAGCGCTAGGCCTTTGCATTGAAACATGATGAATGTTGAGCTTGCAATGATAGAGACTTGTGAATAGTTGTCCGGCGGCAAGGTTTCCAAAGGTTTTTACCTTTTAAGATGGCACAGGGAACCGTGAAGGGGACTATTCGAAGAATAAAACTATTCTCATACTATTACTGTTAGGAATTCCAAAAAACTACCATCATAGATGAAGAAGAAAAGATGCTTATCTCCAAAAGTCTTCATGATCAACAAGCAAAGATTGCTGCATATGAACAGGAAAAAGAAAAGGCTGCCACAGAAAGTATGCAGGACCAAGATAGTGACATTGATGACCTGGACCAGATCACTTTTCCTGGTAATAAACTAAACAATACTGTATAGACTGATAACAAACATAGCGACCTTTTGTTTTTGACTGTTTAGCCTCAGTGAATAACCAATATTATATTCAGCTACTGAAACCAATTACAGTGAACCCATCTATATCAGACTCTCAGTAAAGCAAAACCCCTGATAAACCAGACATGATCTGGAGGGTTTTCAATATAGAATGGCTAAAATTGCTCTAATTTTGCTGGGTAATTTGTTCCAGAGCCCATCATATACCAGCTCCATATAAAAGCAGTATCTTTAGTATTTTTATTTAATGTTATTTAACCATTAATGCATTTAGGGTTTGGAATGCACTGTTCAGTATTCACAACTCAATTTCTGAACAGCTGTATTAATCTAAGAGATGATATTGCTACTGTATGATATTTTAGATAATTGTGATTATGTTTATCAGAGGAGGAGCCTATAGATGAGGACCAATATGATGAGCCACCAGCCAGTCATCAACAAGCTTCAGCTCTTGGTGTCAGTGCACACCGTATGCAAGTCATGAAAGCATCATTCTTTGGGGAGTCACAGCAGTCCTTACCACCCACCAAGCCACCAGTCAACACTGATACAAGAAAGAGTACATCCCAGCGTGTTTCCATGCTATCACATGCAAGTAGTCATGATTCTTCTATGTTTGGAAGACCAAAGAGAGGTAAGCAGCAAAAGGAAAGATTATGTTTATTATTAAAGAAATAGAAAATGTATGCGCATGCTGTGTACAGTAATTAGAAAGCATGTACGGATTGTCAGAACACTAGAGAAGTGTTAGAGAAGCACCATCGCCATCACATTATCATCACCATTTCTACACATCTAGTCTTCTTATAACATGTATAGAAGCACCATCACCATCACATTATCATCACCATCATTTCTACACATCTAGTCTTCTTATAACATGTATAGAAGCACCATCACCATCACATTATCATCACCATTTCTACACATCTAGTCTTCTTATAACATGTATAGAAGCACCATCACCATCACATTATCATCACCATCATTTCTACACATCTAGTCTTCTTATAACATGTATAGAAGCACCATCACCAGTACATTATCATCACCATTTCTACACATCTAGTCTTCTTATAACATGTATAGAAGCACCATCACCATCTCATTATCATCACCATTTCTACACATCTAGTCTTCTTATAACATGTATAGAAGCACCATCACCATCTCATTATCATCACCATCATTTCTACAGATCTAGTCTTCTTATAACATGTATAGAAGCACCATCACCATCATTATCATCACCATTATTTCTACACATCTAGTCTTCTTATAACATGTATAGAAGCACCATCACCATCACATTATCATCACCATCATTTCTACACATCTAGTCTTCTTATAACATGTATAGAAGCACCATCACCATCACATTATCATCACCATTTCTACACATCTAGTCTTCTTATAACATGTATAGAAGCACCATCACCATCACATTATCATCACCATCATTTCTACACATCTAGTCTTCTTATAACATGTATAGAAGCACCATCACCAGTACATTATCATCACCATTTCTACACATCTAGTCTTCTTATAACATGTATAGAAGCACCATCACCATCTCATTATCATCACCATTTCTACACATCTAGTCTTCTTATAACATGTATAGAAGCACCATCACCATCTCATTATCATCACCATCATTTCTACAGATCTAGTCTTCTTATAACATGTATAGAAGCACCATCACCATCATTATCATCACCATTATTTCTACACATCTAGTCTTCTTATAACATGTATAGAAGCACCATCACCATCATTATCATCACCATCATTTCTACACATCTAGTCTTCTTATAACATGTATAGAAGCACCATCACCATCATTATCATCACCATCATTTCTACACATCTAGTCTAACATGTATTAGTATCAGTTTCACAATGTGTTCTCTTGTAGTTTCAGATGTGATTGGCAATACAGCTTTGATGCCTCGTACAATGGCATCCAGTAGTCCATCATCCAGAATAATGGAGCCTAGTGCAATAGGTAGTGCTCTTGATAGAGGAACTAAACTAGTTGGAGCAAGAGCACACCAGAGACAATTAGTCCCTAAAGACAAGTCTATCACTAACAGTAAAGAGCACTTTGTTGGTGATCAAGGGTTGGTTATGGGGAGATCATTTCGTGTTGGATGGGGTCCAGGGTTTTTATTTGTACATAGTGGTAACCCTAAGGGACAAATGTCTGATAAGACTTCTACTGTTGTCATGTCATCTGTCACTGAAGACGTATTGCTTCCTAAGTCAAGACATGTACAAGAAGCAAAGGAGGGATTGTCTCCATTTGGAGTTGTTAAAGAGAGAGTTAATATTGCTAGTCATCTGACCAAAGAAAATGAAAGTGCACTGGTAAGTGAATAAGAATGATGATAAACATAATTGTGACTATATAAATGATGGTTGTGATGGTGAAGGGAAATGTTTCCATATAATTATGATGACAATTATCACAACTGTGGGTGCTCAAAACATTAATATAAAATTAATGGTATGTGCAATTTTATAATTATACTTTTTAAACTTCTTTTCAAAAACTCATTAATAATGCATGAGACATTTACAAAAGAAATCATGACTGACAAGTGTTTTAGATCCTAATAAAACACTTCTGCCCTGGTGTAGCGGTTAACACATTGGACCTTGGGCAAGGGCATATGATACTTTTCTCATGTATCTGTATTTCATTCATACAATGAACGCATTTCAATTCATGTATCTGTTTTTCAATTATACACTGAATGCATTTCAATTCCCTTTTATTAAACATTACATTATTTGTCTATACTAGATGCAGCATGTGATGGGACTAGAGGTAGAACTAGAGCATAGCATATCATCTAGTCAACATGGTTGTCCTTTATTTGAACCATCACCTGGTATCAAAGGACTACATCACCATGCAGACATTTGCAAGAAAAACATGGAATCAGTTGGTAGGTTGAATAGGCCTTTTGCAACACGTGACCCTACCCCTTTTAGACCAAGCAGCTGTGTCAAAATGAACATCAGAAATGAAAAGAGCAAAAGGCCCATTACAATGCCTTCTTGATCTCTGAATTCTGAAGGAGCATGTTATTTTACTCATTAGCATGTTATTTTACTCATTAGCATGTTATTTTAAAGGAATGGTCGATAATTAGCGTGCGTATATCCAGTTCTGGAAGCACGATGGTAGCGTAAGAGTCGCACGAGGCTTTAGCTGATGAGAACCCGACCAAGGTCAAGATTCTCCTGTACAGACCGACCAAGCTCAGTTAATAAGATTTTTATTATATGACCACAATTATTTTTGATAAAGAAGTAAAATTGTTTTAATTTAATTAACGACGCGCGTACGTTGCTTTCAAATGGCTTCCCAGTAGTTTTACTGAAAAAGAGCGGGTTGTCAGAAACCGGTTTTTATTCATCATGCCCGTGACGGCTGCTTCGACAAACCTACAGCGATTTTAATGCCAAAATATTGAAATTATGGCAGCTTTCTTCATCATTCCAAATCAAAGATCGTTTAAAGACAAAGGATTTTGTTTATACCTCAACATCAGAGAAAGTCAAGAAACAAAAAACAAGTTTTACAAAGGATTTTATCTGACTCAAACTGAAGTGAGCGACAATGGATGTTGAAACGAGTTGAAATTCGTCTTGTGGACGTTTGCATCGAGCAAAAGAGCCTTTGAAAGCTCTTATTTTTCGATAAACAATAATAAGAACTTTAAACAAAATCACCGTCAACTGTTGAAGGAATTAATCTATTTGTGTCGTACTTAATGAAAAAGATGAAAGACATGAAAGCATGATGATCGCTGACAGAACTTTGAATCGAGAAAAAACGGCCTTTTCCAAGATTTTTGAACCTTTTGTATGCAGACAAAGAAAGACAAGAACACTTCCTGGCTTCAAAAACGTTGTTAACTTTGTAGAAAAACTTATCGTGAATTTTACAGCTTTTTAAAAGTAACTGAAAAGCAACGATATCTCTCAGCAAAAGATAGCTCAACTCACCCCCGTGTTGTTTACAAGGAAAGATAAAAACTAAAACTATTGTTTTCAACTATTATCGAGGTATGTGAACGAGCTTTATATTCTTTAGAGAATTCAAATAATACCTTTTTGTGTATGCTCTCTGAAGTTTTTGCAATCTGATTTGATTTTCTCAACTTTTGCTTATTAAAATGTATGCAAAAACAACCAATGCTTGCCACCTATTTGCAAATTCTTGTAGGTTTTGGTCGACCTTTCTCGAAGTTTTTCGCCTTTTTCCTCCACTGGCTCAACATTTTCTTCAAATATGTCGAAAGCAAAACAGGAAAGTCGTTGCTGTCGTCCAAAGCGGCCATTTCAATTTGTTTTTGTCGCAAAAAAAAGTAAAAATTTGCAATAGCGAACTTGAAAGCCTCACATTAAATTTCTATGGGATATCTCTATGGGATATCTATTTCTTGTCAATAAAAAATAAGCCAATCAGAGCACGCGATTCAACTTGCATATGTTATAATACTCATTGGCATATTATTTTACTCATTAGCATGTTATTTTACCCATTAGCAAATTATTTTACTCATTAGCATGTTATTCTACTCATTAGCATGTTATTCTACTCATTAGCATGTTGTAAAATCACTCTACTATATAGTTTCAGGTCTTCTTAGTGAAGGTGCAAAACACATGAGCTTGGTTTGGGATTTAGTAGTTGCACTGTGGGGTCAACTAGAGGAGACTGACTTAGATTCATATAACAACCTTATGGCTAGACGACAAGCACTGTGTTCCTGGCTTGCTAATGCATGTAAAGACAAAGTACAAGAAGAAGTGGACCATGGAAGTTTTGAGGTACTATAGATATGACATGTTATGTAAAACAGCTGTTTACTAATTAACTAGACGCTCTATGAGCGTGAAGTCGGGCTAGTCATAAAATCAACACAGGAGGCTAAACAATTCTACTTTGGGCTTCCTGTGTTCATTCCCAAAGCATCATGGGGAACTATACGCGACATGACAGATAGATAGATAGATATATAGATACATGCATAGATTGACTAAAAGGTAAACCTAGAGTCGGGCCTTCTAGCCTGACTAATAATGCTTTTATGTAAGGCGCAATTAGAGGAACTGGGCCGCCATTTTGTCTTGCTAGAGATAAGCAACTTACAGAGACAAAGCATTGGAATAATCGCCTGGAAAATCTACAAAGATATACAACAAGCAATTTCAGACTCACTTCAATAGCAAGAGTTTAGTTTCCTGTCGCTGATAGCAAATTATGGTACTACATATCCCATATAACCCCTGGGATAAAACATTTATAATTGTGACCTCTCATGTGAAAATGTGTCTAACGGTTTGCCCTTAACAACTAACGGTTTGCCCTTAACGACTAATGGTTTAGCAAAGCGTTAAACGGCTATTAATGGTAAGCCGTTTGTAATTTTTCCACTTTTAGAGGGGGGAGGGCATATGGATATTTTCTGGAACTACATAGTAGTATTGCTATTTTCATGATATTCAGGAAACAGATTATCTCAAAGCCATATGGAGTCACCTAAGTGGTGGTCAAATCAGCCAGGCCTGCGACTTAGCCAAGAAACACAAAGATCATAGATTAGCTATGTTATTAGCTCAATCTACTGGTCACCTCACTGGTAGAAACCTACTACAACAACAGCTTAGGGACTGGGAAGTACTCAAGGTAAACAACTCCTTGAACTCTTATTAATAATTTAATCATTAATCAGAATATAATAATAAAGCACTTTATTATATAAACTTCAGTGAAATATCAGGTGATCTCCCGCGTGAAAAAGTGATATCTTCACACTGTGAAAATAACATGTTATTTCACATGATTGTGAAATAACACATTGCCATCTATTTGTTAAGATTTTTAAGAATTTTTGATGCATATTTGATAAAACTTTTGCTATTTCATTTGTCATGAGTTTATATAATAAACAGAACATTACATGGGCACTTGGAGATAATGATGCGCTCACTTGTGAGATATCAATTGAACACTCAAAGTTAAAATCCGTATCTCTGTGCACCCCATGTAATATTCTCTATTTATTTCAATAGGGTAACTATAATAATTACACAAGTAATCTAGGCCTTAATAATTATTTAATTTTTAGTGCACCACATAAATGATAACGATATGAAAAATAATGATAGGAATAGCAATTATAGAGGTTATTATTTAATAATATATAATTATTATAATCAATAAATATAGTAATTATATACACCTATTTTCAAAAAAAAGTTGCTTCTTTTGAACCTTAAACTTGCTGTAAAAGATTTGTTTAAGTTATTATTTTGGAGTCTGGATCATCTAAACTGGATTTATTGTAAATAGTGTACTTTTATTATTCCAATTTTGATCATTCATTGGGATTCATTATCCAATAAAAAAGGCAAAAATGTTAATGACATGTAATGAATGTTAGTTTTACTTCATACTACTAAGGCATATGTTAAAATAAGAATTTAATAACTGAAATGACTTTAAATCAGACTTACACTGTGAAAAGGTCTATTAACAGGTTCCCATTTAAATCTGTACTTATGCAAATTTTCTTGATGAGTGCTAAACAGACAGATCAACCAATCAGAGAAGTTCATTCCAGAAATAATATACTCTGATTGGTTGATCTGTGTGTTTAGCGCACATCAACACAATTTGCATAAGTACAGATTTAAATTGGAAAGTACAGATTTAAATGGGGACCTGTTATTGTTAAACTATTGAGATGTTAATGCCTCATCAATTCTTTCCTGTAGGCTGATGACTATATAACAGATCAAAGACTAAAGATCTTTGCATTACTAGCTGGTGCATTAGTATGGAGAACATCTACAGTTACACTTAACACTTGTGAAGGATTAGATTGGAAAAGAACGTTTGCTGTTCACATGCTGTAAGTAAGCTAACTGATAATATTGAAAATATAACTACATCTAAACAGCTAAGATATAATTGGGTCATTAAAAAATATATTTGTATCAACTATGTGTAAAAAGCTAAGATATAAATGGGTCATTAAAAAATATATACGACGTATAAAAAGCTAAGATATAATTGGGTCATTAAAAATATATATTTGTATCAACTATGTATAAAAAGCTAACTTAAAGATATAAATGCGTCATTCAAAAATATATTTGTATCAACTACGTATAAAAAGCTAAGATATATTTTGGTCATCAAAATACACATTTATTTTCAACATGTTGCTTACATACAAATACATTATGATATTTTTCTCATGATCTTTTTATTTATTGTTATTGGTCATTTTGTAGGTACCAAAGCACACCCACTGCATCAATTGCAGACATCCTGTCAAGTTATGATGATTCCTTTAAGGTGATTATATACAATTCCTTTTAAAAATACTGTGCATCATATTTACAAACAGAAGACACAAACATAGACTTAATTGGCTAATACATTGCTATGTATGTCTCACTCAATTCAAACGTTTTGGGAATAAGATTCATTGTCTTGTGTATTTCAAAATCACATGGAAAATGTTTGGAACAAAAGTTTTTTATTCCCTGTGGTTTTGAATTAGGTGAAAACGTACATTGCTAGCCGATTTGGTCTATCAAATCAATCCTTTTAGTTTACTTAATTATTAAATCCTTATTGATAAAAAGATAGTTATAGTCTGTAATTTCTAAGATTGTCTTGTTAGTATTATACTAAAAGAGCTATTCCATATAGTTATTTTAATTCATATTTATAATTTTGTATTTTTTGAACAAAATTATTATAATGATTATATTAATAAGTTATTGAATGATTGATTAAGTGATTGATTGCTTGTTATGTGTGTTACCAGGGAAACACAAGTCATGGTTGCTATGGTGCAGCCCCCTACCCACCATACATGGAGGATAGTGATATGAAGCTAGACTCTGTCCAGGACACTTGCTATCATCTTATCAAGTTATACTGTGAACGATCTCATTGTCTGGAAAACATTCTAGCACCTTCAACATATACTCCTTTTCAACTGGACTATAGACAGAGGTTAGAATCTTAATACTTTAACTATATAGGAGCAACGATAGCACAGTTGGTTACTGCGCAGCATTCTGTGCGGTACTGTAGATGTTGCAAAATGTAGAAATATTGGAAAATTGTATAAGGAGTATAACTATTAAAAAACCATAATATGTTGTTATTTTTCATGTTTTAGTTGGCATCTATCTTTGGCCATGGTATCTCTTGGATATACACACTTGTCACCTTATCATACTGGTCTACTACACACTAGTTTTGCTGCCCAGCTAGAAGCTGTTGGACTATGGCAATGGGCTGCTTTTGTATTATTGCATTTAACTGACTGTACTAAGTATGTCTTACATCAGTTGATATTTTATTGCTGGCATAGTTGGTGTTCTTCATGTTTGTTGTTGTGGCTAATGCTGCTTATGCTGTTATTGCATGCTATGTAGTTCTGTTGTTGCTGCTGTGTATCGTTGTTGCTATTGCTATTGCTATTTCTGCTTTTGTTGTGGCTGTTGCTATTCTATTGTTGTTGCCGCTAATGAGGCAGATGCTGTTCTGTTGTTGTTGCTGTGTTCTGTTGTTGTTGCTGTGTTCTGTTGTTGTTGCTGTGTTCTGTTGTTGTTGTTGCTATTGCTGTTTTTTCTGTTTTTGTTGGTGTTTCTGTGTTTTGTTGTTGCTATTGCTGTTTTTATAGTTGCTGCTGCAGTTTTATTTTTTGTTCATACTAACACTATTACACACATAACATAAATTTTGTTATTGCTTTTATCATTGCTGTTAACATTGTTACTTTTATTGCTGTCAAATAGTGTGCTGTTATGAACTGTTTATGGGTTTAAACAGTAAATACTGACATTGCCATTATTATTGATTTTGATGTAATTAAATGTGTCAACATTAACATTGGTTTATGTATTGTTAGTCGTGAGCATGCAGTCCGTTCCTTGTTATACCGCCACTGCCAATTATCAACATCAACAGAATATGTGAAAAAAGAGCAGTTTCTGAAAGAAAAACTCCATATTCCTCCAGAATGGATCCATGAGGCTAAGGTGAGTGAGATTGTACTAGAGTGACGTATAATGTATTTCTGTGGTAGGTAATATAATGAAATTTGTAACTTAAAAAATGTTGACTTAACTTTACTTACATTTCGAGCTTTAGCCCTTCGTCGGAGTAAAAGAGTTAGACTAAGAGAGATATATACTGACTAAAGATAAGAAGCAGGCAAAATGATGAACCAATCAAAAGGCAATAGAAAATGTAGGAGTTAAAGAACAATGGGAAAATTACATTTCATTATATTACCTATTGTTTATATCAAACACCGATGCAGCCTATACTAGTTTACTCGCTAGTTTCCATTTATATTTCTGTAGTAGTGACCTACACAACCCAGGAAATGTGGAATATGTTAATTTTTGTAATGTACTAACTGTTTGTGTTCTAGGCCATACGTGCAATGTATAATGATCTGCCAGAAGAACAAGCAGTTCACCTTCTCAAGTCCCATCAGTGGAATCGTTGTCATGATATTGTAATAAATAGATTAACGAGTGAAGCCATTATTAATGGTGAGTTACTGCTAGCATCCTAACTACTTACTCATCTATCTATCTATCTATCTATCTATCTATCTATCTATCTATCTATCTATCTATCTATCTATCTATCTATCTATCTATTTAATATTTATTTATTGTCTGTTTATTTATTTATTTACTTATCAATAATTGCATATGATAAGTAAAGGTAAAGTCTGTTCCAATTGTAATAGTCCTTTTGCAACAACAGGTCATGTGATCCTACTCCTTTTAGATTGAGCAGCTGTGTCAAAATGAACATCAACAAGCCTTGCCATCCAAAGCATATTTTCCATACATTAAGTCAAATCCTTATAAAATATTTGATTTTATAGTTAATACTATTTCTTCTATACAAAACATCATGAGCTAAAACTTTGCCTTCTTACTAATATGGAGGTGCTCTTTTCATTTCTGATGTTCATTTTGACACAGCTGCTCGATTTAGAAGGAGTAGGGTCACATGACTTGTTTTTTGGGGGGGGGATGGGTTAGATATTGTTATTTGACTTACAATTGGTTTGATGGTTATGTGAAAGTAGAGAATATGATTTTAAGCCATTGCAAAACTTATCACAACAACTAGTTACCCTTTCATTCATGGCTATCTTTCTATTTTCAGAGGAATTTGATGATCTCTTTTCAATGTTATCTGAGCTTGAACCTCATGAAAGAAGTTGTACAATAAAACACTGGTCTTGTGGTGGGCAGGTAATGTAGTAGTTACGGTGTTTGTACATTCAAGCATTGCTCTGTTTTAGTAGTCTGCCTGTTACAGCTATTTCAGAAAAAAAAACGTAGAATACTGAATAGTGCATTACAGGAGCAAAATGCATTTTGGGTCATGTGTAATAATTAGTTATTTTACACTTTAATGCATTCCATTCTATAGCAATATTCTAGCTAGTTATAGGGAGTAGCCCTTTTGGTCTTGGACTGTACTATTCAGTATTCAACATTTTTTGAAATAGATGTAGACCAAATCTTTTAAATATTTATATCCAGGGTTCGTACGGGGTTTGGAAATTGTTAATGCATTTTTCCAGGACCTGAAAAGTTTTGGAAAATTCCTTTTTCACCTGCTGGGCTATGGAAAAGTTATGAATTTTTTGTCGGTTGCCCAGCTCCTACCTTGCGAAGAACTGTTTTCGTTGTAATTAAAAAACGGCTGATGATTTTTTTTGCCTGCCGCAATCAATGCCCGTTGGCACTTTTCGCTTGTGTGGTTTGGGAATTTTGAGTAATAGGCTTTGAAAAAGTTTTGGAAAAGTTTTGGAAATTTTCTCTTGGGATTCTGTACGAACACTGTATATCAGAGATTGATAGTATTTCTTGATGTTATACTTAAATGGTTCTTCCTATTTTCTAGGTTATTTTAGAATACTTGAAAGTTGATAGAAAATTGAAACAAATAACTGAGGTAAGAGACATTGTTTTTATTGTTCATTTTGTCAGTAATTTAAAATGACAAGACATTTGTTCAAATGTACTCTCCACAATCACAGGCTCATAGTAGGGAAAATATAATTTAAAAAATATATAAGATATTAGAGTTTAGCTCTCTCCTAGTGGTTTCCTTATGGGAATGCATGGAATTGAGACACTTGGGTCAAATAAATCAATTGTCAACCTAGAATCTTTTCCAGTAACCATGGTGGATGTCTAAACTCAAACTTCAGCTCAGTATGTTGGATATGATTCATTTGTTGTTGTTATTTTTCAGGGTTTGTTTGAACCAACCAAGTACGATTTTGAAGAGCTCCATATACAGTTGTCATCTTTATGTCACAGGATTAACAACTTGCCATCGACTACAGCAAAAGACAGGTTAGAAAACAGTCCTCTTTACAATATATTAAGCATGCAAGAATTCTAAAGGTTATACTAAAAATCAAAAAAATAAGTAGTGTTTACAACATGAGCGGCCGTGTTGTATCGGCAGATACAATCGCAAGCCGAAGGCGCGCGATTGTATCGCCGATACAACACGGACGCGAATGTTGTAAACTACTTAAAAAATGTCTAGGTTAGTTCTTTCATATTTTACCCAAAAAAAAAGATTAAAATAAATTTTGCCGTAAAATTACCAGTTAAAACTTATGCAAATCAGGATATACAACACTAGTGTTGTATCAGATTTACAACACTCGTCATGGTCATGCTTTCTTTTGAAAATGTCTCATTAATTATTCATGAATTTTTTAATATTAAATGCAATTTATGGGTCAAAACACAGTATTTTGGTTTCTCTGTTCCCCTCCGTAACACTTAACATTTTTTATTGTGACCAAGATACAGATGTTTGTATATTTGTTTACTCTCATGTCCTGTAATACTGGTAGGTATCTGTGATGTTAACATGCAACAAATACCATGTTTTCACCACAGCTGATTTGTATGGGAAATACATATACCGTTGTATATCTCATACAGATTAGACACTAATATTGTATAGTACTTATGAAACTCCAATGTTAGTTTTTCATATTTTACAAGTTAAAATTGTCAAGATAAAAGTAATTCTGGCCGAGAAAATTCAAGTTAAAACTTATGCCAATGCAAGACGATTTTGTATCTAACGTACACCCTTCTTCACAGCTATGGTTTCTTTTGTCAATTTCCGAAGAATTATTAATAATTATAGTAATACAAAATCATAAAAGCAAATTATAAAAACCTCTTCTAAATTATGCAAAAAACTAAAAACAACATGTATTTCAAAGGTCCTCTTCCTCACACCTATGTGGGAGGTAACAACAGTTGGTGATATCTTTTTTGCAATGAGCAGCCCAACAGTAAAAAAGAATGTACAGTTGTCATTATTTTTACTGGAGGTTTAAAGGTTTAATATTAACTAAGAGGTGTTTTATTTGTCCATAGGTTATGTCAGTATGAGCTGGCCCAGCAATGTGCAAACTATCTTAAGCTAGTTACTTCAGAATTGGTAAGATTGCAGCTACTAAAAACCCTTTGTTTTATTTGTAATTTATGTATTTATTTAATCATTTTGTGGTTATCACAGGCCCTGTCCACATGTATAAGGATATTTTTTGAAAACAGTTTTTTGTTTCTCTGTTTTCTCCTTCAGTCCACACATAAAGGGTGGTTTCAGTCAATGAAAATGGAAGTTTCCAAATACATGCTACAGTCACGTGTACACATGATATTTTTAATACGGAGGGAAAAAACCTGTTTTTAAAAATATCTGAACATTTGTGGACAGGGCCTGAGAAGTTATTTTAAGCTTTCGGGCATGTTGACCATCTTCAGAGCTACATAAAATGACTAGCGACTGCATTAGATTGCATTTTTTAATTGTTTCCGACATTTCCATTGCTTAATATGATTGTTGCTTCCAAATATGAATAATTATCATTAGATATTAACAAAATGTGGTGTTTGTTGACAGGATGACTTAGGTGAAGATGCACAGCTTCCTACTGGAGTAATTGTTCCACATATCAGTCAACTACCTCTTCCTGAAGACTGTGCACTGGCTGAACTTCGCGACCTCACCGCACAGTATTTAGCAGAGATCTAACTGTATTGACAACCAGTTTACAAGTGACTGTTCCACATCAATCAACCTGACGGCTGTGGCTAAACATACAGACCTCACTGCACAGTATTTAGCAGAGATCTAACTGTATTGACAACCAGTTTACAAGTGCCTGTTCCACACATCAATCAACCTGAGGACTGTGGCTAAACATACAGACCTCACTGCACAGTATTTAGCAGAGATCTAACTGTATCGACAACCAGTTTACAAGTGACTGTTCCAAGTCAATCAACCTGACGACTATGCCCTGGCTAAACATACAGATCTTAATACACAATATTTGGCAGAGATCTAACTGTATCTAGAAATAGCTAACTGTTCCACACATTGATCAGTTAACTGCTGTTTCCATAGCCTGTTCTTTATTATCAAATATATGTACAGACTGCTATCCAGCTACTGCTATCCAGCTTGTGTGTATTTTTACACAGGTTGGACATGTTTATAGGGAAACAATTGTAGTAGTAATATTTGCTGTGCTTCGGGGAATAATCACACATCAGATATTTTTACTGTTCAATAATTATGATGTGTAGATAACCTTTGTCGTATAAGCTTTGTATAATCTCTAGCTCTAATATAGACAGACATTGTAGCTGCAAAAACTTCAGCATTCAACATAATAATACTAAAAAGTGCTTCATATTTTAATTTTGTTTTCTTTCGTTCAAATCCCTATTCAGTACTAAAAAGTGATGTTTGTACTGACAGAATTGGATATCATAAGATGATTGAATATATAGCTAGAATTAGTTTCAAAAAAAGACTTCTGCATACAAATCAACATGGATACTTTTGTAAAAACGTTTAATATCTATAGATGCTAATAAAAACATCATTTTCCTCCTATCTTCAGTGATTTTCTGATATTTTGTTTGTTTGAAATAAATTAACTGTTTCGACCCAAGTGTAAGAGATGTGGATGAGTTGTGATCATCCAATGTGTGAATCTTTCAAAAGGCTGTTAGTCAGGGAGCATAATTATGTCCACAAAAAAATAGTAACGTGGGAATTTTATGAAGAAAGCAAACTAGTGGTTTTGCTGTGTTGACAAGACCCTAAGGAAATCAAAAAAACTTTTTGGCAATTTTTTAAAGCGCTAGGGGGGGGGGGGGGATGAAGTTTGCCATTGGTGAGCTTGGGCGGGTTGAGAGGTGGGTAAATACCAACTAATATTGTAAAAGATATCAAAATGTCACTGCACAATGTATGTTGGTAAGTGTCTGGGTTTTTCATATTGAACTTCTCGCTTTTATTGAGATGCTTGTAGCACATACCACATAAACAGAGTTCAAAACACTAAGAGCATGCAACAGAACTACTACACTAATAATATAATAATAATAATGGTTTAATATCAAATATGGCTCTTCACTTGATATGAAAGCTATAATATTATATACATACTCAGCTTGTTATTGTTTACAAAACAATTCCTAAGGATTTGACCAATTACAATGCCCATATTATTATATTTTATATTATTATTATTATTTATTATGTTTTTTTATTAATATTATTAATATTTTATTTATTTGTTTTTTTGCTTAAAAGTATTCTATAAAAAAGATTTCATTTCCTTTTTTCAGTGATATTTACAACTTTGTTAATTCTGTTTGTTGATAGGACTTATGCATGGTCCTATAGTTAAGTTATGGTCTTTCAAGTCATGTACAATTGTATAATGAAATAGTATGTTTGAAAACACAGTTACATACTCCAAGAATGCAAACACGCTGTAGACTATATGTAATATCAAGTCAAGGAAAACAGACAATTATATGATAAATATGACAAAAATGTAGATTAATTTGTGTCAGTGTTTCTGAGAATACAGGAGAGGTGACATAGACAAACTGTGTGTACATGGTATAAAAAGAAGCTATAAATAACTGATGTAAATCCTTTCCTCTAAAGGCCCAGGCAAATGGCTTAAATATTAGCTTCAGCATTGGTTCAACAACTTGGTTTGAACATTGTACAATGGTTGTTGAATGATGTTGAACGTAGGGGGCAAATGGTTTCAACAATGTTGAAATGGGGTGGCAAACACTGTCAACATTGCCATTCAACAAAATTTGAAAGGAATCATGCTCAAGCAAATGTTAAAGCCGTTTGTTTGCCCGGGCCTTAAGGTACAGGAATACAAAAACTTTATGCAAATTGTTTGTTGTTTCTAAAGATATGATTACAAGTATTCTTTGCATAAATTATTTTTCTGCAATCCCACATATCTACCCCACTCCATCTGAAATTAAATGCCTAATTCACTAGCATATTGTAATTACTATACAATTATTGGATTCTTCCGAGTCCATTATGGCAGAACATTTAAGTCAAGAATTCAATATTTGGCGAGATCACAGGTCGAGCTTAAAATTAAAATCAAGTTTTAAATATCTGTCATAATGGGCGACGTTGAATCCTATAGGTGTTTTATAATAGCACACAAATATTTGTTTTCAAAATATCTCGAGTAAACAATTAAAATGTTGCAGTCCAATAGTTTGCTGTCCAATATCGCAAAATAATTGATTGCCACATGACTAAGATAGAGAAATGTGATTGGAGAATTATTTGTGATGTATAATAAACATGAGTGCAGGGCAATTGATCAAACACACTTTCAGTAGTTATGAATTACAAGATGAAATTAATATATGGTTTCTATGAATGAATTGATTTAGTTTCAAGGATACCTCCAGGTTCGCAGTAAGTATTATGTCTAAAGAACACATATACTGCAGTTCCAAAGGAGAAATAATTCACTAGCATTGCAGTCACCTTTCTTCTGAATGAAATGATTTCCTGTAGTAAGCAAAAGTGAAATTAGTTTTGAACAAAACTGAGCCTGAGTTTAGCAAATAGAAGTGTTCAAAAAATAGGATATGATTTCTTGGTTTATGCTCTAAATAAATAAAGAAATGACATTTTTGACAACTCATTCTTATAGCAGGACACAAGCATCTTACTAGAGAGACTCACACTCACTACCCCTACATTAAAATAATATAAACCATTGCTGCATGAGAGAGACCAACACATCAAACAAAGGCCTCGTCTACACGAATCCGATCCGGCTGAAACCGCATAGAAATATTTGCGTCCACACAAATCCGCGTATCTGGAGGATTCAAGTAAAAGTATGCGGTTTCGGTGACTGGATTCACAAGATTCGTGTGGACGATAGGCAAATTCGCATAAAAAAGTTTGCGGTTTCAAAAGTATCCGGATCCGTGTAGACTCCGTCAAACTCTATTTAACACACTAATCACTATTCACTTAGTTGTACAGCTGTTTCCAAAAAGGTTGTCCTGTGAATGCATTCTACATATTATGTAATAGTCTCCTTCGCAGTTCCCTACACAATCTTGAAAGGTAACCAGGCATATCATTTGAATCGAATGGGGACATACTTTAAGCTTGCAATGATAGAGACCTTTCAACATCTGGAGGGACAATTATTCATGTGTCTCTATCATTGCAAGCTCAACGTTTGTGTCGCTTCGATTCAAAGGTCTTGTTACCTTACAAGATGGGATCACTGAGGGAACTGTGAAGAGGACTATTGTTGAAAGCAAAACTTTAGAGCATAGTTACTGTGTGACTCACAGTACCGTAGTCACTTACAAAAACGTTTGATGAATTTTTGACATTATTTCATCTCAATTGGACCAATCAGGTACAAGTTTATATCGACAGGTGGAGTTTATGTAAAGAATTGAGAGTCATCAACCTTTTTTTGGATTATTTACTCCGAGTTTATATCGGGAGGCAGAGACTTAAGATACTTTGATGTCTGTATTTGGTCTGATTGGGATGAAAACATGTCAAAATAATGTCAAAATCAAATGTTTTTGTAAGTGACTATGGTACGGCGAGTCGCACAGTAATAGAGGAGTAGAAAGGTCCCCTCTATTAACTAATATGTTTAGAGTTATAATTTACTGTATTTTAGTGTATACTCTACAAAATAGAATACCAACTCCACATTTTTATTTAAGGTTATAAAGACCAATAATGCATTTCGGTCTTGGAATGCACTTTTGAGTATTCAAAATTCAACCCTTCTTGAAATAGCTGTACACAAGCAGTAGAGAATACAAACCTCATGTGTTGCGGGTTGCTGACAAGTTCTCTTATATAGTATACAAGTTAGCAACATATGAATCATACTGGCAACCATGAATGTAATGAAACTTTTCTCATGTACACCTGCAACAAGAAAGTAAATGAAAGAATCAATGGCTGAGAACAAAATTAATATCCATTGGCAAAAGAATAAACAAAATGGTGAACCAATTAATTGACCAGTTTCATGTTAGCATCGCTGTTCTATTTGACAAAAATAACATTTGCACAGCCCGAGGCTAAGCATTGATTTGTTGTAAAACACATTCACAAATTCCAAGCCAAGTACGGGAAAATACTAACCGCTAAACAATAGAAAACACAAAATCGAGATTATCCCTGTGCAAATGCGCCTTTTGTCAAATAGAACAGCAGTGTTAGATAATAATTATGAAACTTGTCTATTCCAAAAAACATTCTTGTCATTGCATGTTACTTACTGTAATTATCACTAGAAGAAACACAGGTTAAAGTCACAAGGGCAAGGTTCTCCACGAAATATAAAATAGCATTGATACAAGTAAGCCATCTAAAGGATCTAGAAGCTTTGGCAATGCCCCTACTCTTCAATATCTGGTATTCTATTATTGTAAAAAGGATCCTAAGACTTGAGTGGTAGCCAATACCAAACCTCCAAATGTACTTTTCTGGTGTAAATCCACCAGTGGCTGCACTTATGGATGGCAGGTAATTAGGGACCTGAAAGGATTAGATATAATAAAAGTAAATGACTATAAAAATATGATATTTGTTAAAAGAAATATGTACATTAGACTATGCTTTTTTAAGTAAAAATAGTCTGAATTTTTCGATTTATTCACTCAATCAATCACTCAATCGTTCATTCAATTATTCATTTAGTTATTTCTAGGTCAGCATGCATACAGTGACGTATTTTGATATAGTTTTGCCAACCAACCATTGTTACTAGAACAAAGAGAATTAAAAAATCTATTGTTAAAATGGTTGGCAAATTAGCACCACAATACCAACACTTGTAAACACTACGCTCATCTATTCATTCACTATTTAATTACTTCACACAATTATTTATTAATTTATTCAATCATTTACTTATTCATTCATTCTTTCATCCAATAATTCAATATTCCATTCATTCATTCATTCAATTGTTCATTCATTTCATTGTATTTTTCATACTTTCTTATTCAGGCAGGATTTAAAACCATTCTGGAAACATTTGTGAATGACCAAAATATTGAAAAGTGAGTTATTGTCACAATTAGAACAGAACTAACAGGCTCCCATTTAAATCTGTACTTTCCCATTTAAATCTGTACTTATGCAAATTGTGTTGATATGTGCTGAGCACACAGATCATCAAATCAAAGAAGTTCACTTCAAAAATAATATACTCTGATTGGTTGACTGTGTGTCTAGCACACATCAACACAATTTGCATAAGTACAGATTTAAATGGGAAAGTACAGATTTACAGGGAACCTGTTAACTATACCCAACTATAGCTAGTTTATGGTTAGTTTTGTTCTAATAGTCCAATGCACAGTTCTCTTCGATCAAACTCAGCCTCGATAGCATGGAATATTATTAAATGATTAGCATGTGTACATCCCGTAGGGGGGAGTGGTGGGGACGGGTGTACACAGGCTAATATTGTGTATAAATTTACCACGAGCTGTTGTTAAATTGTATAAAAAACGTATATATACACGCTTTCGAGGCTGAGAGAACTGAAAAGGACTATTGTATAATAATGATGATAGAGATAATGACAAAGATAAAAACAAAACTATGGTACTCACTCCACAGTGCGTTCTTGTGCTTTCCTCAAAGTGTAAAAATAGCGCAGTTAAGACACAGCAGATGATCGAAGCAATAGGCAAAAGTATGGTTATTTGAACTATAACTGCAATATTTAGCTCAAGTAAAGGCGGTTTAGAATGTGACACAAACATTTTGTTCTTGACCATGTTTCACATGTAACTGAGCCGTCATGTACAGCGGATTCGTACCACAGGGAACCCAACAAAACAAAATGGCGGACTCAATAGAGGTAAAATGATAATCACAATTATAAGTGCCTTTTTATGCTTTAATGGCTATGATATAACCTGTTTATGAATATAGGACGAAGATAGTTCGATTCCAGGAGAGATTAAGCTACCAAGTCAAGTATTTGATGTTGCTTTTCACCCAGAAAGGAATGTGATTGCAGTCGGACAGATCGATGGACAAGTTACCATGTGAGTCGATAATTTTGAGAAAACAAATCGATATAGTCAATCGATAATCATCCAATATGATCGATAGATAGATTTCAATCAATCAATCAATATGAATGTGATTGCAGTCGGACAGATCGATGGACAAGTGACCATGTGAGTCGATAGTTATCGGAAAACAAATCGATATAGTCAATCGATAATCATCCACTATCATCGATAGCTAGATCTCAATTAATAGTAAATAGATATTGGCTGTGATAGCTTTAGACTAGTTTTGCAGCTGTACAGATCAACTTTGACCTGGGGGCAGTAGGGGTAGGGAGAATTTGGACACAAGATGAACTTGGCTAAACTAAAGCTGCTTGTCCCAGTAATGCCCCAGAGAGAGTCTTTTAGTTTATTGACATGAAGGATTTAGAATCTGCTGTAAATAAATGGTATTTTCTTGGTATAATTAATTCCTCTTATAGATGCACTTGAGAAAATATAAAGGACTTATATTATAAGCTAGAGTCACACTCAGCTCTGCCTCGTGAAATCTGTTCTTTCTATTCTCTTTCTATTTTCTCTCATGCAACTTGTTCTGTGTAATGGTAAGTATCACATGAGTGGACCCGGGGGGGGGGGGGGGGGGTGACTCCCTTGAAAACTTGATAGGGGTGCTCGACAAACCTTTTAGGGTCGAAAATTAGACCCTGGCGTACCTTTTAGGGTCTCGAACTGGCACCATACCTTTTAGGGTCAGTTTTCGAACTTAAGATTATACATATTGAAACAGTGTCATATAAAAATAATATTTATTAACTTCAACAATACATCAACATTGTTTCTCTAAAGTGTGTATTTATCAATTTTAAATTAAAAAAAAAAGTTAAATGTGGTTGTACCTTTTAGGGTCTGAAATCAGTGCCTGAGTTAATTTATTTACCTTTTAGGGTCATTTTCAAAACCGTTTGTCGAGCACCCCTATCAAGTTTTCAAGGGAGTCCCCCCCCCCCCCCCCCCCTGGGGAGTGGACAGTGCTTCATTGTATTCAGTCTCTGCTTAGACTACATAACAGTTCCTACTTTTAAGTGAAAACTCTGAAGAAACAAGTTGAAGTTTGATCGAGTAAAATTTTGGACACAAGATAATTAGGAGAGTAGTAATGTATGAGCGGAGAGTGAGGTGAGATACACGAAAACTACTGTTTGGCATTTCTTCCCTCTCATACGTCACTTCTCTCCTCATCTCTCATGGCCATGGCCTAAACTTTACTCAATCAAACCTCAACCCATTTCCTTGTACATGTAGCTTTCATTTAAAAGTAGGGACTGCTTTGCAGTCTACTCGCTGCTGTGGTCAAGGTTCAAGTCCCAGTTTCATGTGTTGTTGAGGGTTTTTCTCCTGGCCATCCAGGTCTCGATCCTCTCTCCATAAAAGTCAACAATTTATTGAGCAGAGCCATGTGCTACAACATGTAATGTAGGGGTACGTACGTAGTAAATTAAGTGTTAATGTGAGTCTCCTCAGTTAACAGGACACTTGTGTCTGGTTGATTCATTTCATTATTTATATTTATAGTAAAATATTTATATCTTATTAGACAGTTAGATGTGTAATATGGCTAGATATTTTACCAGTGAAACACTGTAGTTTGAATGCGTAAAATATCCAGCCATATTACACATCAAACTGTTAATAAGTTTTTTATTATCCAACCATCAAAAAAATAGGTATTTGTTCTCGTTTAAAATAGACTACTCAAAGACGAGAAAAAATATCGCTTTTACTCAAACTATTCAGTCCTACTCCTGGGATACTTTTACTCATCTATGACTTGTTGGATAATATATGATATGTTTTTCTACAGACATTCCTTTTCTACCAGTGAACCAAATAAGTTGTTGATGGAACTAACACACCATAAGAAGGCTTGTAGAGCTGTTTCTTTTACCTTAGATGGCAATTGTAAGTTTATAGAATTAAACGACTTATTGATGTATTGAATAGTCCTTTTCACAGGTCTCATAGATCAACCTCAGACTCAGTAACGACACTAATTGAATAATATTAATAATAATAATAATAATAATAATAATAATAATAATAATAATAATAATAATAATAATAATAATAATAATAATAATAATAATAATAATAATAATAGTGACTTAAGATCTAGTCTTAAAAGAATGTATCCTGGTTATAAGATCACTCAGGTCAACATTGTGTTTGACTTCTTATCAGGATATCACAAAAACTTGTTAAATAATCTCTCTAGCGTAGGACTAACAGAAGGACTAACTATTGTAAGAAAGTGCCAGAAATGGGTTATCTCTCAAAACTGTGAGATTGTTAAATGTTTATACAATTATTAGTTATAATCATGTACATCTTTGTAAGTTTAGTCATACAGATATTTGCTTAGGCTACCTATGCCCGCAATATTTGTTTATAGTATGTAAAAACATAGTCTGAAGTTTAAATAAATACAAATAATAATAATAGTGATTTAATAAGAAAACTAGCGAAAAGAAATTACAATGTTTCGTTGTCATCACGTAAATGAGAACGCAAAGAGAGAAATATTTATAGTGGTGGACAATGAAAAATAATACAATAAGTTAATAAACAGTTTCGCTTGAATGGAGTCCGACTGGACATTCAAGTGTGGCTTAAATTATAATTTATTTCTCTCTTTGCTCCATCATTTACTTGATAACGTTGTCGCGATGACAACGAAACGTTGTAATTTCTTTTCGCTAGTTTTCTTATTAAAGTGTATAAGCAAAGTTCTTCTGATTAGAGTAATAATAATAATAATAATAACTTTATTTATTTATTTATATAGCGCTATTTTTAACTGGTAATTGCTAAAAAGGAACAATGAATAAATAAATTTATTCATTTACATGGTAATTGCCAATAAACATGGCAATTATAATTTTATGAAATGGAACCTGCAAACATTAAACTTAATCTGAAAAAAAAAATAGTTTTACTTATTGTTTTGAAAAGTCCTTTTCACAGTTCTTGTTGATCAACCTCAGCCGTGATAGTGTGTAATATATTCTTTATAATTGGACTACAGCCTATTGTACTGCTATATGAAACCATTACAGCTATATCAAAAAGGTTGACAAAGGTTTTGTTGCATGTTGTATACCACCAAGCCTGAAATGCACTATGGATGATATGAATTCAAGCAGCAAATATAAAGGTTACAACAATATAACATTTTTCCAAACTTTTGTCTGCGAGGTTTTGCAGCCTATTTTATTGTGCTGATATCATTTACATATGAATATATGACGTATTTCAAGCTTGGTAAGCAGCATATGCAACAAAACCCTTACCAACCTTTCTTGAAATAGCTGTATATGTTTTTGGTGGATGCTTTAATGCATGTCTGCAAACATTAAAAGAAACTCTGCGTCCTCAAATAGTTTTGTATTCATCCAGTTGACGAATTGCTCACATGTGAAATTGTAAGACAGTTGTCTGTCAAAGACAGAAGTTTTCAATACAGTTATAATTCGCTTATTTATTTATCTTCAACTTGTCCAATCATTTCAGATCTGCTGTCAGCTTCTAAGGACAAGTCTTTGCAAGCTGTCGATATGAACACTGGTGCTTTGGCGCTTACAAGGAAAAAAGCTCATGAGTATGCTCCAAAAACATGTGTATAATTATTATAAATGTCTACTGGTCTCATAATACTTTAATAAATACTGCAATTTGCAGAAATTCTAACCCCATCAATTATATATCAGATGCATTATGATTAATGCTTAATTCCGCCTCTGAGTGCTTTCTCAATGTCTATACAATTCATATCTATTACAAATATGGCATGTTATATATTCAAATAGTAGATAGACAGACAGAGATAGTCAGGTTAGCAGATAGACACAGACTAAATTGCAAAACTGTTCCTACTTTAATGTGAAAACTCGGAAAAAATGAGTTGAAGTTTGATTTTTTTTTTTTTTTTTGAGTTTTCATGAAAAAAAGTAGGGACTGTTCTACAGACAAACAAACAAATAGACCAAGAGATAGATAGATCCAAGGAAAAGCAAAGCAATAATGTAGCTGGGCCTTTGCACTGAAGTGAGGTGAACGTTGATCTTGCAATGATAGAGACCTTTTAACACCTTGCTGGACAATTATTCACGCATCTCTATCATTGCAAGCTCAGCAATCGTCTTGCTTCTATGCAAAGGCCCGGCAGCCTTACAAGATGGCACAGGGAACTGTGAAGGAGAGTATTAGTCAGATATCTCAACAGCATATATAAGAAATATAAGACTTTATGCCAACAACTGACCTGATAGTAATGTGGTTAACTATTATTGTTCAATCTATAGTTCTGCAATCAATTGTTTGATAGTATATAAGACTTTATGCCAACAACTGACCTGATAGTAATGTGGTTAACTATTATTGTTCAATCTATAGTTCTGCAATCAATTGTTTGATAGTATATAAGACTTTATGCCAACAACTGACCTGATAGTAATGTGGTTAACTATTATTGTTCAATCTATAGTTCTGCAATCAATTGTTTGAAAGTGATATCTGAGCATTTAGTTGCAACAGGAGATGATGATGGTGGAGTAAAAGTGAGTATAGTACTTTATTAATAGTATTCCTATCCCCCTACCCCTAAACACAGCAACCAGTATACAGCATATATCATACAGATTTATGTTGTTTCTATGATGCTTGTGACATACATTTGATAACATGGGGGGACATGGGGGATTGCAATTTTTTGGCTGTTGATGATTTTTTTGCGGTGTTGCAGTGAAAAAATTCCTATGTTGCTGTGATGTAAATGCCTTCAGTGTGTGGTGTGCTTTTCCAAAGCTGCAGTGTCCAGTGAATTGTAAAGCTGTAGTGTTCGTAGTGTTTGGTGAAAGACACTGTGATGCGGAGTGGTCAAAAATGTTTTTGCAGTGTTGAGAACTCCTCACCCCATATTTAGAATGAGAAACGAATGACACATGACATTTGGAATAGTTCAAATGTATTTTCAGCTGGACGACTTTTGTGAGATTAACTGTTTCAAAGTGAAATTCTAATTTTTGTTAGTCTATTTAATTTTTCATTTTATTGTCTACGAAGACAACTATTAACTAACTATTAGAATTCACACCTGATTTGCTAAGGCGCGTGCTTTATGAGAGCAAACAACACGCATATTTGCATGTTGATCAAATATGTCAACTTGTATTTTATAAAAGAAATAGAAAACTTTGGTTTTTGTGTCGTATGCAGTTATAAAGCACTTTGGGATTGTCAGAACACTAGTGTTGAGAAGCACTCTGCTTCGCGTCTTGCTTCTCTTAAACTGCACATAACAGTTTTCTATTTCTTCAACAGTGCACAAAAC
Source organism: Metridium senile (assembly GCA_949775045.1). Lineage (NCBI taxonomy): Eukaryota > Metazoa > Cnidaria > Anthozoa > Actiniaria > Metridiidae > Metridium > Metridium senile. Next base: position 34,193,674 of record OX459095.1, read on the forward strand.
TAGACGAATACAGGGCTGAAGTCCCAATTGAAATTCAATCAAAGCAAAATGTTAAATTCAATCAAAGCAAAATGTTTTAAATACCATTTTTGTTGGTGTTATTGTAGATTTGGGACAGAAGGTCAGGACTTTGTTCAATGGAATTCAAAGAAAATGAAGACTTTATATCTGATATGACGTGTAACCAAGACAGAAAGTATTTATTAGCAACAAGGTAGATACATGGAGTTCACATGACATGTCTGGTAATGACTTGACTTGACGTGACTTGACTTGATGTAAACAGTATCGTGACGTTATGTGTCGTTACTTGCCTGGACCTGACATGACTTATCAAGATTCAAGATTCAAGATTTTTTAATTTTGTCTCAGAATACTACATTTACATATAAAGGACATATTTACATATTTTACGGACAATGGTAATTGTAACAGCTGGAGGACTGATCTACACAATTACCCACAAAAATTATTTACAATGATAGGTCAGAAAAGAGTCTTGAGAGATTTGGTAAATAATACAAAGTAGTTATAATAATGAATAATAAATATAGAAAAGAAAAAAAAAATGGTATAGAACAAAAACGTAAAAAGGCAACACATGTGAGGTAATAAAATTGTTTACAAATCAGTGTGAATTATGGATTATATGAACTGATGAAAGTAGAAAATAATTTACTCAAATTTACTCTTATCTGGCAATAGCTTGACTTAACATGACATGACGTGGCTTGACTTGGTGTAAACACTGAGTAGCGTGACGTTATGTGTCGTTACTTGCCCGGACCTGACATGACATGTCTGTCAATGACTTGACGTAACATGACATGACGTGGCTTGACTTGATGTAAATAGTAGCGTGACGTTATGTGTCGTTACTTGCCTGGACCTGACATGACGTGTCTTGTAATGACTTGACGTAACATGACGTGACGTGGTTTGATTTGATGTAAACAGTAGCGTGACGTTATGTGTCGTTACTTACCTGGACCTGACATGACCTGTCTGGCAATGACTTGACTTAACATGATGTGACGTGGCTTGACTTGATGTAAACAGTAGCGTGACGTTATGTGTCGTTACTTGCCTGGACCTGACATGACGTGTCTTGCAATGGCTTGACGTAACGTGACGTGGCTTGACTTGCCTGAAGTTGACGTATCTGACAATGACTTGACATGACGTCACGTGTGCTGCATTACTTGACTTGACGTCTCCCTCGCCTTGACCTGACTAACTATGATGTGATTTTCCTTGTTTCATAGTGGCGACGGATCATTATCAGTGTTCAACGTAAGAAAGCTAAAGCTGGAAGACAAGTCTGACAATATGGAAACAGAACTGTTATCCGTTACTCTAGTTAAGGTATTAGTGTTCTCGTAGTCTTTTTGTATAGTAAATCAACTTCAGTCGGTAAATCACAATAGCAGAGTCAACAAATGAAGGGAAAAACGAGTGAACAAACGTCTAGTACATGAAAAGCATTATAAAGAAAAATACAGGGTAAATGAATGGCCACAAACAAATGAACGAACTCATGTCTGAATAAATGAGCCAAACAATGAAACAAGATAAGCTAATGGACGTGAAAAACACACTTATGAATCATAGTTAATCTATTTACTATGGGATAAATGTAAAAAAAAGAACGCTTGAAGGTACAAATAAATTAATATATGAAAAGATATCTAAAAAGAAGTGAACGGGTAGCATGGATGGCGTAGTGATTTACCGCGCCCCTCTCACCGCTGTGGTCCAGGTTTGAGTCCCGGCTCGGGCATGGATTATATGTGAGTTGAGTTTGTTTGATGTGTTCTTCTCTCTTATGCCACGAGGGTTTTCTCTGGGTTATCCGGTTTCCCTCCCTCCACAAAAATGAACATGTGAGCTGAATTGTGTGCTAAAATATTTAACGTAGAGGTAGTGAGTCTCTGAGTCTCCCCAATTAGTCACTGGCCATATTCATTGAGACGTTAAAGAAGTGATTTTTTAACAAATGCATCAATGGATATAAAATGAATAAATCAAATTAACTAAAAAAAATTGTGTTTTTGTTTTCAGGGTGGTCGTAAAGTGGTATGCGGTACTGGCGAAGGGGCTTTGAACATCTTTACTTGGGGGGAGTGGGGTGATATCAGTGATCGCTTCCCAGGCCACCCCCAGTCAGTAGATGCTTGTGTTGCAATTAGTGATAATGTTGTTTGTACTGGATCGATGGACGGGATTATCAGGTAAACATCTCCACGATTCTTACCGGAATTACCTAGGACAACCTTTTTGAAATAACTGTATGACCATAATCCCTTTTCGTCCTGTAAAAATGACCTATCGCCTTGGACAACCTTTTTGAAATAGTTGTATGTTCATAATCCCTTTTCGTCCTGTAAAATGACTTATCGCCTTGTCAACCATGTTGGTCATTGTTGTTTACCTTTTTTATCGTAATGTCTCTTTTCATTTCAGAGCTGTCCATATTCTTCCCAATCGTCTGATTGGTCCTGTCGGTGAACATGCAGACTTCCCCATAGAAAGATTACGAGTATCCCCCGATAAAAACCTTTTAGCGAGCTGCTCACATGATCAGACAGTGAAATTCTGGGACGTCGAACATTTACAAGAGACATCGATAGCTCCTGGCTCAAAGAAGACAACAATTGATAATGCGACATCTTCAGATTTCTTCGCTGATTTGTAGTTGTTAGTCCTGCAGTTTGTGGTCTACACAAAATATAGACATCTACTAGTTAACGGAAGACAACATCACACGGACGGGTCGCAGCAGATTGTCGCTTGTGTGCACCGACCTTTAGTATACAACGCGTCATTTGGCTTCAACGAAGATACGTTAAAGTGCACCTCGCCCCTAATACAATACTTTCTGTATCGATTCTACATGAAGTGAATAGTTGAATAGTGAAGTATTTCTTGATAGTTATAAGTGTTTATACTTCCAATATGACTGTGACGTCATACCAGGCATTTGCGTGTACTCGTTTTAATCATAATACCATAAGTTTGTTTGTTTATATATTAACTAAGATAATACTAAACACTGATCATCATTACACACCAAATTTACAGTTAACTTAGTGTAAGCGGCGAGTATAATTATGATGTCTTTTTAATACTGTTTGTGTGAGCCTGTTTGTATATTTAGTGAAGCCTGGTCACTATTCAACTATTCACTTCATGTAGAATCGAAAGTATTGAATTAGGGGTGGGGAGCACTTAAAATGGGACAGGTCTAGTCCTAGTTGTGATGCCTGCTGTTTTATAGTGTGAACCTGTCGTGAACAATACCAACTTCTCAACAATAGAGGGATTTCATTGCAGCTATGTATGTTGGCAAGTACAAAAGAAAGTTTTTTAAATAAAATAAAGTTTCAGTTCCCTATAGAAAAGCTCCATTGTTTTGACCACAAACATGGCTGGCATGAAATCCATCATTACCCCCAATGCTCTTGACAACAATATCAACACGATCATCCCTTGTACCGTAACACATTGATAAATCAACAATAAATATATATATCTTTATATTAGAGTGAAGATACCATTGACCAGAGAAGGAGAACCAGTCCCTATGGCTACTACAATCATGTGAAAAATTGTTTGGACATTTTTATGACGGTTTTCGTTTGAAGTTAAAAAAACCGACAAGATATCCAAAGTTGTTTGGGAACCCCTTCCCCAATGTTGATTGGCCATTCACACGAGAACTGTTTCCCATTCCCAAATTGCAACATTGTTTCGGGGGAGAGGGAGAAACGTACAATTTTTAGAGAAGTTTTTTATGTAAACCAGGTAATGTACCGAGGTACAGCTGACTCTCTCGTAAGCGACATCGGACCAGAAGAAAGAGGTCGCTTACGGGAGATGGTTGCTTTCGTGAACCTTAACACAGGAAGCCCAACCACGAGAAACCTGTCACATGAAGCCCAAACCATACGTAATTTGGAAAACGTCCCGACGAATTTAAAAATTGCTGTATCTTAACTCTTTGTTTGATATATTTTATAGTTTTTATAATTCACGCGATAATTTTCGATTTTAAGCTGGAATCTACATTAAACATGATAAAAACACGTGGGTTTTTCCCTGTTCCTAACTGTATATCTTTTTTGATTTTAGATATGTTATGTAAATCAAAGAAAACAAGTTTTGAAATAATATAAACAGAAGTAACTGAATTATATTATGCGATATTTTATAACAACATTGTGATATTCGGGTTAGCTGAATGAGTGCAACGAGCTCAGTTAAATTACGACTATTTCTTGCCCAAAGACTCGGAAATGACATAAATGATAAATTACTTTTTTAACATCTTAATTTTCGAGCCAGATCACACAAGAGCCCTACTAATGGAAGGCGGACTTGCACTAAGAGGTCAACTCAAGTATGTTAAGGCCTGGTTTTGGCCGTGTTTCACGAAAAAACGTTTTTATTTGTCATTGCCACAAAACTCATCTGATTTTAATAAAACTTGGTACATTGTTAGATCTCGGACTACTGCTCATCCTTAATTTGTAATTTGGGCCTAAGGGTGGTCACGTGACTAGTTTAGATGGATAAGGGATTTCGTTTTTCCTTTGAAAATGCGGTCGCGAGTTTGAATAGGTAAAACAAACTTATACATTAAATGTACTTCTCTACAAGGTCTCTACAAGACTGCTTTTTGAATCTGGTTATCACTTACTGTTAAGGAGATATTTTGTAAAACAGGTCACGTGACCATAATTCTTATTCAAAATCCCCTTATATCTCCCTATTAAGCTATCGAATTCAAGTTCAAACAACGAGAAGTTATTTGTCATCTATTACTTATCAACTTTTGGCTTTTAGTTTTTCTCTTTATCTTAAACTCACAAGTCGAGGACGCATAAATTGTATTTTCTTGCTATTATCACGTCATATACCACGTGACCTAAAAATCAGCACTAAAAAATTAAGGACACTGATATCAACATCTACAGCGATTTTCATTGAAAACTAGCGAATATCTTGAAAGTACGAAGCCAAAATCTTAAATTATTGGCGGGGGGTCTTTTCACAAGGAAAAACCCAGGCCTTAACATACTTGAGAAGTGGACCCATCTCCTTTACATACTACTGATATCGATCAGCTCTGACTCAAGTAGATTAGCTAGACGATTTTTTTTTTTTTTAATTCTTAGTCAAACTAGACGTTATTCAGAATTGCATTCAACATAATACTGAGATTTAATATTAACTTTGGTGTGTTCACCCCCATCCACACGTGTAAACTTAACTAAATTGAAAATCCAAGATTGATGACAAATTGCTTTTTTTAATTGTGCCTTTTGTAATAAAACACCAAGTGTGTAGTTTTACATTTTAGATAATGTGCTATTGATCGATTCATTTGGATAATTAATGTGGTTTGATATTCGAGATAATGTGGTTTCCGTTTCACACTGAGGTGGTCTTAACACACCCACTTTTTATGGTTTTAGGGCGTGGTACTTAGTTCTATTGTTTTTAAAGGCGCATATACAATTTTTATGCGTACATTTATTATTTGCTTGTGTAGACGAGAAAAATTGTCCGATTTTCTGCATGTGCCAACTACATTTGCTGAAATCCTAACCTGTTAGCTTTTATGTAAAAATTGTCACATAAAAATTGCTTGTAGACGCGCCTTAATACCATAAAATATCCATATTCAGTAATCATAAAATATCCATATTCAGTAACCATAAAATATCCATATTTAGTAATCATAAAATATCCATATTCAGTAACCATAAAATATCCATACTCAGTAATCATAAAATATCCATATTCAGTAACCATAAAATATCCATATTTAGTAATCATAACATATCCATATTCAGTAACCATAAAATATCCATATTTAGTAATCATAAAATATCCATATTCAGTAACCATAAAATATCCATATTCAGTAACCATAAAATATCCATATTCAGTAACCATAAAATATCCATATTCAGTAACCATAACTGATATCCATACTCAGTAACCATAAAATATCCATATTCAGTAACCATAAAATATCCATATTCAGTATAAAATAATGAAGTCGGCACTCCAAATATGGTTGTGTGTTGGTTTCGTTTCTTAAAAATACTTTGTTGACCCTGTAGTTAAAGCAGTGTTTCGTGGCCAGCTCTTCTAGGACAGTTATCCCATATTACTATACACACACCACAGGGAGCCCAAGCTCATCACTTGTGATCTTTTACAATAAATGTATGGAGTCACGAGATATTCTTTCGCTATGCCTCAAATATACAATAATAAAAACGTTTTTTTACATAGATAGTTGTGTATAACTGTTTTCTAGTCTGTGACCGAGTTTTAGCTCAATTAGAGCGATTTTGACGAAAATACCCCAGAAAGACAAAGAAGAAGACAAGGGTGGAAACGAATCGAGCCGAGCCGAGCCGATCGATCTTCTTCTTTGTCTTTCTTGGGTATGATGAGCTTGGGCTCGCTGTGCACACACTAGCGACATTTATGAGAATAAGCAACATACGCAGACAGGTGTGAGAAAAGACAAGTGCGGCTATAAAGAGCAAAGTCCAACTGAGTCTGCGTATGTTGCTTATGCTTGTGTCACTAGTGTGAACCAGGCTTTAATTAAACTTCACATTTAGTTGATCAATGATAATATGAAACATAAAATAATGCTTGATTACTATCTTGTGACGAACTTAGGTAATGTGGTGCTTCCGATAGCACATTTCACATAATAGGTCTCAATGCGCTTTAATTACGGTTCAAATCAAAAAATTGTTTGATATAAACGATAAGTAATATAATGAAATTTGTAACAACGCCCGGTAAAAAATGTTAACTTAACGTTACTGACGTTTCGAGCTACAGCCTTTCGTCGCAGTAAAAAGGGCTAAAGCTCGAACGTCAGTAAAGTTAAGTCGACTTTTTTTACGGTGTTACAAATTTCATTATATTACCTATCGGTTTATATCAAACAACGACGCAGCCTATACTAGTTTACTCGCTAGTTTCCATTTCTAGTTCAAATCATAAGGACAAGAAGCTCTGTTTAAACCACGCGGTTACCGCAAGCAGCTGATTTGGCTTAAAGGATTCCATTTTCACGGACGCCACGGATTGGAAGTTCGTGACAAACAGCATTCGTAATTAATATATACTACGCTGAAAGCTAAATCACAAGTACAAATAAGGCAATAGGAAGGTATAACAACCTGTCCTCCCCACCCATGCAAACCCACACAGGAGGTCACACGTTGAACGGATACGTGACGGTATAGCATGCATATCTATTAACTATGGGTAGAGCAAGGAAGTGTGACAATCATACACCCATATTACTATAGCCTCCTTATAGCAGACGTCATTTTTGTCATATTCCTGAAACCGACACAAACTGAACGCGTCTGCTATGGATGCTAATATTACTACATCCTATCAGTTTTGTTACTGTTACATGTAATCTATGCTGCTATTTTTGATATCGTTATTTTTAGAATGATTAGTGTTTTAATTTGTCCTTATTATTATTAGTATTCTCGGTTGAGTTATCGTAGCCACTGTGGCGACTTATAATTACAATTATAATTATGATTATTATATTATATTATATTATAATTATTACTGATTACAAGAGAACATAAATACCATATCTGATTCATCATTCTCATTAAAGTAATTAACATCATTGTTAAAATTATTATCATTGTTATTTATATCGTCAATATTATTGTTATTTTTATCATTTTTTTTCGATATTATTATCATTGTCATCGCTATTTATATCATCAAATATTATTGTTATTGTTAACGTCATTATAATCGTTATTTATATCATAGTTGTTATCGTTATTTTTATTGTTTTTATATCGATATTATTATCATTTTCATCGTTATTTATATCGTCATTTTTATAATCATTGTCAGAGAAAGAAGATGTGCGCATATGCACGGACGCCCTTTTCAGAAACAAAACATGATGCTGAGTTCTTGCAAAAATTTAATTCCTCTGAAATATAATTCTCAAATTAACGTTTTGTCGACATTTTTTATCTGTTGGCGTGTTGCTAAATTGCTTGCAGAAAACGGAAAAACTGATTTTATCATCATGCATAAATCGGAATAACTCAGTCTGTTGATATCTGCTTTGTTGTAGAATAATAATAATAATATAGTTACGTAGGTTTGCTGTACGAGTTATCGGTATTAACGTTCTTCTACAAAACACAATGTTTCGGTCTTTTTAAGTTGAGGTCGAGATTTTTAGAAAAGAGGGAAACTGAATGTAAAATAAAAAACACAATTTAATTATAAAAAAGTCCTATTTCAACCAAATTGCTATGCCATATTGCATGGTTCATATGTATAGAGTGTGTAAATGGTTACTGACCAAATTCTCTGCTACGAATTATAGCAAAGTATTATTTCAAGAACCTGCCGCGCCCTGAAAACTACGACTATAGTCAACCCTTAATTAACATCCGCTGGTAGAACAGATCATTGTAAATGTGTCTGTTTAAATTTGACTTCCCAAACTCAGAAGGTTTTGATCTACGTTAATCTAGCTCATCTGAATCTTTAGTAGTATAAGCTGCGTCGGTGTTTGATATAAACGATAGGTAATAGAAAGAAATATGTAACAATTAACTTTACTGTTGTTTTAAGCTTTAGCCCTTCGTCTGAGTAAAAAGAATTTTTAGTCGGCTTGTAAAGAATTATAACACTCTAATGAAAATGTTTTGTTTTAATTTTAATCTGTATTAAAGATTAAAAAGAATTCAAAATTCCTTTCCGCTTCGAAATACAAATATTCTGGAATTCAAACAAATACAAAAAATCCTTGACAACAAAGCACTCCAAATTCAACGATGATGTCATTATGTCTAAAGAACATGTTTATATGATGTTTTGTAACTTAGGAACGGGCACGTCACGCTAGATTGACATCACGGGAGATTACGTGATCTATGACGTTATGCATGAAGTATGCTATCAATGCGTTTAGTTTTAGTAAGGCCGTTGCTTAAAGAAATGTTTAGAATACTTTAGACCGAGTTTCCGTTTGATAGATCGCAAATAATCCAGAACAATAAAGAAGCAAGTAACAAAAATAAGATAAGGATTTTGATAACAAATGTTGCTTAATTTTTAAAATGTTTGACAAAAAATATACGAACTATAAGAAAACAATTAGTTTTTTAAAAGAAAAACTTGCACAAAAATCAAAGTAAGTTAGGAAAAGTAGCTTGAAAAAGCTGGCCTTCGGACGTTGTCAGTATTTTGTACAAAGTAATGTAACAATGAACTTAATTTCTCTTAACCCAAATAAATTTTACGATCAGACGAAAATATTCTAAGTATATTAATAGAATTGTTTCATACGTACAAGATATTTAGACGAGATATATTGTTCGCGGACGTATTCCCACTCAAACCACTACGCATTCTCCAAGCGTTATACCGTTACAAATGTTAGCCAATCATAGTGTAGCTATAGCTACCTCCCTAGGGGGTATTTTGATATATAAACGGTCTCGTTGTAGTTACAGAGCATAAAAATCTAAGACTTCAACCAGGCATCATCAACTTTATAAGAGAGACTTCAGTCGTACTATAAGGTGGGTTTCTTAAAGCTTATTTCAATAACTATTCAATAATCCACGCATAAGTAACTATTCTAAAACTTTTAGAATCTTGTACTTAAAAATATTGGAAATTTTGAGGGAAGTAATGTAGCAAAAAACTTTGTGAACTGATTTTCAAAGTTGCAGAAAAAAGTTGAATTAAAGAAGAGATTGTTTCAATATAGGATAACTCGATAAATATATCGATAAATGAGAAAAATATCACATGCCCTTTGGTGGGAATTGATAAATATATATCGATATATTATTTAAAAAAAGTTTAATGAATTATTTTATATGTTGTTTAAGATAAATGAATTATTTTTTATCTTTGATGGATGGAAATAGTATTATTTTTGAACATACTCTTATCGTATTTTTTCCATTTTGTTTCAGATGGAAAAACTTACTATTTCTCTTCTATTGGTATTATGTCTTGCCGTTACAACTTCAAGCATGCATATACAAAAAGACAAAAAATGTTATTGGAACTGTTTCGAAGTCTATCAAGAATGTATATTCTCTACAACGTGCAAAAGTCCAGCAAGTTGTAATCTTTGTAAGGTCAACTACAGAAAATGCTTTTTAAAGTGCCAAAGTGGGGATCACTTAGCCAAGAAAACATACAAAATCGTTTTGAAATTATAACAAATACTGAAGAAGAAACAAGAGAATGCTGATTCAACTACAAGAGCATGCAGCAAGATAAACGAATTCCGCAAGTAATGCATGACAGCAGGAAGAAATTTGACAACTAAGGATCAAATAATGGCTAGAAATTGTTGGAATTCCTTCATCATAAAAGACTGAACTATGGCTTTTGTTCATTATACCTCAGCTCAGCAAATATGAAATGATTGTGGTTGCCTTAGTGGACAATGCATTACCCACAAACAGATTAATGGTGTAAGACTGACACGACAGAATTGAACAGTTTCGCAATAATTTATTGAACGTACACAAAGAAAATCACTGAACCAGTGAAAAATCTAGACATATCTAGCTTCATCGCCTTTTTACACTTTGACTTTCATACATTATTTCATAAATTCAGTGATTTCAGCTTTCACTCAGTGTTAGTGACTAAAACATCTTACTATTTTCTAATTCCACAGTTTTCTTAGTTATTTGAAATTTAGGCCTCGTCTACACGAATCCGATCCGGCTGAAACCGCATAGAAATATTTGCGTCCACACGAATCCGCGTATCCGGAGGATTCAAGTAAAAGTATGCTTTTTCGGTGACCGGATTCAATGGATTCGTGTGGACGATAGGCCGATTCGCATCAAAAAGTATGCGGTTTCAAAAGTATCCGGATCCGTGTAGACGGGGTCTTAATTACTAAGAGATTTAATTTAACGGCTCTTTAGTCCACGTGGGTACGACTTTTATTCACCCATGAAAAAACTGCATTCCTCTAAAATCCAACAGTTTTCTTGTAACTGAAAATTGCTTATTTTTCTTTCGTATGTAAATGAATATCACTCTGAAAGTATTCTCTATTAATTCCAAAGTTTAGTTTTTTTTTTTTTTTGAGTCTATTACTTTGGTGATATAAACTGGGATTTTTGAACTGGTTCAGTTGTTTCCGCTCACATTTAGCATAATACAAAATTCTATTTATATTGTGGAGGTTTGTGAATATAGTTAGGTAGATAGTAATTGAAATGTTATTTATGAAATATGTCCAATTTGTATAGATGTATTTGATGGTATTTATACGAAGAAAACAAAACAATTATGTCACCAAAGAGAAATATTTATTAAAAGTATATAATATATATATTTTAGGTAGGAAATATGATCCAATATAAATATAAAGAAATAAAAATTACTTACATCAATGAAAGTGTTTTAATAGTGATATTTCTACCATGGAAAATATTTGTATTTTTTTATGTTTCTATAGTAACACTGATATATATGTAGCCAGGCTTTTTAAAGAACCACAGGAAACCCAAGTAATCGCTTGGACAGACAAATCGTTTATTGCGAAAACGTGCGGTCACAATTTGAGATAAAAAAAGTCTCTCAGTACGTTACTGGGTGCAAAAAGAACTGTTTCTTGAATGAAATATGCAAACCAACGCTTCAATACTAATTGAATACAACACTTCAATACCTGAATACGTAAACCCACCCACTTGACTTACAGTGCGAATCAATAAACCGTGGGCACCTAGAAATATTTTCGAAATCGTTTATTTTTCGTTGAATTAACATGCAACTCAGAAACAACTATGTTACCGCAAGAACTTTCACTGATGTGTAGTGTGATAAACCTTTTGTAGTTAGAGTTGTTTGTGAGTTGTTCAACGAACATTAAACGATTTCTAAAATATTTCTGGGAGCCCACGGTTTTTCGATTCGCACTGTAAGGTTATACTGTCAACCTTCGCGACATCCCTCGTTTGAAAATTGTTTTTCGCGTCACATTAAAGTAAAGGCTAATAAACTATACATCATTTTAAAGCTTATAAAACATTTTTGATTATGATGATATATACGTTTTCTGTATTTTCTGTCAGTTCTGGAAGTAATATATTTTTGACAAGCACACAGGATTTTACCCGAAAACGGCCACTTTTGTTTGCGCGAATATAAGTCAAAACTTTGTATTATTATTGATAAGGTTTTTACGTCAAAAAAATCATACATTCCTGAAGATTTCAGCTCGACGTGAAGACAGAACGTCAAGATCTGGTTAATAACGGTGCTAACAAATACATGAACGAATGATAGCAGACGCTATTATAGTAAACTTAGCATTACAAAATGAACACATTAATGATGTATAATTCCATTATTAGTTATATTTAGGTAGGAGTAGGATATTCAATTGGGACGAAAGTTCTGTTTCCTTCTCCTGTCGCAAGTATATTCTCTTCAGTAGTATTATTTTTTTGAAATTATATTATTGTGAAAAATAAATGAACGGAAGAAAAAAAAACGGAAGAAAAAACCTTCGTTTTCAAAAATCCCCGAATACGTGTGGAAAGAGTGTAAATTAACATCCCACTCATATATATTATATATAGCGTTATTTTAAAAGCTCATTATTGTCTATACAAGACGGTCCCTTTGTCCATTCAATAATAGAAACGACTCTGAATCAATCAATTTTTTTACAATTTTCTCTATCCTGCATGGGGTCGATTGGAACGTGAGTCTTATTTTTAACTTTGTTTTTGTTCCATATTAAACTATTTAATGAGAAATATAAATGGAAACTAGCGAGTAAACTAGTATAGGCTGCGTCGGTGTTTGATATAAATGATAGGTAATATAATGAAATTTGTAACACCGTAAAAAATGTTGACTTAACTTTACTGACGTTTCGAGCTTTAGCCCTCCGGTATTTAATGAGAATACTGTTTATAAGAAAGACAAACACTAAGAAAATACGACGCTTCGAAATCATCCGATGTCACTATCAAGTGAGGTTTTAACTGTAAATCTAAAATTATTTATTCTTGTATTAATGCACCGTACTTGAATAATTACACTTGTGTACTGCTATATGTACATTAAAACTTGATAATGACATCTTGGCGTTTGTCTGTCTTATAAATATTATAGCAAAGTCTAGACTCATCAATGAGAACATTGTCGTATTTTGGGCTAGCTTTGCCGGCTGCACCATGCAGAGTTTCTTGATATAGAGATATACGTGCACTTATTTCGGGCGCATTGAGATTAGAAATGCGCCATAGAAATACATTAAATTATTATTATTATTTCAAAAAAGGTCGACGGAGTGTACGGTGACTGGTGCGCGAACCGCAATCACAACGTATCCTAGTGTTTTCTACATTGCTAAGCTCATTTTCATCAATTTTACGTTATGTCGTCAATTCGTTTTCTGTCACCGATGCATAAATAGTCGATACCAAAGACCACAATCCTTTCGGTCGTGCAATCGCCATTCACTACGTCAACCATCTTTGAAATAAGTGTATGTAATAGACGACTTTCAATAATTTTTAATAATTTTTAATAATTTTTAATAATTTTCAATAATTTTTAATAATTTTTGATAATTTCTTAATTTGATGTTTTAAGAAAAAGAAAGCTATCATGTGATAGGCATTCCCCATAATAATAATTTGTGAAAGTTTCAGAAAAAACGATTAAATTTGCAAGAAGCTATAAGAGCATGAAAGATTAGAAAAACCACCAAAACGAGGGATCAAAGGCCTAAGCAGAAAATTACATACAAATCTCTACATTTTCCGATTGAGCATATAACTTCTTTGGTATTATAGCCAGAGCATGAAAACCTTCCAAACATGTCTATTTCAGGTGGTTCTTTCATATGACAGTGCTAAAATATTAAAATATCTGTTTAATTGAAAAATTATTTTCCGGTACATATTATGGTATTTATGAAAGTGGTCAATAAAGTACAACTTCTAAAGTTCTTTCTGACACAAAAGAGCGGAAGTAATCAAGACCGACAATTGTTTCGGTCAGTACACGCAATCGCCGCCCACCTCAAAAACCTTTCAGTTTGAGTTCGAAATAGATGTGTCCACAAAGGACCTTCTATATTAATCACATGATATTTTTGAGAGCATTCGACAATGTAATCTTTAGGAAATTAAAGATTGCGAAAAATATGTTAAATAAATTATCAAATTAAATTAAATAGAAAAATATTCAATGCAACAACCTCCAAAAATAAACCATGAAAAATTGACCATAAAAAATTGACCAAAAAAAATAAACCATGAAAAATTGTGACATTTATTGACAAAAATATGCAGATACATGAGAAAAATATCAATATTTTAATAAGTAACTGTATTTACTTATACACCGAACGCATTTCAATTCATCAAAAATATAATAAATTAAATATCCATTTTACATTACCTTATCTGTAGTTTTTGCGACACAAACTGGTTTGAAAAATGCTCGTACATGTCATGTCACAAAAATAGTAATATATCTGAGTCTCGATTATCTGTGGCACAAATGATGGGTTTGTGGCTTCAGTTCCTCAGTTGGCAGAGCTTAGCACCAGTATAGTGCAAAGTTCACTTGTTTGAATGAAGTTGAAGCTTCGAAATGTTTTTGGTGTTATAATTTTTCTAGAACGCAATTTGGTAGTTCAAAGAACAAAGAAATATCACGAATTCGAATGGGTGCGATGTATAACTGATTTTGACCCATAACGCAAAACTTACCGTATTCACACGAATAAGCGCCGCGGCGCTTATTAAATTTCTCTCGATCTCGCTGTCCCCTTCTTGATCAGAACTGCGAATATTGGGCAGATAACGTAATGGGCGAGCAGTGGAATATAATAACTTTGAGCTGAAGAATAAAGCTAAAAACGTATTCTTAATGCTGTTCTAGACACAGGGAGCCCGGCTTTATGTCGCTTTTATATGAAATAAATTATACAATGAAATAAAATATATTATAATCATGAGAGCCTTTGGGTTTCCTGTGCTGTATTTAATCCTTAGAGTTTACGGTAATGGATTAGCGTTACCGACCTGTGTGTGCCGTTGGTAACTTGAGAGCTTAAATCACAGGCAGCCCAAACTCTGAATTACGTCGACTCATTGAATATGCCTGTATATTAGTGAATAAAGACTCGAATTACAACAGTTTAAGTGTCTTCACTTTATTCTTCAGTATGTTCATTTCATAATTTGAATAAAATACAAACTTTGTGGCAAGCTGTTCTATGAATGTTATATTGTCTATGTGTGTCGTTTTTTACGCAAAAAACGACTTATTTAGGGGTGAAATTAGTAAGTGGGGAGGTAGGTCAAACTAAAACTTCAATTTCACCCCTAAATAAGTCGTTTTTCGCGTAAAAAACGACACACATAGACAATATAACATTCATAGAACAGCATGCCACAAAGTTTGTATTTTATTCAAATTATGAAGTGAACATACTGAAGAATAAAGTGAAGACACTTAAACTGTTGTAATTCGAGTCTTTATTCACCGATATACAAGCATATTCAATGACGTAATTCAGAGCTTGGGCTGCCTGTGCTTAAATGTTCACAACTCCTTAAACTGGTAATATCGTAAAACTTAATGTTGCAACTGATTTGGATGCGCAAATATTAAGTGAGATATATATAGGTTTTTTGTTTAACTATATTTATCGTTTTGTACAGAATCTTTTATAATTGCATTTATGCATTCTGCATGTTTTACATATTCACAACTCCTTAATTAAACTGGTGATAATACTGAAATGGATAGCAATCTAATATAGGCTTCTTTTTACTGCGACGAAGTGCTAAAGCTCGAAACGTCAGTAAAGTTAAGCTAACCATTCTATTACCTATCATTTATATCAAACACCGACGCAGTTTATTCACTATAGTTTCCATTTATATAGGCCGCTTCGGTGAATAACATCAACGATAGGCAATACAATGAAATTTTGAAATGAAATGTACTTTGTGTAACCAGCTTTATTTGGTAGACGTCTCGGCGATCGCACCCGCCATTTTGGAGCGAAGGAACTCCCTAAGCCAGTTTCCTGTCATTGTAATTCCACTAATGATCATGATGATATTAATCACCCGGTGGCATTCAGTAGTACTGATGACAATCGCAAATCCACTATGAAAGAAATGTGACTTATTCAATCCTTAAGTGGACGACAACTAGACGATTTTCTACGCTCGTTGGAGCGAATTTTGACCGTCGCCTGACAATCGTCAAGTGTGACTGCTAGTGCGACGGCGAGCGATCTTGATAGGCGCGGTCAGGGATCGGAATCGCCCATATCTGAAATGCCAGATACTGGTGATCAAATTGGATGGCGTAGTTGACTTCATCAACACAACAACCCAATGTATTATGTTTTCAAGTATTGCATTTTTAAGAATATTTAGTTTATTTCAAACGAAGGCCGATCGAGACACCACAACAGCGTATGACGCTAATTAACAGTGGGCCTTATAGAATATCTAAGACATCTAAGACCTGACTGTTATGCCGGGAGACAATCCCCTGCTCTTTTCGAAGAGCACAGCAGGATCTATAACGTCCAACTTATATATAGGATTAAAGTGAAAGCGGTAAAGACGGGACCTCCGGCTTTATGTATTTGTTGTATGTCTGTACTAGCTGTTTCTTTTATAGCTGTGTGTCTGTAATAGCTGAGTGTCTGTAATAGCTGGGTGTCTGTAATAGCTGGGTGTCTGTAATAGTTGTGTGTCTGTAATAGCTGTGTGTCTGTAATAGCTGAGTGTCTGTAATAGCTGGGTGTCTGTAATAGCTGGGTGTCTGTAATAGTTGTGTGTCTGTAATAGCTGAGTGTCTGTAATACCTGTGTGTCTGTACTAGCTGGGTGTCTGTAATAGCTGAGTGTCTGTAATACCTGTGTATCTGTACTAGCTGGGTGTCTGTATTAGCTGTGTGTCTGTAATAGCTGTGTGTCTGTAATAGCTGTGTGTCTGTAATAGCTGAGTGTCTGTAATAGCTGGGTGTCTGTAATAGCTGGGTGTCTGTAATAGTTGTGTGTCTGTAATAGCTGTGTGTCTGTAATAGCTGAGTGTCTGTAATACCTGTGTGTCTGTACTAGCTGGGTGTCTGTATTAGCTGTGTGTCTGTAATAGCTGTGTGTCTGTACTAGCTGTGTGTCTGTAATAGCTGTGTGTCTTTTATAGCTGAGTGTCTGTAATAGCTGTGTGTCTGTAATAGCTGTGTGTCTGTAATAAATCCTCTATGTCTGTACTAGCAGAGTGTCTTGTAATAGCTGGGTATCTGTAATATCAGGGTGTCTGTAATAGCTGTGTGTCTGTAACAGCTGGGTGTCTGTAATAGCAGGGTGTCTTTAATAGCTGTGTGTCTGTAATAGCTGTGTGTCTGTACTAGCAGGGTGTCTGTACTAGCTGTGTGTCTGTACTAGCAGGGTGTATGTAATAGCTGGGTGTATAGTTGTAACTACTGGGTGCTCATTAATAGCCAACGAGTAGGGTGAGTCCTCAAGACAAGAGCTGCATGGACAATACTCCAGTTTCACGATATCTCAGTAGCACCGCTGTACAATTTGACAAAAGGCGCATTTGCACAGGGATAATCTCGATTCGGAGTGAATTGAAATGTGTTTTCTATTGTTAAGTGACAGCATTTTTTCTTGCTTTGCTTGGAATTTGTGAATATCTTTACAACTAATCGAGGCTTAGCCTATGCCAATGCGGCTTTTGTCAAATAGTACAACGGTACTAGATAACATGAAACTAGAGTATTAGTTTATTGCTATTATTATTCATTATCATTATCACAAACCATGCAAGTCGATCCATTTTAATCACAGAAATATAAGATTTATATTACAATATTAAGAAGTGTAGAGTCTCGCTGTCTGTCTGTCTGTCTGTCTCATTTTCTGCAGGTTCGCCAAGTACAGTTTACACACGTCCATTGTACATAGATTATTCTTTCAAAACTAATATATTCTTCTATAAGATGTTCAGTTATATCGTGATCTTCGTAAAAAGTCATTCAGTGTTAGACTTCTTTTTCTAGTGCAAACACTAGTACATGTTCCAAGATCGGCTTGACATTTTTGAAATTCGCTTACAGCATTCGATTGCATATAGCAATCTTGGTATTTCTCATAGCATTTGTCTTTACAATCTGATTTCACGCACGATATGGCCACCATTACCACGAGTAAAAGACACAGTTCTTTCATCTGTTGACAAAGGAAGGAAGTCAGATGGAGTACGATTTGGTTGTAACTTTGACATGTATATTCAAAACTGAGACACTGGGTTGAAACTTTGTGACTCAACAACACTCTACCCACCCCACCCCTGAAAAACTGATTTTTTATAATGTGCTTCTTTGTGGGTTGAAACTTTGTGACTCAACAACGCTCTACCCACTCCCACCCCCGAAAAACTGAACTATTATAATGTGCTTCTTTGTGGGTTGAAACTTTGTGATTCAACAACACTCTACCCACCCCACCCCTGAAAAACTGATTTTTTATAATGTGCTTCTTTGTGGGTTGAAACTTTGTGACTCAACAACACTCTACCCACCCCACCCCTGAAAAACTGATTTTTTATAATGTGCTTCTTTGTGGGTTGAAACTTTGTGACTCAACAACAATCTACCCAACCCCACCCCCGAAGAACTCTAGTGAATTATTATAATTTAATTGCTTTTTTGTGGGTTGAAACTTTGTGACTCAATAACACTCTACCCACCTCCACCCCTGAAAAACTGACGAAGATCGTTATTGTGTGGAGGAGGAAGTGATTTTAAAATGTGGAAAAAGACAAAAGTTGCAATGTACTAATTGGTTTTGACAATAATCGAAACTCTCAAAATACAAAGTAGCCGACGAGGAAACACATCCCCTTGGTAGCTAGATAGCTGTCGGTAAGATTTTTTAAATTATAAGTGTTTGAGCAAAAATCCATATTTTGAACGTTTAGAAATCGTTTAAAATTAAGAAATTCAATACATTTTGTACAAATTAATAGTTTATGCAGAGTGTCATTATCAAAATGATACTAAAATAAAAATAAGAAATAATGAAAGTCTTTCATGATTTATAATTATTACAATTACAATTAGTTTATAATAATAATATCACTTTTTGAGGTACACCTAATTGCAATAATGTTGTCACATGAAAAAAGAACATTAGTAATTTAATAACAAAAGAATATCAAGAATAACAAAAGAAATGAAGAGTTTCAGCTTGAGTGATCTTCTTTTGTCTTTTAATTCATTCCTTTCCCACTAAATCACAAAAGTCATGACGACGTTCTTGCAATTAGGTGTAACTATAGAATTACAAATAGGTTATTCTTTCAGTTTTGTCGAAGTATTTGCTTTCTTTTTAGTCCAATCAATATAAATGTCTTTTATAGTTCAGCGTACATCCGATTGCAGTAACACTTTCAAATAGCAACTATCCTTTACCTTTGAGTGAATGAAAAAACATTTTTTCATGGGCTATTTGTAAAATTAAACTGGTTACATGAGATATTTTTAATTTCCTTACTTATTGACAATGTTTTAAGGTGTCAGTATTCTATATCTGTGACGTACTTTGCTAGCCTACGCTCTCTCCCTGCGATTCAAAGGGGGAAAAACAGACGCCGTTGACGTAAAAGCTGCATGCAACATTGCTGTTATCAAATATCGGTTTTAAAGGATTCACGGTTTCAGTTTTTATATATTGTTGTTGTTCCTATTGTCTTTTATATTACTTTGTTGTAAGCATATAAACTGTCATATAAGTTATAACCTTTCGTCTGTCTGATATTTCAAGTGAACGATTCTCAAATTCGTTCACTTATCAGTGTACTAGCGTGGGTTAATTTTAGCCTTATCACTACCCTCGGTGTTCAAATATTCAATTTTCGTTTTATTCTATTAAATCACTTATCAAAATAGGACGTTTTTAGTTGAGACTTATCTTAATTTCCAACCGCTTTTCATATTCCTAATCGACAAGTCCTGACTCATATCTCGATATAAAAGTTTCCTTCCCTGTCCATGTGATAACATTGATTACTTGTCATCATGATGTCTTGATAGCGAATTTCTATGACATCTTTCTCCTTGAAAACCTATTCTAAGACAGCTGGTTATCGATGAAAAAATCCTTATTTCAGTTGACATCCTATGGCGCCATGATTCTATATCTGTACTGAATAATAAGCAACAAGTAGTCCTCAATAATACGTTTATTAAATCTAAAAAAACATGACGTCTTGTCATATCTGTAAGTGCTAATAAAATGATCGACGTAGAAAGCCCTCTTTGATTGTATTTTTTAGCCAGGTTGAATGGAAAATCCCCTCATGGCTTTATTGGCATTGATGATTATTGACGGCCATTGTCGGGTATCACGATCCCTTTTCGTTTTCCCTATATTCAAAGTACAGTGTAAACAATGCTGAAATTTCCGTCTTTTTATTACAAAGATTATTGTCTTTTATGTAAATAAATCGATCAAATAATATAAAAGATGCTTTATTTGGACAGCCGTTTTTAATGGTTATCGCAAACTACAAGCGTAACAAAATACACCCTTCCCAACTTTTCTCAAAACTCATCATACGACTTAGTGGTAGCGGCCCATCTATTATAATTACGGTGTCGATTTAAGCGGGTCCTTATTAAAAAAAGACCATCTGTAACTCCCTGTGAATAGAATTTTAGTAATTAATGTTGAAATTTCCCATAGGGATGATTGCGCGAGAGTTATTATTTTTAGGTTGTTTATTTATACTATCGCAAAGCCAAGACAATAGAAACACCGGCCATTTGCTTGAAGATTTATCTATTTTAAAAAGGTCACGTTTCACATTTGCTCTTACATGTAGGGCTTTGGCCATTGGGACAATATTTATTCGAATGACTGGAAATATAGTTTACTTAATGAACATTGCCCTGACATTAGTCAATACTGGTCATTCACCCTCTAAAATGTCGGCATTCTCTTTGTTTTTTAGAATCCCCTCGCACTAGTTTTTGAATCAGTGTTATGTTGATATGCGGTTTATGTTTTAAAACCCATAGATTTAAGATGTATTTTAAAACACGGATAAATCCGATTAATTAACTCGACCAAATTGTTCAACTCCTAAGTACTTATAATGGAGACGCAAACTATTATATTGCCCCGTTCAACACTTTTCTTTTCATGGCGCATTTCGCTAATAGCATTTCTTCAAATGTTCACACTTCATTTTATGCTTTCGGCTCGGCTTCAGACGCTATCCTAAAAGCCCTGCTCATTTGAATTGATTTATTGGGATGTCTTAATGTCTTGATATGGCGCAAAGCCATTGACAAGGGGAAAAAAAGCTATAGTTTACTTTACTCCACATTAATCAAATTTCCTGTGACCTCGTGGTCGAATGCCCATTATGGTAATGATCCAGCAAAGAGTTGGCGGATTTGTATGTTTGAAATTATAGCTTAGATATGGTTAACAAAGAACACCCTCGATCAACCAAATACAGAAAAAATCACATTCCAACCTACACTTAAGTTATTCTACAGTTAAGCGTTTCTATGTACGCCTTTTATACTAATTACTTCACAACAACAAAGTGAAACTACACGAATTCTCACTCTATGAACGTTAAAATGATCAGAATGTAATATTAATTTGCTGAAACGAACTTTTACTTTTACTTATCGGCTGAAAAAAAGAATTACTTCAATAACAAGAAGCGTTCAATCCATTCAAGAAGCTTTCTATTCATTGGCTCAATATTGAACAATTAACAAAATAAAAGAAGCGATTTAGATAGAAAATGAAAATGTATTTTTACGATTAAAACAAATATTTTAACGTTAAATCAATAGGGCATTTTATTACAACGAAGATGAAAAAAACTGAAAAACCCACCTTTTTGCTTGGTATCTGTATTAAAACGATAGTTGTTTGAAGTGGCTATCGAAGTCTTTGTTGTCGTTCTTTTATAGAAAAACTCAACGGGATGTCGTCATCATACCTTCCACAACTCCATATAAGGTGCATGACGTCACGAATTGGAAAATTTCGTGGTTATTCATCGGTCATTCACACTGTTCGCTCATTACTAGGGTTTATCGCTTGCAGTCAGTGATTCAGCTAAAAGATTATTTGTTTAAGCCAATGGCTAGCAAGCTCTATCCTCTACTTAAGCTTCCTTCGGGCATTTGTTTGCCGAAATTATTAATTGAAATTCTATATTTTACAATCACTTTCAGTTTTTTTGAATTATGGATGTCTCGTGCTTTAATACTCTTAAGCTGATTGAAAACATCCTTAATCACAGGTTTTAAACATGATTGGGAAATACCCCTAAATGGAGTGAAGAGGAATTTCCTTAATCACAAGAAAACCAATAAACATTTGTGGCATTAGTTAATTAATCAATTTCTCGCTAATCCAAGATGGCGCCTGATTTAATCACGTGACCATTCACAAACTAATTAGTGAATATGACTAAAAAACTTCCTCAATTATATGACTGGAAGGAAGTATAGAGTTACAAAGATAAGAAGAACGCGGAGCGACAAAAATTAAACATAAAAAATAATACACATTTCGAAAGTAAAAAAAAAAAAGCCTGAAAATTTACACCACTAAAATCAGCGAATTCTAAAAAGCATTCACAGATTTTTCTTCATTTTTTTTCCAGTTCACAACGAAAAGTCTAAACAATATTAATAATAGTAGTAGTTAAGGTTTTTATAGATAAGTTAGTTTACTTACTAAAACCACTAGGCAATAGAATAATAGCTTTTTTATACTCCGACGAAGGGCTAAAGCTCGAAATGTCAGTAAAGTTAACATTTTTTACGGTGTTACAAATTTTATTCTGTTACCTATCGTTTATATCAAACACCGACGCATCCTGCCTATACTAGTTTACTCACTAGTTTCCATTTACTAAAACCACTGGTAACTATCAAAAACAAGTACAATTTCTAAATTATATAATTTCATAACTTCTTTATGTAATAATTATGGTTAAAAGTTGTACGGTTTAAATAAAATATATATTAAATTTTTGCGACCATGAAAACTTGAAATCGATATTATCATTAATATTTAAGACCAAATATATTAAATTGCCATCTTTAAAACGCCAAGCGGCAAATCCATTTACCGCCCTGCTTTTGTTTCAGATATTGATAAAGAGTCTGTATGATAATTTTGTCGCAAAATTGATGCTATTGGGGCCGGGCTACGTATAAACATTATATATTAGGTCACCCCAAAATCATGTTATTCTCTATTCCCTTTTCATTCTATGTTAATAATATATGAGTTTCTTATTGGGGTTGGTTAAATCTTTTTACAATAATGGATGCTCAAATCACTTGTATTAAACTTTAAAAACACATTTTATTTGAACAAAACGTCCACGCCATAACAAGAACGACTAAAGCTTTCAATAAATATATAGTTTTCAATGTTTTCTGCCTTGAATGAAAGGATGGAATCTGTTTTTTAAAAGAGTTAAAATATTTCGCTTTTTTTTGAACAAAATGTTTTCACTACATTTTAACAGTGGTTGCGACCTTTACAAGTCGTTACAAGTCATTCGGTAATTTTCTAAAACACTCATGTTTTTGTCATGAAAATAATTATGCACCCAGCCTAGCTTTTCATTTCGTAATTACTATTTTTATGCGTCACGATAATAATTGAGGTTTTGAAGCGAAAGTTTTCTTAAAAGTAATTTAAGAAAACACTTACATTTGGTCCGCATAGTATAAAGAACATTGTATGCTGTGATAATGTTGATTGATGTATTCAAACGTTTGTTTAATTGATATGTTATTTAATATCTGAGTATGAAAGTAGATTGATGAGTGAAGAAAAGCTCTTAACTGAGATAACGCGAGAAGTTTGCCACATGTAACATGAATCTATACAGCGGGAATCTAGAAACACTCTCAGTCCTATTTGTCCACACATTCGCCTCTTTGCGCGGTTAAAGAGAATGATTATATATCGATAATACTAATGCAAAATACAAAAAAAAATGAAAAATATAGAAATTATAGAAAATGTAAAAATGTAAAATAAAATGTAAAAAAATTATGTGGATGGAATAGAACGATTAAAAAAGGGAATAATTCTATTTCAAACAAAAGCTGTTGAATTATTTTTTTAATTCGTTTTTTTATATCATTATGTAAACTAAGTTATCATAAAAGTGATTTTTCAATAATTTTTTTATATTTCTTTTTTTTTCCTTTCCGCTTCCTATATCTTTTTGATTACTTTGAAGCTTTTCTTTTCCTTATCGAACTCTTTGTTTTGCTTTTTGTCTGTCTGCTCACTTCAAATTTCTTATCTTCCTATTCTCAGTATATCATGATTTCTACTGAATACTATTATTTATAAGGGAATAAATCTTCTCTTCATCTGTGATCTTTACGACTTTTTTCATTGCTTTTTGGAACTACAGTCATGTTCAAAATTGTTGGGACATTGTAACATTTTTATGAACGGGTTTTTTTTTAGTTTTAAAAAAATATACAAAACGTATCAATTTTAATTTTGAATTTGCAAACCCCTTCTCCTGAGCAATGTTGATTAATATTGGTCTTTCAAATGTCAACCGTTTCACATTTCCAAAACTCAACATAGATTCGGGGGAGAGGAGGAAACGGAAAAATTTTATTGAAATATTTTTCATGTAAAAAGCAGATAATGTCCCAAGGTATTTTGCACACGAATGTAGCTTGATTTACTATAAGTGATTCGCACTTTTAACAGATTAGTGTATAAGAGTGCACGTGTTTCGTTAAGTTAAGCGCATCTAAAAGTGTTTGAATAGACTCATAGATCACTGAATATGAGACCGAAATGGCTGATGGGATATCTATTAGTTAATGTCGATATACACAAGACCACAAGATCTTCTCGTTCCTTATCCTGCCAGGCAGAGATGTCTTGCTCGATATTCTATTGAGCATGCGCGAAAGTATGGCGTCATTTGAAGCTATGTCCATATACCCCAGTTTCATGTTATCTTTTACCGCTGTACTATTTGACAAAAGGCGCATTTACACAGGAATAGCCTCAATTCAGAGTAATTTAAATGTGTTTTCTATTGTTAAGCCATTTTTGGTGGTTTCCTTGGAATTTGTGAATATTCTGACAACAAGTCGACTGTCTCAATTCTTCGATTCTAGACTGGACACGTGTGCCCTACTAATGGGGGAGACTCAGACACACACTCACTACCTCTACGTTTAATTTTTTTGCATACAATTCAGTTCACATGTTCATTTTTGCGGAGGGAAGAAAACCGGATAACCCGGAGAAAAACCCTCGTGGCATTGGAGAAAAGAACACATCAAACAAACTCAACTCACATATAATCCATGCCCGAGCCGGCATCTTGAAAAGTGAGGCACCGGGTTGCTATAGATTGCTATATTGTGGCGTTGAAAAACATTGCAATGTTCCAAGTGAGTGAGTCTGTTCTAATATGACCTTACATCAGCATGACACCTTGCTCAATTAGTCAAGATGGCGCGCGCGGCCCTATTGTTAACCGCAACCGTAGAAGTCTGTATTGTTGTTCAGTTAATTAATTCGTCCAGAGTTCTAGAATTGCTCAAGCAACTCCGAGCAGAGGCTTCTTTTCCTTATCTTCTGTGAAAACAAATTGATTTTTCATTTAAGTAAACTACGACAAAAATACCGACTTGCTTTGGCCACGACAACGATTTTAGGTGGACACACCTATTTCAAAAAACGTTGTCAGAAGGAGATCTGAATCTGCAATCTGAGACCGAGATGAATTCAGGAAAATTGCGTACTGCAAAAACCAGGCCTGGCCCTTTTTTTTTTGTGCTTAGCACCTTCAGATTTATATTTATCGTCGACATATCCAAAGCCAGAAAGTGCACGCAATGAGAAAAAACTGCCATACCCCACAATTCATTTCGGTCTCAAATTGCAGATTCAGATCTCCTTCTGACAACGTTTTTTGAAATAGGTGTATAATGATTGTATCTCTCAAGTCCCAGTACCGCACTGTTGGCTTCCTGGGAGACTTCTAGCTGAAGGTACTATTACCGACGATAAATGTATATATTTCTTACAGATCTTTTCAGCTGTATTCGGCTCATTTTCTTCTATTTTAAGAGTCTTCTGTTTTACCCTATATTCCGCCACTTTCATTTGCTATACATATATTACTTTGTATTGCCGTATTTCACTATGACGTCACATTTCTACTCAATTTTAGTTTAGTTTAGTATATTTTATTTTTTATACAATAATACAATTACAAACATAATACTATGATAAAGAGTATATACTTGCGACAGAAGAAGGAAACTTTCGTCCCAATTGAATATCCTACTTCTACTTAATAAATATAATATATCAAATTAGCCCACAATAAATAGACACAGCTACACTCGGAACAAGCGATAATAACTTAGATATCACTAATAATAGAAATATAAACGTACAGTGCAAATATATAATAATAATAATAAATTTTATTTCTATAGCGTCTATATCACTACTTGTTCTAGGCGCTTTACAAAGCTAAGATATATATATATATTATAAAATACAAATTATCAATAATTTACAATGCTAATAATATATAATGAAATGAAATAGTCTAAATAATTATAAAAGAAGGCAAATATACTTATGAGAGCTAAAAATTTAGATAATTTATAAACATGAATATATAATAAAAAAATATAAACTTAAAAATATGATTGCTTAAATAAATATGTTTTCAAGTTCTTCTTGAATGAAATTAAAGATAATACTAACAAATTAAATAATACTAACAAATACAGTATCTAGTGAAATGAATTCTGTATAACTTTTAGCTATCTCATAATAAGGTTTTTTGATTTCAAATATGTCGCCTGCAATTTTGCCCCTTCTGGCGACCATGCATGATCCTTATCATCCTAGACTGTTTTGATATTTTATTAAATCAGTTATAGCATATATCGATATATTTATATCACAACTACAATCATATGCAAAATACCTTGGGACATGATCTGGTTTTTATATGAAAAATATTTCAACATCATTTTTCCGTTTCCCCCTCTCCCACGTTGATATGTTGAGTTTCGGGAATGTGAAACGTACGGTTGTCATTTCAAAGACCAATCAACATTGCTGAGGAGGGAAGGGGGTTTTCAAATCAAATTGATACATTTTGTATATTTTACTCAAACAAAAACGCTCATAAAAATGTGCCAATGTCCCAACAATTTTGCACATGATTGTTGTAGCTATAGGATTGTCTCAACGTAATTCTGTTATTGTTAAAATTAATTAGTAATTTTAATTTAAACAATTTCATTAAACTATATATTGTTTTTTTTTATATATATTTTTGTTATTTAATTTATATATATATATATTCTTAAACTTATCATATAACTATGTAAAGCGCTTTTGACAACTAATGAATTTATCGCTATAAAAATAAAGTTTATTGTTATATTATTGTATTAATATTATTATTGATGTGATATCCTAGCTGTAAAATTGATAAATGTATATTTCCTTGAGCATATTGTTTGATAATAGAGAGCCTTGTCATATTTTAATACTTTGCATATGTCGGCCTTTCTCCAAAGGCCATCAATAGCAAAACGAACTCAACTTGAATCTAAATTAGTTTACGAGCTCTCGAGGCTCAAGGGTATAACTTGTCCTTGTTCGTTCATTGTCAAAAAGATGCAATAACGAGATGCTTTTCTTATTTCCTTCGGTCGTTTTTAAGTCCGGCCTGTCTATATATAGTCGTCACGTCTAAGTACTTATCTTTTAATTATCCCGGTCCTGAAAGGGAATGCGTGGGGCGGAAGTTTCTTGCTAGAAACGATAATGTTAGTATCGAAATAGCAAATAGACTACAATAACAAACCAAGCTATCAAACATTTCATAATATGATAATCAATGTTGAATTGTTTGAGATTGAATTATCTTTTCTGATGTCTGTGTATACTGTTTTGAGATGAATTGGAGCGAAGATCCATAATTTGATCATTCATTGTTGTTGCTGCTATGTTTTGTTTGATGTATTGTTCTCGCCGATGCCATAAGGGTTTTTTCCGGGTTATTTGCTTTTCTTCCCTCTGCAAAAATCAACATGCGAGCAGTAATGTGTGCTCAAATATTCAACATAGAGGTAGTGAGGGTGAGTGTGTCGGATATTTAAACGTTAGCCACTGGCTAGGGAGATTCGGTAACGACTACCCGTACTTCAGGAACGAAGATTTAGAGTTAATAATGACTTGCCGTGCCTTAAAAAACCTTCCAATTAATATGAAAAAGACTCATTATATGATCATTTCTTCAAAAAAGAAGACTGCAGCCGTATAAACATAAATCAAAACGACGACATTAAATACTTTGGAGTATAGACCGAACTTTCAACAGATAAAGACCTAATCCTCAAGAATTTAATATTTTTGTTTCAAACGTTTTACCTTTGTTGTTGTCATTCTAATTCATGATTTTGATGTAGTGGTCAATTAAAATATGAATTAAAGAAAATATGATAACGAAGTGGCGGGCGTATTGGTCTATAGTGGACACCATATTTCACACTTACTGATAAAACATAGCTAAAAATGTAGTTATAATTAATCTAGAAGATGTATAAAAAAATATCCTGCAGCCCTTTTGATCAAGGAAAAAAAAAATCATATAGTACAATCTCTTGTGGAAAAAATATCATGCTAACAGAATGTGACAAGAAATCTTACAATCTTCATGCTTCGCTGTTTGACTGAAAAAAGTATCTGGCTTGCTCATTAGTGGGGAAAAAATATCTTTCACGAAAGAATCTTCCAGTCACCCCCTCCCCCCTAAAAACAAGCCAACCAAACTAAAACAATATAACAACAACAAGAATCCAATATTTCATTAGAATAATATGTAATTTCATTAATTGTTAATAACATTATCTTGTCCAATATCTGTACATATATACCAGGGCGGTGACCAACTCGAATCTTAACTTCTTAATTTGGTCACCAAAGAATTAATTATTAATTAATTATTACTTTTACTTTGTAAATTTGTAGTTTGTAAAATGATTATGATATTATATTATGATAATAATATTATTATAAGTCTCAAATGCATTTATTTAAACAGGAATTTACAAAAGAATATCAAAAGTTCCAAAAGTTCTAAGTTTGGGTTTTGGTAAGTTACTTGCATTTGTTGTTGTTGTTTGCATCTGATAGTGCTAGCTAGTTTTAAAATTGAATATTACTTTTCTAATCTAGCTATCATCTCGGATGTTGTTAATGATAGTGATATCCGTTTCTGTTGTTTTTTGCATTGAAGTTTTATCAGCCATTAAAAATCCTTTAGCGTTTTGTGTTTGCACTAGCCTCTGCTATTATATCAGTTATTGTTATCATTGTTTGCATCAAAGTATCGACTTGTCATAAAACACCGCTTATTGACACAAAGAGAGACAGTTAAAGTGCAATAAAGTCGATCTAATGTTCGCTTACACTACCCTAAATAATCTATGGGGGAGGGTGAGGGGGATCACACTTCGCTCCTAATAGTAAAATTAACCTCATTGGATAGGGGTGGCGGGGGTTTAACGTAAAAGAACCACTAAGGTCGTAACAGGTTCATACTGACACAAACTACATCACCAACCTGTATTCAACCTTGAAACAAAAAATATCATGTACAACAAAAACAACCGTGAAAAAAAACACCTCGTTCCAAGGGCCCTCTCCCTTCGCTTTTGGGGCCCTGGGAACGAGGTTGGTAAAAACATTTTTTGCACCGAAAAATTACCCACCCCCACCCCCTATCAAATATCTAATGGCCTGAAGCTTTGAGAAACCTTACCCAGATGTCCATTGCCAGCTGTTTGTGTATTAATGATTGAGGACTTTTTAAAACTGTTTTTACGATGTGTCGTTTGTATATTTCTCATTAATTTTTCATCTAGCAATCCATTACTTTTTGTAGGCAGAACAACCGATTAAACTATAACTTCACATCTTATAAAGACAAAAATCTGCTACATATTTAGTATGACAATTACATTAAATGAACTGACTCTTATTACATCCAACACAACAGGTGAAATCATGAAAAATAGTGTTGTTCTTTTCAGGTAGGACGGGAGTAATCTGGGCGATTGATGTCAGGTTCTGGGCATGCGTATTTGGTAGATAGTAATATTCTACACAGGGTGTCTTGAAGTTGTCAAAATCAATGTTGCGTTTTGACAGTTTCACTCCTACCACTCCTGACATGATTCGCACCAGACTCCAAAATCCAAGAAAGGGCGTGGTCACAATATTTAAAAATCTATAAAATATTCCCAATTGCTTCAAATCAAATTCTGACAGCGGGAATAGATTTCTGTACCCAATCTTTTTTTTTTCAGGGGTTATATGGACTTGAAGCCCGAGATTCCGTCTGCCTTCACTCTAATCCTACTCTTGGGTTGCAACCATCTGAACAAAAAAAAACGGCAGCCATACTGGTGGTCTTGAAAATTACAAACCACTTAGTCCGTATGTCATTTAATAGTCAATCCGTTTGTATAATGATTGTCTTATTTTCAGTAAGTGAGATACTTGAGATACATTTACTTGGTGTAAAATTACAATATTATCGAAGTATTCCTCGTACTTTTAGGTAAGATTAGTTAATTGCTTTCCCTCATACCAAGACAGAGACACCACAACAGTGTACGGCGCCAATTGACATTGGGCCCTGTAATATGTCTGAGACCTGACTGTTGAACCGGGAGACAATACCCTACTCTTTGCTTGGAGCACAACAGGATATTTAATGTCCATCTTATATTCTTGGTTTGCAACCATTACCGGGATGGCGAATACGACAAAAGTACCACCAGTCATGGTGATGGTTTTCTTTTGTCAATTTTCTGATAAGTAAAGTTTTATAAACTATAAAATGTTAATAGAGTGTAATATAGTGTAGTGTAGTGTAGTGTAGTGTAGTGTAGTGTAGTGTAGTGTAGTGTAGTGTAGTGTAGTGTAGTATAGTGTAGTGTAGTGTAGTGTAGTGTAGTGTAGTGTAGTGTAGTGTAGTGTAGTGTAGTGTAGTGTAGTGTAGTGTAGTGTAGTGTAGTGTAGTGTAGTGTAGTGTAGTGTAGTGTAGTGTAGTGTAGTGTAGTGTAGTGTAGTGTAGTGTAGTGTAGTGTAGTGTAGTGTAGTGTAGTGTAGTGTAGTGTAGTGTAGTGTAGTGTAGTGTAGTGTAGTGTAGTGTAGTGTAGTGTAGTGTAGTGTAGTGTAGTGTAGTGTAGTGTAGTGTAGTGTAGTGTAGTGTAGTGTAGTGTAGTGTAGTGTAGTGTAGTGTAGTGTAGTGTAGTGTAGTGTAGTGTAGTGTAGTGTAGTGTAGTGTAGTGTAGTGTAGTGTAGTGTAGTGTAGTGTAGTGTACAAATCCCAACATACAATATTTTATAAAACTTATTTAATTTGCTTTTAAAACATCTTTTAAACTTTCGGCTTGAAAAATAAATAAATATATCATTATAACTGCTTACACATTAATTGCACACATGCATATTCCTACTCATCATGAAATATTTCTGTGTTAAACGCGTCACTAATGTACTTACAAACGTACTATACAATATGCATAAATTAATATTTATATAAATTTATTATAAATATTTATAAATAGTTATAAATTTAATTATCAACTAATGTTTTCATATTTAGTCTTGTGAAGCTGTGTACCATCTGTTGGTATGGCGTAGTCTCATTACATCTCTGTCTTTTACTAAACCCAACTGTGGTATTATTATCAAGAGCCAATGATTGTTCTTTTCGCGGTGTCTCTTGCAAAACGTAGCATTCTAGACGAACAATTTGACTTGCATATACTATTTGCAACACTGCAGCTGTAACAGGTTTCTAGTGTACACTGTGTCATGCATGCTGTCCATTGGGAGCTACAGTAGTTATAACAGTCGATGGTAGGCTGTCCTAATGTAGAAACTGCGAAGACCATGACCAATGATATTATGATAGCGGCCTGGTACTTGTCCATGGTTATTGAATGTCTGTAAACAAAGCAAATAGAACTTGAAGAAGATGATGATGATTATTATAATTATGCTAATGATGGTGATATGATGATGCTGATGACGATGGTGATATGATGATGCTGATGACGATGGTGATATGATGATGGTGATGTTGATGATAAGATGATGGTTATGGTGATGATGGTGATGATGATGATGATATGATATGATGATGGTGATGGTGATGATGATGATGTTATGATGATGGTGATGGTGATGATGATAACATGATACTGATGACGATGGTAATATGATGATGTTATGATGATGATGATGATGATGTTATGATGATGGTGATGGTTATATGATGATGACGATGAATATGATGATTATGGTATTAATGATGATGATAATTGTGATGTTAGTAAAGGAGTAAGGATCGAGGAGGTGGATGATGATGATGATTATGAACATGATTATTATGATGATATGATGATGAAGATAATGATGATAACGATGATGATAATAATGATAATGATGATGATGATGCAAATAATATCCATGTTGATAATGATGATGATTATTAATATATCATTATATTTGATATACAATTCTGATATTGATAAATACTTTTATATTAATTTTTGTTGTACATGTTGCTCATTTGTGGCCAATGCCGCACCGTTTATTAATAGCATATTTCAGTTGTACGTATTTGTGCTATATGACCATAACAAGTTGTTGCAGTGGTAGATAATTAAACAAATATTTCTTAAAAAAAACAAGTTATAAATCACAAATTATGTTGATATTACCGACATCCTTTGCAGGCTTCAGAGTGTGGACTGTAGTTTTGGTTGCGACAACGATTTTTGAAATGGGTGTATATGTAAGATATTCTAATAGTGCATTCCAAGACCAAAGGGCATTGTGGGTCTTATTAGTTTGAAATAAATAGACAGCGATATCTAATCCCCATAACGTTAACTAACTCGTATATTGTTTTGAATGGAATGCACTAAGAATATAATAACTAATTATTATATATTTTAATTTAAACAATACCCAAAATGGTTTTCCAATGCACTATACAACAGGATTTAGCTGTATGTATAATTTACTGCAATGTAAATAAAACTAGACGCATAACAGCGTGAACATGACATTCCTTTTTAAGATTTCGTACTTTTCGTCAAGAGAGCATAATATTTGCAAAAACAAACTGTCTACGCTTTCTTCTTTTAGTGCTTAGGCGTTTTTGGATTCGTGATGGTAATCTGCTAAGCTCATTATTTCGTGTAAGCACCTTTAAAACTTCAATCTAGTTAACAACACAAAAACAAGTAACGACTATTACGACTATTATGATAGAAGCAATACCTGAAACGGTAGTATTGTGTTAGGCTAGGCACACGGGCGACAACTTGGTACGTGGTTCGATTTCATTCACTGTTTTAAGAAGCTTTCTTTGTTTTCTATCAGAAAAATTCTGCAGAGCTTCACCAGTTTTAACAGGTCTTAAAATGAGTCCTTTGTACATTTAACGTTTACACACGATTGAGAAGCAGGTGTTTCGTAGTTTGAATAGATATATAGCTCATTTGATATAGTATTGTTCTCGATAAATTGATCACTCGTAAATATTCGCTCAGAAGAAAATTTGTCATAAAGTTCGCGGACCAATCCGTTCCGAAAACGCTCGACATCTTTTAATGTGGATCTACTGCGAACGACATGTGCACTTGTAGTGTTTTAAGCTTACTTTCCATATAATTTAGATATATTTTATCACACATACGGATTGAAATCCGGCCGTGGAATGCTATGGATTCTTTATCTACTATAGCTACGTTTTGTGACCGAAGAAAAAGAAAGCTGGAATTATACCATGAGATTTCCTTCGGAATCTTATGTAATAAAGATGTGACGGAAGCGTTTTGACCGTTAACAAACATTTTCTATCTTAAAAGATTACCATTAGGAAATGATATGAATGGTAATAGGGCAATACTGACAAGGTGAACTACTTCAAAAGAACCGATAAAGAATAGGCCTTTTGCAACAACACAACAGGTCACGTGACCCTACCCCTTTTAAATCGAACAGCTGCGTCAAAATGAACATCAGAAATAAAAAGAGCACCTCAACATTAGTAAGAAGGCAAAATATCAGCTCATAAAATGTAACACGAGGGAAATGGCATTTAATTCAAAATTCAATATTTCATAAGGATTTGTTTGGAAAAATATTTAATTTTATATTTAATGCCATTTCTCCTATGCTCAACATTATGAGCTAAATCTTTGGCTTCTTACTAATATGGGGGTGCTCTTTTCATTTCTGATGTTCATTTTGACACAGCTTCTCGATTTAAAAGGGGTAGGGTCACGTGACCTGTTATTGCAAACCAAAAACCGCAAATATGACAAACGTTATATTTACTGACGTTTCGCGCTTTCTAAAGCCTTATATCTTTTACTCAGACAAAGGGCTAAAGCTCGAAACGACAGTAAATTGTTAGCTTTTTTTACAGGGTTACAAACTTCATTCTATTACCTATCGTTTGTATCAAACACCAACTTAGTCTACACTAGTTTACTCGCTAGTGTTCAATTTCTAATTCAGCTCAAACAGCGACGCCGTCAAGGATATAAATTACACCATCCGAATTATACACTTAGGTATTTAGACAATTAGGACTTGACTCAAGAGAGCCACTTCAAACGCGAAAAACAAGGAAATCCCATTATTCGTTTCGCGCTAGTGAGCCCTTGAAAGCGTTAATTGGATTAGATATTTGCAACGAAAATGATATATTTTTTAGCCTAATTATAGTATACGGATTATATCGAAGAAAAAATATTCTTACTGATGTTTTGAAGGTTAATTCTTTGTAGGAATAAAAGAAAATGTCAGTTTAGGGACGGACCGAAGTTTTAAATTCCGCCATGGAAACATAAAAATGTGGAAATAATTGATCCTTAAAAAGTATCGTGGAAATTCAAATATGACAACACATATTAATTCAAGAAACGTTTTCGCAGCTTAAGCATCAATACAAGTCTGATATCAATACATTAACCAGCATTCATATCGGTCTTAGCTTGATGCTTGTTGCTTTAGCTGTGATAACGTTTTTAGAAATAGGTGTATATACCTAATTCAAAAAAGGTTGACGGGGCGAACGGCGATATGTGATTGCACGACCGAAAGGGACTGTGGGTAATACGCATCCCTTTTTATTCGTTTCTAAATCACCCAAACAATGCCTCCACCGTTCAGCGAAACCTTCGAGACACCAATCTAAGGTCATCGCTGAACGCTGAACGTGCAATCACCAATCGCCGTTAGCCACGTCAACATTTTTTGAATTAGGTGTAACAAGAATATCGTGCAAACTGCTTAATTGCATGGCCCACCCTATTAATTAATGGTCCGTTGTGGCTTTTTGATATTTCTATTTTCAGCTATAATACTATTAAACCCTCTTACTTTAGAGAAGATTAACCGTGAACCGAGATAAATTGGAATCGTATGTCACAAAAACTAGTAAAGTATGTTATTTAAAGAATGACGAACTATTTGTAATCCCGCGCACACCGGAGATTGACTATAACCTTTCGTTTCTACAGTCATTATTATAATTAGTTATAGTTATTGTAATTTTTACCACATTTGATGATTTTCTCGCTTTCTGATTGGTCGAGAGCCGTGGTAAATAAGAGTACATACCACGGTTGCTATTTTGCATATTCTTAATGTGGTAAAAAACAATTTCACGATAGTTTCTTGTGGTATGTCCTCTTATTTACCACGGTTGGTAAATAACTCGACTTCGTCTCGTGGATCCACAACAATTTAGACGATGAGATGACGCCAACCGTGGTAAATAAGAGGCATACCACAGGAAACTATCGTAAATTTGTTAAATATATAAGTTATTATATTATCTCATTAGACAATTGCTATTAGCCTGTGAACAGGCTCAAGGGGATTTGGGGATTTGGGAGGGAGGGGGAGGGGATAGGAAGGGAAGGGGAATGGGGCGAAGGGGAGGGAGGAAGGGAAGGAGAGCCTGTAGTAATTCTATTCATGATCGATTTCCGCCCACTTGAAATACTAGACTTAACATTGTAAGTAACGGCTGTCATAACTGTCAAATATCAAAATGACATACAACGGGTCTCAGCAATCTCTGCTCTTTATACCAAGAGTGATTTCATATGACCGTGTAAGAAAATAGACCATTTAGTTTGTGGTAGTTGATAAAGAACAAAGAAAATAATGGGTTTAGTGTTTACTACCAACTATTAGTTTGCCTATTCTTGACGGTCATATAAAAATCACTCTATAAAGAACATTTGCCAGTGTTGTTGTGACATTTCAAACTCAACTACAAATCTGAAAAAACCTGAACGTAAATTAATCAAAAGTCCGTATTACTAAGAACTGCAAAAATCTAAGCTGTACTGAAATTAAAGTACCGAGAGTATCGTTGTTTAACGTCGTGAACAGAATAGGGAACGGGAGCTTTCTGTGGAGCTGAGAGTATCGTATTAGAATGCCGATCCCTTCGTCGTCTTCCTCGCCGATGGTTTCCGCTTTTTTCAAAACCGGTCGGTAAAATTCCAAAGAAGTCTCGTCTATTTGCACTGTTTATCAAGTAGCCTGCGTAGCAATTCTTTGCTCTTTTTTAGTGAAAGTCCTTCGTTTTGAAAGTCCTCCAGACATTGCTTAATGACTCTATATCCATTTGAAGAAAGACTAAAAATATTGTTGGATTCAAATCGTCAGTCACGAAGATTATATTTGAACTACTCATGTGCTAAAACTCTTGTAAACAAAGAATCAAATTCAGACCGCGCTTTGTTAATGTAGTTTTTGACATCCGCTGCATGATATGTGCTGTCATCAACTATTGAATTGACCAATCAGAGGGTATACCAGGAGCTGGTATACTGGAAATCGATCATGAATAGAATTACTACAGGCTCTCCTTCCCCGCCTCCCCTCCCCCTCTCCCCATTCCCCCTCTTCCCTTCCCCTCCCCCCTTCCCAACCCCCATGAGCCTGTTCACAGGCTATTGCTATTATCAATTTCGGGAAAGCAAAATGATCCGATTTCGAAGTACCACTATTTTTGTGGGCACTAACTCACAAAAATCAAAATTACAAGGGAACTTATCTTATCGAAAACGATATCAATATTTTTTTGCAAGATTTAAGAAGGTTATGATAATTGCAAGCAAAACAAAAACAAAAAAAAAAAATCTAGAGTAGCAGTCGAAACGCCGTGGTCCGACATACTTTCTTATTATATACTTATTTTCTTATAGTCGGTTTTGTACGGAAATCTATTGTATTCCTTGTTGGCTTCGTTCTACTATTCTTTTTTAAACCAATCCTAAACGATCTTTTGATTTAGTGCCGGATTGCTCTTTTATTCAAGCCATTTTCAGTAAAAAACCCTAATAGATACTCTAAGTCCTGATAAAATGGGCGTTGCACGGACGAAGATATTCTCCACAAAAAATAACGGGACAAAAGCGCTGAAAGCGATGAGATTTCCCTTTTTGATTCCATAAAATCTACCAAAAAATGTCGAGATTCTAAATTCAATGATTATCACCCTTAAATTAGAAGATACGACCAGCATACACGTATACCTCCGATTCTCCCTCCCCCTCCCCCGTGGAAGTTAATCTGTGTCGTGTGCTCACACTTAACCCAAACAATATTATTATGTAGTATAGAAAGAGCTAACTAGTGCTAAAATAATTAAACAATAGCAAACAATGGAGTTACTATAAATTAATACTACATTTAGTACAATTATCTAAGATTTTAATGTGAACATTCTATGAGTGTGTTAATAAAAAGTGCAATACCTATAGATGAGAAAGGAATGCTATTAAATGTCGATGAAATACGGCTAAAAATGGACGTTTTAAATTACGATTTTTTTACAAAAATGAACCTAATATAGATAGTATAAGATAGAGTTAATTGGTATCAATGTCTCTAGTGTATGATAAGTTTATCTACGGATATAGCTACCTTGTAGTGCTGTCCACTGGATTGTTATGTCCAAACTGGGTCAGATTTCTTGACTGTTCTAGACTTTGGCTGGATATATATATATTCCGTTGATCAGACAGGCGGTGCTCTTTGCAATTAGATCGCATACGTCATCGCATGGGAAAGAAATTCCACGCGATTTTTCTGTGGCAAATATTAGAATCGAAACGGAACGTACAGTTGTATGTGAGTCATTATTTGCTAAATGATGCGGTAAGTTAGACCTCTAAGCTATGCACTTAACGGGAAATATGTTATTTATGACCGACCAAACCCATATTCAGGAATTTGAATTAAATTAAATCCAATATTTGTTAGTAACAAGAGGAGTATAAAAATATTGAGTTCAAAGTATTCTAATATAGAATCCATATTAAAGACATTGAGTATTATTGCGGAAGTTTTATGTTTTTCTCATGTATCAACATTGTGTAGATAGATGAATTAAACGTGCTTATGGAACCAATTGTTTTATTATTTCCTCTTATTTCAAATATCATTATCATTTCAAATTGTTCCTTCCTCATGTTTTCACGGAGCTCATTTCCGTTCTATAACTTGACGAGCTGTGAGTAAATCCCAATAGTTCCTTTACACGCCCATCATGGGATGGCCTTGGGATCAGTTAACCTTGGGATAACGACACCCAAGCTAACTTTTACAGCAGATTACAAAAACGTTGACCACTCACATCAATTGTTTCGATATACACTTATTTCACAAACGTTGTCCTTGCTTTAGCAACAAGCATCAAGCCAAGATCGAAATGAATGCTGGTTTTATTGAAATTAGAATTGTTTTCTAAAGAAGTAATATCAAAATGCATGTTTATTTCCCCCGGGGGGGGGGGGGGGGGGGGGGGGGGGGGCTCCCTTAGAAAATGGATAGGGGTGCCCGACGGACCTTTCAGGGTCGAAAATAAGACCCTTTCGTACCTTTTAGGGTCTCGAACTGGCACCGTACCTTTTAGGGTCAGTTTTCGAACTAAAGATTATACATACTGAAAAATTTTTAAATGTGGTCGTACCTTTTAGGGTCTGAAATCAGTATCTGAGTTAATTTATACGTAACTTTTAGGGTCATTTTCAAAACCATCCGTCGAGCACCCTATCAATTTTGGAAGGGAGAACCCCCCCCCCCCCCCCCGGGTATATTTCCACGTGTTTATTATTGTATTACAATCAATTCTGTTGTAAACAAGATTTCAATACATTATCAGCACAAAACCAGCATTCGTTTCGATCTTTGCTTGGTGCTTGTTGCTTAAAGTGTATATGCTTAGTATATGAACTTGAGCTTGAGCAAGTCCACTCCCAGAAATTGTTAGGCGTCACAATTGACTCTCACCTCAGCTTTTACGACCATATTGTTAATTTATGTAAGAAACTGACACAGCGTATTGCTGTCTTGAAAAAAATAAGGCGTTATCTACCATTAGATCAGCGCATTCTATATTATAATGCCATGATAAAACAAGTTATGTTATATGGCTCTAGTGTATGGGTTTCCACTTCTGCTGATAATTTGAATAGGGTATTTAGGCTGCAGAAACGTGCCGCACGTGTCATTTTAAATGCTGATGCTAGAGCAAATACTGTAGAGCTTTTTAAACAACTTAATTGGTTGCCTTTCTTTCATGATTAATGAAGATTAATAAATGTATACTTATTTATAAACGCTTAACTGGTAATTGCCCAGACTACATGTCAAGACGTCTAAAGCGAAACATTGATATATGCCACGAAAGGCAAAGTAGATATAATTCTATAAACTTAGTATGTCCTAGATATAAAAGAGAAACTGAAGGTGCTAGGTTTTTCCAAGTATCTGCTACTAGATTTTGGAATGCACTTCCTACTACTATTAAGAGTAGCTCTAATTTATCAGTCTTAAAGAAATCCTTGTACAAATATTTTACTGATTCTTATATTAATATTAACTATTTTATTGTATCTTAGAATTATAATTATTGTATCTTAGAATTGTAATTAACTTTTTATATATTTTATATTTTTGTACTTAATTTAGATCATTTATATTGTAATTATGTTTTGTTCATCAGTTTTAC
Source organism: Metridium senile (assembly GCA_949775045.1). Classification (NCBI taxonomy): domain Eukaryota; kingdom Metazoa; phylum Cnidaria; class Anthozoa; order Actiniaria; family Metridiidae; genus Metridium; species Metridium senile. The sequence goes on from OX459095.1 coordinate 34,233,960, forward strand.
TGTCAAGTGTTACCCTCTTGAAATAAAGTTGATTATTATTATTAGTAGTACATGAGTCACGGGTAATTTATCAGTTGTTTCTTTTGGTAATATAATGAAATTTGTAACACCGTAAAAGATATTGACTTAACTTTACTGACGTTTCGAGCTTTAGCCCTTCGTCGGAGTAAAAGGAAGTTGAAAAAAGGAAGGAAGTTGTTTCGTTTGTTAATATTTTATTAATACTATTGTTAATATTATGTTTCAACTATAATAACAAAAACTTTAACAACTTTAGGTGGACGTAGAGCGACTTTTTTATGGTTTTGCCAACCAACCATTGTTATTGGAACAAAGAAAATTATCAAATCTATTGTTGGCAAATTAGCATCACAATACCAACACTTGTAAACACTCAGTACGCTTACCTATAACATATGAGGTCAATAAATTACAAAAACATTATATGATTCAATACTAAATACATGATTGAGTTATTATTTCAAACGGAAACTTAGGATCAGTCCAATTTGGAGGATTTTTTAACATTGTAAATTTAAACATTGTTTCTACGACAATATTTAACTCGGTTACTTCTCGTTCCTTTTGTTATTTTTCCTTGCTTTGTATTTCGTACAATTAAAAAATAATAACAGCAACTTGCGAAATTTTAATTAGAAGTGCTATTAGTGGATAGTACGATATAGTATGATACCATAGCACGTGGCCGGCGAACCACAGGGTTAAAATACAAGTATAATACAATGACACTATTTCTAGCTATAAATCCCGAGTCCCTGGGAGCAAGAACCCTCTGAAAGGTACAGGGTATATGTTCAATTCTAAAAGAAGCGCCGATCACCCCTACCACATGGAGTAAAGGCATAATACACAACAATGACATCGACACTATTTCCAGTTACAAACTCTTTAGCATATACAATAATTACTAGACAATAATAACTTATGATCAGAATTTCTAAAAACTCACCTAAAGCAAGCAGCAATTTATATAGGTTAAGATGTCTTTTAAAAAAACAATTGTTGACTAGCTTGTTCGGCGTTTTGTCCAAAGCTCCAGAAGCCGTTGTCAGTAGTGGTCAGTGCAGTTCTGTGCTGGACTTTGCACCGACACCACAGGAACCCCCCAAACATGACAGGAAATGTTGAAAAACTGTTGTGTGTGTTTCAAAAGAAGGGGTTTATAGTCACACCTCAAAACCCCAGGGGTACTCCCAGGGGTATTCCCAAGTGATCGACAGTCGATTTCGCAAATGAGCCCTAAAAGGTACGCATAAATTAAGAGAATGGTCAATGCCAGTAGACGGGCGAGGGTAGCCACAGGTAGCCCAAGAGCAGAGAAAAGAGATTCCAACCAGTGTATTGTTGTTACAAAGGGGGGTTCCATGGAACCGTTTGATCTCTTCCTGGATCCGCCACTGTCTCCATCCCGGGGGACTCCCTTTTGACTTTGACTTTATTTTGATTTCAACATAAAATTATAACTTCTATACGCATACCCGCAAATACGGGTAACTCCCTTAAAAAATGGATAGGTGTGCTCGACGGACGGTTTTGAAAATGACCCTAAAAGGTACGCATAAATTAACTCAGATACTGATTTCAGACCCTAAAAGGTACGACCACATTTAACATTTTTTCATTTCTTCGAAAGCTGACCGTAAAAGGTACGGTGCCAGTTGGAGACCCTAAAAGGTCCGTCGAGCACCCCTATTATTTATCCATTTTCTAAGGGAGTCCCCCCCCCCCTCCCCTGGATCTCCATGTCTATTTTGAGGCCTTTTCTCCCTATTGTCTGATCCGCTCCTCTCTGTATATGAGAGCCGTGTGTTTGGCCAAAACAATAGCTTTTCATGATTGTCGCATTATTTAGATTCCATGTCTAGTAATTCGATCCAGTTATATACAGCTATTGTTAAAAACGTTGAATACTGAATACTGCATTCTAATACTGAAAATAAAGGCATTTTAGGTCATGTTATATATATTGTCTAAAATGAAATATATAATAATAACTATGAACAATTTATTTGATTTATAATACATATAGCTGATATAGGGAGTAGATTGCTGTATATTTCCTTTTTTATTTTCACATTGATGAAACCCGCAATACCATTTGGTCTTGCAATGCACTATTCAGTATTCAACGTTTTTTGAAATAGCGTATACAATGATCATTAAACTCGGTCGCGCATATTGCGGTTGGGTGTATTTAAGTCTAGTCAGTCCAGAACAATGCTCATTCATATTGGACACCATATTTGTATTTTTATAGGTTTATCAGTCAAAAGCATGTAAATGAATTTTTTCGTGTTTTGTAAATTAGCGAAAAAATATTCTCTCGATGGTATGTATACTACCTAGGGAATTGTTGTAGGTTTATTAGGGGTGTTGTAGGTTGCGTAATTCATCATGGCGTTCTCTTGAGTCGCTTACCGAATTTTTGTGTTAATCACTCTTCTTGATCTAGTTTGTTGTTCGCTAGTTTATGATGTCGAAAGAAAAGGAGCCGTCTCCTAGTGCATCGGGTTTGTCCCAAGATTTGAGAATAATGTTAGAAGCACAGAAAGAGGCTATCTTATCTGCGGTGAATGATCGAATCTCTGGTCTCCAATCGACCATTATTAAAAATCAAGAAGATTTGGAGGGTCAGTTAGCAGAAGAGTTCGAACCGCCGACGTTCAAGAAGAAAGGAAATGAACAGCAGTTCAAATTCAACAAGAAGGTCTTAAAAGCTAATATTAAAGCGGCTAGAGCTCTGGATCAAGGTGATGTACCTAAAGCCAAAGATATGCTTAAACAAGGTGCTGTACTTTTAAATGGCAGGCTAAAATCAAACAAATTGGCAGACAAGTCTGAATTTGGGTGGGCTACTATTCAAGAATATGTAGACAACGAATTGGCCGATAACGAAGTTGACGCCAGTAAAATCAAAAAAGCGGAAAAAAGGGCCGCCGCACGTATTAAGTGGCACTCTCTCTAAGAACGGTATTTTTTGTGTGTTGAAAGGCATTTGGGTATAAGTCTCCAATGTGGATTTTTTTTTTGAAAAAAAAATTTTTTGGCTTCGCTACACGACCAAACACATTTTGCCCGTGTCGTCGCTAATTTGAGTCGATTTCGAACTTGAATTTTTGCACTTTTTAGAGTAGCACTGTGTCAAAACAACAAAGCTTTTCAAAATTTCGAACAAACTTCCAAGATAACATATATTTCGAGTACTCCCTGGCATAAAATCAGAGCATTTCACTAAAATGTGAATAAATACCATGAATATATATGGACCATGGTTTTAAGCTATTTCTTGAGAACCAAAAATGAACGAAATTCGATAAATAAAATCTCAAAAGTGGGACCTAAAAACAAACTTAAAACTACTTAAATGTCTCGATTTATACTTATTTTCACAATATATAAAATAATACTTGCGGGTATCTTTTCACAATTAATGCAAGTAAAGATTTCCCGAAGCAACCGATCAATGATTTTTGCATAATTTACACTAATTAACGCCTAACTTTACAAACGCTAAAATCAACACAAAAATTATCTAAATATATATATTTTTTAATAAAATAGGCTAACTTTAACTGGGAAATACATATCCTAGAGACACTATTAAAATTGTCATGCATTTTGTCGAATAGCATGTGCAGTTTATTTGTTTTAGATTATTGAAGCGTATTCAATCAAACTGATAGACAAAGTGACTGTCACGCAACTTGTATACTTTCAAAACATTAATTATTCCTTTTATTGACATTATTCCTTTTAATGACAAATAAATAAATTGTTTTCCCAGAATTTAATTTTATAAATTAAAGAGCATGTCTTTTGGCTTATAATTAGAATAAATTTGTATAATTTTTTTTATACTATATTTGTAAATGGCTAACGTGACATGCGTGACATCAAGATTACAATTGATTTTTGTTGAACTTTATTTTTTCTAACAAACGCGTTAAGATATAATTACTTTATTTGAAGTTATCTTGGAATAGCTATATGTAGTTTTTGCTTAAATCACGACATGTTTTAGATGATATATATTATACTTTTAATTGTATGATTAAATATGCGGGACAAAGTTCTCACGGTGTGTTTTTGTCCGCGGCGCGGTGCTTTGATTGATTTTAACAGGTACATTCATTAAACATTCCATACCTTAAAATGTCAGAAGTGCTTCTAAGCCTCGTCTTGTCAAAGCTTTTCAGATCATTTTCTTAGTTTGTTACAGTACGGTTAAGTTAGTGTACTGTGATGTAGAGGTCTTACCTTTTTGCAGAGTATTACTGTTAGGAATGTAAACGAACAAGGCAACGCTAGGTTGCTATGGTTTTTTTTCTTCTGGACTGTTTTCCGAGCGTGCTGAGATATTTAGGTAAAACGATCTTGGGTATTGCTATAGGATGCATTGTGGGAACGACTTTAGCCGAATTTGGTTAATTTCTAAGAGAGCAATTTCAAATGAAACGCGTTTTTATTTTGGATAGATATTTTAAGGTTTTTTCACAGTCATTATATAAATTATCTCTCGAAAATGATAAATCGACTAGCTTTTGATACCCATTATCACGCGCATATTGAAGAAGGATTATTGTGCTTCGTATTTTCGAGTCTTCCATTGAAATAAACTACTTCGATTACTTGGTATGTTACTTGAAGTTAAAGCGCAATTTTCAATATTTCGCAACAAACTGGTCTAACGCGAAGCTTTTTATAATAAAATTGAAAATTACGCACATTCCTTTATCATGTCAGTAAAATTAAAGATAAATTAACGTTACTTCAGTTGCAGCCAGGAGGTAATGTGTAAGACGCATGCGTCTATGGGTGGCATGGGTGGCCTAGCGGTGGGAGCGTTGGCCTTTCACCGCTGTGGTCCAGGTTCTAGTCCCGGCTCGGTCATATCATGGATCATATGTGATTTGAGTTTGTTTGATGTGTTCTTCTCTCCTATGCCACAAGGGTTTTTCTCCGGGTTATCCGGTTTTCCTCCCTCCGCAAAAATGAACATGTGAGTTGAATTGTGTGCAAAATAATTAACCTAGTAGGTAGTGAGTGTGTGTCTGAGTTAGGCACACGTGTCCAGCTAGAACGATTGAGACGTTAAAAAAGTGATTTATTTCATTTCATTTCATTTCATTTCATTTCATTTCATTTCATTTCATTTCATTTCATTTTATTTCATTTCATTTTATTTTATTTTATTTTATTTTATTTTATTTATTTTTATATTGTATTATTTTATTTTATTTTATAACTGACGTAAGTAGGACCAAATGTTGTCGTTAGATGCTAAACTGTATTTTAAAGTAAAAAGTTGAAGCAAAAGATGTAAATCAGGCTATTAATAAAAGTCAATAAAAGTCAGCGGCTCTTTTTTCATTCATTCTTTAATCGCAGTGTCTATATGTACGGCAGCCCGTCGCGGTCTTAAAAAAACTAAATGACAGGCAGTCCAAAATTTTGTACAAAATTCGAGAGAATGGCTGAAGTTTATCAAATCAAACTAGTTTTATTTCATATAGAAATATCAAGCGCTTCAAGTTTCGAGCTAAGCGGAATTGGATAAGGACGTAGTGCCTTCCCTCTACATGCTATATAGCCGGCTTGACACTTTGTCTGTCATTTAGTCCATGCAAGACCGTGACGGGCAGGAACGTAACACAACGTTGTTAGTTGAATTGTACATGATCAATAAATAGAGTTCTTTTAGTTCACAATAAGCGCTTGATATTGTGAAATAAAACTACTTTGATTTGAAGACATTTGAAAGCATTTTTTTAGCTTTTATGATTGAATCGAAAAGTTTGGACTGCCTGTCATTTAGTCCATGCCAGACCGTGACGGGCAGTAACGTAACACATCGTTGATAGTTGAATTGTACATGATCAATAAATTAGACTTCTTTTAGCTCTTTCTTTTCTATTTGAACTAAGACTAGTCCAATTTACCGTTTGAAAGAGTTTCCTTTCGATTTTGAGAAAACTTACGACCGCCCAACACTCAGTCACGTCGTTGAGTACATTGAGGTACAAGGCGAAAATTTCTAAGTGTCAAGCCGGCTATATAGTATGTAGAGGGAAGGCACTACGTCCTTATCCAATTCCGCTTAGCTCGAAATAAGCGCTTGATATTTCTATATGAAATAAAACTAGTTTGATTTGATAAACTTCAGCCATTCTCTCGAATTTTGTACAAAATTTTGGACTGCCTGTCATTTAGTTTTTTTAAGACCGCGACGGGCTGCCGTACATATAGACACTGCGTTCTTTAATTCATTCTTATATTCTTTCATTCATTCATTCCTTCATTCATAAATTCATTCATACCATCTATCTATCGTATCCTCATAATCATATATAAGCATTTATGAATGCGTCTCATGCATTCAAAGTTAATTTGGTAATTCTTTTAAATTCATTCAATTTAATCCAAAAACATTCACATTTGTTTTCGTAAAAACGGATGGCTACGAAAAAAGTTTAATTCTTTTAATACGACATTATTTGAACATATCTACAATAAAAAGAAATAGGTTTTGCACATTTGAATTGTTAAGATGTCTTCAAAATCATTTTTTATACGTTTTTTTTAATGAAGTAATAGCTTTATTATGCATCATCTTATGCGAATCAACTAAAAATCAATTGTTATATCTCTCACGCGTGACACGATGATCTATTACAGACATAGTTTGAAATAACATTATACAACTTATTCTAAGCCTAAAGACTGTTTATGCTTCATAAAACTAATTTCTTGGAATAGGAATATTTTTGTCAAATGAATAATATTTTTTTGAAAGCATACAAAATGAATTGCGTGACAGTCACTTTAGCTATCAATTTGATTGAAAACGCTTCAATAATCAAAAAACAAATAAACTCGACAAAATGCATGACAATTTTAATAGTGCCTCTAGGATATGTATTTCCCAGTTAACTTTAGCCTATTTCATTAAAAAAAATATATATTTTGATGATTTTTGTGTTGATTTTAGCGTTTGTGAAGTTAGGCGTTAATTAGTGTAAATTATGCAAAAATCATTGATCGGTTGCTTCGGGAAATCTTTACTTGCATTAATTGTAGAAAGATACCCGCGAATATTATTTTATATATTGTGAAAATAAGTATAACTCGAGACATTCAAGTAGTTTTAAGTTTGTTTTTAGGTCCCACTTTTGAGATTTTATTTATCGAATTTCGTTCATTTTTGGTTCTCAAGAAATAGCTTAAAACCATGGTCCATATATATTCATGGTATTTATTCACATTTTAGTGAAATGCTCTGATTTTATGCCAGGGAGTACTCGAAATATATGTTATCTTGGAAGTTTGTTCGAAATTTTGAAAAGCTTTGTTGTTTTGACACAGTGCTACTCTAAAAAGTGCAAAAATTCAAGTTCGAAATCGACTCAAATTAGCGACGACACGGGCAAAATGTGTTTGGTCGTGTAGCGAAGCCAAAAAATTTTTTTTTCAAAAAAAAAATCCACATTGGAGACTTATACCCAAATGCCTTTCAACACACAAAAAATAAAGGAAAACTATTTTCCAAAGATGAAGTCACCGGACCGTTCTTAGAGAGAGTGCCACTTAAGCTTCAAAATTAATGTCTCGTTCGAACTCGAACAATCATCTTCTTCTATTGGCTTTATAAAAGGAAATTTACATTCTTGCATTGTTTTTTGGCGCAGTATCGGTGCTTCAGAGTATATTTTAGATGTCATCGAGAACGATTATAAGATTTTGTTCGTCGTTTCACGCAATCCGTTCTGTATTGAAAATAGAAATTCTGCTCGTTTATATTGTGTTTTTGTCAATGAGTCTATTTTAGAGTTACTTGAGCGTGGCTGCATTAGAGAAGTTGTTGATTTGTTGCTGTTCAATCATCAGGCAAACTACGGCTTATACTGGACTTATCTCACTTAATCAAAATGTTAGTCAAGAAATCTGTTAAATACGAAGTTTTGAGAACTGTTCTTCAAATTTTTCATGGTAAAGAATATGCCCATATATGTAAAGAATATGCCTCATATATGTAAAGAATATTATAATATAATATTGAAACGATCACACTCGGAGCTGCTCGGCTATAAACGAACGGTAGTCAAGTGTTGTTTGTGAGGTGACAATGCATATCGGAATTCACAACTTGAGTTAAAAATATAGACAATAGCGATCTCGGACAACCAAAACAATGCGAGCCTTGAGTAAGCGGTCGAAATGTTTACCTATTTTGAAAATTATTTTCGATATCTTCCAATCTATCAATGGTCATAAAGCTGCAGGGCTCGATGAGTAACTATTTCAAAAAGCCAATGCTGCGGTAAGAAAAAAATTCATCAAGGGAATTTTAAGTTTTGAAATATTTTGTAAAAATGTGTGCAATATTAGACAAAAGAAGAAAAAGCGCAGTTATATCTCACCAAACGAAAAATCATGTATGTCCTAATAGCCTGAAGTGATTTCATTCATGTTCGCCAGACGGATAACTAAGACATTTGTTGACCAAATGAGACCAAAAGCAACTTTTTCTGAGCTTTTGTAGTGATGTTTTTGATCAAGTGAAATGGATGCTTGATTAATTTAATTTATTTGTTGTGTAAATGTTTAAAAGCGTTTTATTCAAAAATGCCTCCATATAAATCTTTTATTTTCAGCAACAACGAAGACCTTGATCTGAAGTTTGTGAAACAATCAATGCGGTTTTATAGAAAATTCTATTTCGCCTAAAATTGTCGTATTTGTCAAAACTACTTTTCTATCATAAAAAATTATTGCTAGTTCCGATTGCAATATTTCAACAGTCCGGGAAAGTAGTCAAATTTGCGCACCTTGCAACGTCACGATGTAAACAACTGCTCGACCAATAAGATCGCAAGTTCCTTGTCTCCATAGTAACTATGGTTCTAGAACAAAATGGCTAACACGAGAGTCGTTCGAGGCAGTGGCGATTCGAAGAGTTTTGAGTCATATTTCTCTGTGAAAAATTAGCTAAAACACAACTGTAGTCATGAATTGACATCAAGGAATCCTCGGAGATGTTAACAATGTGCATTGGTGGAAATTATCCAGACTAAAGGCTACTTTTATGTCATTTCTCTTGCCGAACTGCCCTTTTACTATACATTTACGTCGAGGAATTCGACAAAAATCCTTCAATGTAAGTTTGTGAAGTGATTCTATTGAAAAATACCTTTATCAAAGAAAGGGAATAATGTATTTCGCAAAGATTCCTTCCGAATGTATCTGACTAAGCTAATCTTTTATCAAAAATTTCGAGTAATTTTGACAGTTGGTTCAAAAGTGTTCAAATCAATGAACTTTATACACTACAGAATGTTGTGGCTGTACCGACAATTCGAACTGTTATTCATGTCATTTGTTAAGAACCTTTGAAATTACATGTAGTTCATGTGTCCAATAATCTTTAATAAACTCCAAGTCATTAGAAATCAATGATGACTGGACCTTTGCTGGGTTGTAATTGAAACAACTAAATTTAATCACTGAAGATAAATTAAAAATATATTTGAACATTTGTATTCATCATGTGCTTGTTACATGTATAATGTATTTGTCATAATAAAATAGAAACTTGGAAACGTAGAATTAATAAGTGGTTTTCATAAAGTTTGTGAAACACTTTTTGTTCATATATGCACTTTCTAATTGTTTTGTTTTCAATTTTTTTATGCCTAAAATGTTGTTTCACAGTATGTGTTTATGAAAACCACTCTGTTACTGAAGTAATAACATCTATTTATTGAAGCATGATCCTCTTTTCTCTGTTGTCTTTCTTTTCAAATCTAAAAACAAAAGCACTTTATTTGAATCATATAGTTAAATCAGTAAATACAAATATATTTTACAATTATGTTGGGTTTATATCTCACTATTATATCTATTTCTCATACAAGTTCTTCTCAAAGTTAATACCTATTACAATCATTATATTAGTAAAATATGATAATTTGATTTAGTCCCCCCTTTTAGAAGTATTTAGAAAAAATAGTTGGTAGTACACTATAGAGAATATGTACTCTAATGTCACACAGTTATTAACTCTTATTCCCAAATCAATTTCAAGTTCAGTTTCAATAATACTCCAATCACAAACATTATAGTAATAGTTTTGAAACATCAATACTGGTGTAAATGTTTGTTCTAGCAAACTTGATTGTTCATGTTGAATTAATTCTGAGGAATTAAGACAATGTCTACTGATACTGTACTGCTGACATCATTAATGGTCGAGTGATTTTACCTATTAGACCACTCTAGTAATTGTGGGAGCTAGCACAGTAACTTAGTAATAGTAGGGACCACAGAGCATATTGAAAAGTGGGGGGCTGGCAATTGAAAATTAAGCATATTGAAAAGAGGAAAGTATAAGGTATTTGTATGCCTGTAGTAGTATTCAGCCTTAATCATATACATGTATGTGTATAGCTATGTATAGCCATGCATATCCATTTGGGCTAACATTAGACATGAACCAAGCATACTAGTATAACCAGAAGTACATAACTAGTTAATATGCACTATAACTCAGTTGTTTCTATTAGAGTTATAGGTGTTAGCTGGTATATTAAGTATATGGCATTCATTAGCCAGTATCCATGCATCTGTGGTTTTATAATTATTGCAATGAATAATATAATAACAATAAAATAATAATAGTAATAATAATTAATAATATTTATCAATACATTTCAGTGGCCCGCCGGGTACAATGTCTGAAATTGTTACACATATTATTGTCTACAACCAATCAAGTCCACTAAATTACACCAGTATTTTTGTCAAAAAAAACTTTAATGTTTGTGATAATAATTTTAGTGTCATGATATGTATTCATATATTAGTATCAGTGATTGCAAAAATAAATAGTTGAGCTAGCTTATATACACCAGGCAGAAGGGCCATATTTCCATTTATTTTTTTGTGATCACTCAACTCTTCCTCACTGACATTCAGTTAATAATATGTAATTCCTAGGGTTTTTGCTAGGTTTTTGTAATCACTCAATTGCTATTCGAATCCATTGTTTAATTTTCATCTAAATTATATATCTACTGTATTAATATTAAAGTTCTTCCCATCAAAATAGATACCCAACTTTGTTTCACGACGGAAAATCACTCTACTATATCATCAAAGGGTAAAATCGTAGACGATTGAGAGTACAGTTTCGATATGTAGTCTAACATGCCATGCAGGGAGATAGAGTTTCATGTCTTTAAATACTGGTTTGCTTGAAACAAACATCTTGCCCACAAAAACTTCGACATGCCCACAAAAGCGACTACATACAATATAAACTATGATATCTCTAGTTTCTACCAGATTTTCCTGGAGGCCTAAGAAATTTCCGAACAATATGAAAACAACACAAATACATTACCTTTTGGAGTTTTCGCATGTTCGTCTTGAAGCACAGTCGATAATAAACTTTCCATTTTCGTGATCTTCGCGCAGGTCTTGTGATATCACACGTTGCATATGAATAAATAAACTTTCTGGCTACAAGTTTACAGGGTTTTCTAGGTAAAAACTCTAAAAAAGAATAGAGTTTTCGGCTAGGAAACTTTACGAATAGCTACGAATGTAAATTTGCACCACAGGAGACTCGCGCCGCCAAGCTGTGACGTAGCAAGGTGCGCAAATTTGACTACTTTCCCGGACTGTTCAAACATCAGAACAAACTTCAGTCTATGCCTGAACTCGCTATGGAAATTAATTTGAAATTATTTTTCTACGCGCGACGTACTTTGCGATCAAACAGCGACGGTGGCCCTTCAAAAATACTCAGTCGAGCCACCTTAATAGTACCAATGTGGATTTCTGCACCGTTCTGGCCGATTCTTACTTATGACGGGATTCACGTTAAGGATTTTGTTGTTGGATTTATGGATTTGCCCACTTCAAAAGATGATTCTACCCCGGGTTTGTGTAATAGTGTGTTTAGAAACGAAGATCTTAATAACTTTCGTGTTCTCGCTTTAAGAGTTGTATTTTAGTGCGTATGTATGCATTTTTATTTTTGCATTTATTATTTGAATTTTTGTTCTATTTACATATTTATGCGTTGATTATCTGTCACGTTTACGCTTAGCTTTCTTTGTATCCTTGGGCGGCGTGCGGTCTCAAGCCGAGCACGCCGTATCCAATAATGGTGTTGTGTTTATTGATGTTTATTGTTTCCGCACGCGAGATGGTGTTAGGTTGTTATTTAAGAGAGAGATGAATTTTTTCGTGTTTTGTAAATTAGCGAAAAAATATTCTCTCGATGGTATGTATACTACCTATGGAATTGTTGTAGGTTTATTAGGGGTGTTGTAGGTTGCGTAATTCATCTTGGCGTTCTCTTGAGTCGCTTACCGAATTTTTATTGTTGTTAATGATTAATTTATTTCTATTTTTTCAGGTCGTTTGGATTGCAAAGATACTGGTGTACTTTGATGTTGCCTAGTTTGTTAAACTATATATTCTCCATGAATTAAATATTTTTGTTTGCTCAAGCTAAGGGAGTATGTTTGTTGTCATTTTGTTTTGGTTTCAGACAAGGAGGTATTCATTCGCCTTTAGTTTGGAACCATCCATGATTGTACGAGTTTTTATGGGACCATCTGTGCCCGTTTTTTGTGTTTACTATGGGACTGTGTGTGCCGGTCTATATACTGTATTATGGGACCACCTGTGCCCGTTGAAGATATTTTGGGACTATCTGTGCCCGTCTGTGTATTATGGGACCACCTGTGCCCGTTGAAGATATTTTGGGACCATCTGTGCCCGTGTGTTTATTATGAGACCTCTGCGTCTTTTTGTTCTATCATATGACCATCTTTTATACTACCTCTTGAGCAAAATATTTGTTATTGATTTTTCTTTCACTCTTACTAACACGTTTATTCTCATTGTATTAGATATTTTTCAGTCTCAGATGTGGACCGAATTTGACGAGTCAATTCCTCCTCACCTACAAGGAATTTCAGATTCTGTAAAGCAGACGGTATTCGCCTCAAAAGCGGACGGGACTGTGAGGACCTACCTCAGTGGATTCAATGGGTGGAAACGTTGGGCTGCCGTCAATGGCATGACTTACCTACCAGCTAACCCTTACCATGTTTTCGTTTCAGCGAGTTATGTTCTATTAGTGCCTGTGATATTCGTTTCTATTCATCACATTGTTCAATCTTTCTAGAGTCTTCTAAGACGGACCAGCTGAGAGAGGGTGCATGGATCAACATCTCCAGGACAGGAAACATGACTTCCCTTGTTTCGTGCTTTGGCCCCTCCCAACAGCTCTTCGAAAGTCCGCCGCCAGGGTATAAGTTACACCAGAGCAAGAGAGCTTATCAAGGAGGGATTTAAAGACATCACCGACGTTTCTAAAATAAGTCTACACAATCTGCGATCAGGTGGAGCGACTGCCGCTGCCAATGCTGGTATTCCAGATCGTCTATTTAAAAGACATGGACGATGGGCTAGTGAAAACGCTAAAGACTCTTACGTAAAAGACAATTTAAACTCGTTACTATCTGTATCTCCTTCATTAGGAATTTAATTACCGAGCCCAGCAGGTCGAGGGTTGTGATTCATAGGGCTGGGTTTTTTCCCCTAATTATCGCTACGAGTGCGTTGGGTTTTTTTCATCCGATGAATACTCGTTCACTCCCTTAGTAAAGAAGTTATTACGTTATATACAGAAATGAAATTATATCTCGAATGTAATTTGTTATGAACGTTCAATTATTGTCACGAAATAAACTATTAGCGGTCTCAAGCCGAGCACGCCGTATCCAATAATGGTGTTGTGTTTATTGATGTTTATTGTTTCCGCACGCGAGATGGTGTTAGGTTGTTATTTAAGAGAGAGGTGTTGTTTGTATTACGGCAGTGTTTATTGACATACAAATAATATGGTGAGGACCATTACATATTTATGGGGGGAGGGGAGGGGGAAGGATTTGGGCAATTAGCAAAAAAACATTCGAGCACTGCTTTAACTTTGAAAAAATATCGTACACAACAAAATAGACCACCCCTCCCCCTCAAATATCTAATAGCCCATCCCTAACCGAGTCGACGTGGTGACATCCCCTCCCCCTCAAATATCTAATAGTCCGTCCCTAATCGAGTCGACGTGGTGCCATCCTCTCCCTCTCAAATATCTAATAGTCCGTCCCTAACCGAGTAACCGAGTCAACGTGGTGCCATCCCATCACACAAAAGCAATTATTTCAAAAAGTGGCTATACCTCTTAATAGCCCCAACCCCCCCCCCCCCACCCCCCCAAGACTCAATTATTGATTTAAAGTTTTGACTTCAAAATACATAAAATTGGTAAAAACTAGATCTTGTATTATAAAAAACAAGAAAGTTTCGTAATAAGAACAGTGAGTCGTCATTATTTTACAGCGCGACGCACTTTACCGTGGCCACCTAGTAAAGTGTTGTACAAGTTAACCAATAAGAAAGCGAGAATTTGACCTAAATATAAAAGACATGCCGAGTGTCAAAGGTAAACGCTTTGAAATATTCAAAACGAAGACAAGAGTGAAGTTCATAAGTGGCTGAAAAACCTCTCAGGATGTTTAAATTTGAAAAGGTGTAGCAAACAATTTGAAAAGAGAAACTTTTGAACGCTAAGCTATCTTGTACAAAACTTTAATTGAGTGGCCACGGTAAGGCGCGTTATGCTGTAATTCGGAAGAATTCAGGTGATTTTTCAAATAAAATATACAAAAAATGTGATCTGGTATCGCTATATCAGCACTTTCTTTACAAATGCCGTGTCTTTGCCGCTATAATGCGCTTATAAAAGCCTTTTTATATGTTGTTTTAAATACTTCCGTGCGCGACAAATACCGATCACCCGTTAATGATTATTGTGATAATTGAATCCGGTGTCAAGTTTCAAGTTATACGAAAAAATACTACAATCTAGATCTATTCTCAAATACCTTTTCAAGGTCATTCGACGAAGGTCTTTTCTTACACCTTTTCTATCAAGAAAATTATTTGAATTCTTAAGAAATTCAAAATTCTTAAGAACCTATTTCACGCTATCGAGGCTGAGGTTGATCGAGGAGAGAGTAATGGAAATGTGGAAATAATTGTATGTCTAATAAGAATATCGCTGACCCTAAAGCATGAAGGCTTTGGTATTGCTCATCGGTCTGAGGTTTGTTTGGGTTGTCGTCCCTTTTTTGGACAATTTGCAGTGGTCATAGTCCATCAAATACCGTAACTTTTTTTGTGACCTTTTTATCCAAAATGGTGATTTCTCAGTGACAATTTTGCATGGGCTATAATATAATCCATCACACACCCAGTATTCCAGTTCCACGTTATCTAGCACCGCTTTACTATTTGAAAAAAGGCGCATTTGCACAAGCTAAGCCTCTAAAAATAATCTAAAATAATCTAAAAATATTCACACATTTTAAGCAAACGGCACGAAAAAAACGTTATCGCTTAAAAATAGAAAACACATTTGAATTAACTCTGAGGTGAGGCTATCCCTGTGTAAATGAGCATTTTGTCAAATAATACAGCGGTGCTTTACAACAGGAATTTGAGGGCAATGTTGAACATTTCACATTCATCAAAAACGATTTATGAGTGGAACCGAAACAGATATCGGCATATTTGTCCGTTTTGATCAGTTTTGCATGTGCTATAATCAGGGTCGTGCTGATCCCACATCCCTCGGACCGGGGTTCACATGGTCCGAATCAGCTGGAATCAGGGATCACAGAAGAGGGATCGGGATGGCATGATTAATTTCAGGGATCAGAACATTTTCAGGAATGAAAATACGCAAGATTTCGGGATCAGGGATCAAACTTGTGTGTAAAAAATCGGGATCAATCACGAGAAAACTCACGACCCTGTATATAGTGGTAAGAAATTGTTATTTTGCTATGGTTTTTACTGATAAGTTACTATTACAAATGTATTCGTTTATAATGATTTCTACTTTTTTAATGATATATACTTGTATACATTGCTTGTTTGGTGGCGACTAGATGTTTTTACTGATTAACCAAACATTGCAAACCCTGCTCTTCCTTCTAGAAACATGAAAAGAAAACAAAGTAACACTGAATAAATAATAAGCAAAACAACAAACAAGAAAATAAATAAGTGAGTAAATAAAAAATAAATAAAATATCTAAGTAAGTAAGTTAGTAAGCAAGTAAATAGAAAATTATAGATAGATAGATAGATATATAAGATATATAGATAAATAAATAGATAAATGAATGGATGGATGGATGGATGGATGGATGAATGGATGGATGGATGGATGGATGGATAATAATAATAATAATAATAATAATAATAATAATAATAATAATAATAATAATAATAATAATAATAATAATAATAATAATAATAATAAAGAACCTTTATTTAATCACGGTAACTCTATCAATATAAGCTAAATACAAATACTTAAATTGGTCTACCTAGAGGCCGTACATGTAGTTAAAATTAAACTAAAATTACTAATTTATAATACAAGCGAATTATGTTATCTATGTTTAAAGCTAAAATATATTTACAACTTTATCAACTGTTGTCAATGCACCATTTATATGACTTGATCTGCTTTTTAAAGATGTTAAGCGAACGTTCTTCTTTAAGTGATTCTGGTAGGGAATTCCAAAGCTTTGCGCCAGTAAAAGCAAAGCTGTTTCTATAGTAATTTGTTCTAGCTTTTGGAATTTTTAGATCATTTGAAGAACGCCGCAAATCGTATGAATTTTTGCAGATTTGTCGTGGAAACATATCGGTTAGATAAGGAGGGGCTAAACCATTTACGATCTTAAACATCATAATTGCTTTTTGTTGCAGTCGTTTTTCATTTAGTGGAATCCAATGGATGGATGGATGGATGGATGAATGGATGGATGGATGGATGGATGGATGGATGGATGGATGGATGGATGGATGCATGGATGCATGGATGGATGGATGGATGGATGGATGGATGGATGGATGGATGGATGGATGGATGGATGGATGGATGGATGGATGGATGGATGGACCAACTAGATAGATTGGACGGATCTGAATGTTCCTTGTTGATAAGATATACGGAAAATTAATATAGTCAAACTACGGAAAGTTGAGAAAAAAGCGATAAGAGATTTGATCATGATCATGACGACGTTGATGACGATGATATATATATATATATATATATACACCGTTTCCGAGAAACGTTGTCACCCGTGAAGTGAAAAGCCTACAAGCTAGTAGCGCAGGGGACTATGGGTAACCTATGTTTACTTTATTAGAACGCAGGGATTTCATGGCCACATTGCTACACTTGTCAATATGTTATTGAGAAATGTCAATTTTGACTTATCAAACAACAAGAAAGGCGTTCCGAATGCACATTTAGTTTCTGAACTGATCCATGATCCTTTGCGCCACTAGCTTGTGTGCTTTTCACGGTGATAACGGCAGCTGCTAATGAAATAATAACATTTAATTTATACCTATTTTTGATTTCCACCATTTCTTGAGAAAATTTCCTTTGCAAGCAAGAAATATACA
Organism: Metridium senile; assembly: GCA_949775045.1. Classification (NCBI taxonomy): domain Eukaryota; kingdom Metazoa; phylum Cnidaria; class Anthozoa; order Actiniaria; family Metridiidae; genus Metridium; species Metridium senile. Next base: position 34,251,549 of record OX459095.1, read on the forward strand.
AATTAGGGACGGACCATTTGATTTTTGAGGGTTTTTAAGGGTTAAGGCCTTACTCGATATTTTTGTTCCCTCCATAGAAAAGTGACTGACTGACTGACTGACTCACTTCGCCTGATGTGAATAATCGTTTTAGTATAAATACAAAGGTGATTATTTCAAAAAAGAAAGAAGGAAACAGCATTGAAAGTGAAAATATTTTATTTTGTAAAAGCGCGACTGTCACGTGATGCCGTAAAACTTGTAAACATTGTAAAAATTGTAAACATTGTCTCGCATAATGACAAGAAAAAAAAAACAACGTGAAAATTTACTATGATACCTTTAAATAGCTTGACACCAAACTTTGTAGCTTCTTTAGTCGATTTTAGGACAGCATTTTCTTTAAAGTTTTCAACTACTGGCAGCCATTTTGTCCGAAAAGGTGATTATCGGCTGATAATCCGAGATAGCAAACCAATCAGAGTGCGCAATTTTGTATAATCACCTTTGTATTTATAGTACTAACTAGACGCTCTATAGCTAGGAGCGTGAAGTCGGGCTAGTCATAAAATCAACACAGGAGGCTAAACAATTCTAAGTTGGGCTTCCTGTGTTCGTTCGCAAAGCATCATGGGGCCTATACGCGACATGACAGATGATACATTGACTAAAAGGTAAACCTAGAGTCGGGCCCTCTAGCCCGACTAATAACATTTAGTTTACCTTTTCGGTTGGCCATTTTTGATTTCCACCATTTCCCTTTCTTGATGAAATTTCCTTTGCAAGCAAGCAATATACAAATTACCCTGCATACATGAAATGGGTGAAGGAAGGAGCTGAAATTCTGACAACTTTGAATTCCATAAATGTTCACCATAAATGTTACAAAGAAACAACGAACGAACTGTCTCTAAACAAGCTAAAAACACACACACAACAAACAACATAAAAACAATAATATCTATATACAATAATATTTACCTTTTACATCTGCGTGACTGTGAACATGAAGAAAGACAAGAAGTACAAAGATAAAAACGGTTGTTGAGAAATTCATCGCAATTCCTATCCGTGTTCTGTATTCTTAATCTTGTACTGTGTTCTCAATCACATCAACTGTTAACTGGACTAATAGAAGAACTGCCTCTCATACAGAATTCGATATATTATAGAAATAACAAACAATTAGTATGATAATGAATTGAATTTTTATAATTGAACAGATTGTTTGTAATATTCAAAATTTCATAACATTCAAGTGGAAAAAGAGTTTTTAAAAACTAACAAAAATGGAGAATAATGAATATGAAAGACTAGTAAACACCATATAATATATAATATATAACGAAATAAACCTTCGTTATAATAAATAAATGTAAGGTTTGTTTCGTTACATATTTTTGGAAACACGAAAAAACAAAATAATTAGCAGGATAAAATAACCAAATAGGACACGAAAGGAAATTATATTAAGGAAAATTCTGATCATAGAAAAGTGAGGTTAATTGTTATAATTGAAAGTAAGTGATTGAAATTTTCAATTATTTTATATCATACAGAGACAATTTTATTGCAAAATACAATATATATTTTTATTAATTCTTACAAATAATCCTCCAATCACATGTCCGTATTTTAGTCATGTGGCGATCCATTATTTTGCGAAATTGGACATAATCTATTGGACTGCAACATTTTAATTGTTTACTGGAAACATTTTGAAATATTATTTGTTCGTTATAATAAAACACCTATAGGATTCATAGTCGCCCATTTAAGACTTTATTTTTATTTTTTAAGACTTGAAAGTCTTAATTTCAATGTTATGCTCGACCTGAGGGAGGAGGGGGGGGGGGGGGGGGGGGTACTCCCATATATTTGCTATACAGATATGTGCTTCTGGATAAGGGTCCCTTTTTTCCGATTTGTCTCGTATACTCCAGTTTTATGTTATCTAAAGGCCCGGGCATGCGCAAACGGTTTCAACATTTGCTTCAACATCCGTTCGATTTTATTGAATGGCAATGTTTAGACGCTTTTAAACTCTTTCAACATCAATTCAACTTCGATTCAACACGTTTCATCAATGGTCAAATAGTTTAAAAGCATTCAAACATTGCCCCGGGCCTTAACACCGCTGTATTATTTGACAAAAGGCGCATTTATACAAGGAAAGCCTCAATTCAGAGTAAATTCAAGCGATAACACTTTTTCATGCTTTGCTTGAAATTTGTGAATAGGCTAACAACAAATCGATGATTAGCCTGTGTGGCCGTGGGTGGCATGAGACCATTAAATGTCTTCAAGCTACCTCTACGTGTCAATTTCAGGGGCGGATCAAGCAATTTTTCAGGTGGGAGTCCCAATTGCAAATAAAGGGCTCTTGTCTGGCTCTGAATGTCTTAAATAAAATAGGGCTAATTGCGGTGCTAGGGGCGTATCCGGTGCCTGGAGGGACCCCCTAGATCCGCACCTGAATTGAATATTTTTGTTTTGTTTTAAACTATATGTGTATAGGAAGTCTTGTTTGCATAATTTGTATGCTCTTCGGAAAGCTGAACGTATTAATATTTCCTTTTACTCCGACGAATTAAGGGCTAAAGTTCGTAAACAACATTATTTACGGTGTTAAAAATTTCATTCTATTACCTATCATTTATATCAAACACCGATGCAGACTATACTCGTTTACTCGCTAGTTTCCATTTATATTTAAGTTGTAAACTAGGGAAAAGGGATGTAAAACCCGGGTTTTGAATTCAGCCCCACTCTCCCTGTTGATATCAATGCCGCCCTCAGGTTTCTCAATTGATTCCAAACTCTACAGCAAACACTGGAATTGAACCATGGGTTGGTATTTAAAGCTACTAAAAGCTACACATGCAGTATGGAAAGACTTCTTCGAAACACATTGCCAGAAATTTGAACCGTTGCGCCCACCGTAAATAGTCAAAAATATGACCAAGCTGTTAAATTTTGTCAAATATGAAATAATAGAAATATTTCCATTATATTATGATAGAATAGTGTTTCTGTAAAGATATTTTCAATTTCCAATCAAAAACGTTGAAGTAACATGATAAGAATAAATATTCATATTCATATTTCACAAAATTTAACAGCTTGGTCATATTTTTCCAATTGAGATGATGAAATCTTTAATTCGATTTTTGAGGATGTTCCACTGAAGGGATTTTTATTTCTATTTTTATATTTCACAAAATTTAACAGCTTTGTAAAACATTTCCAATTGTGGGGTCCCTGTGGTAAGATGATGAAATCTTTAATTCGATTTTTGAGGACGTTCTAATGAAGGGTTTTTTTTGGAATTTTTAGTATGTTATTTAAGGCACCTATCCTAACATAATTATAATGAGAATAATTCTATATTGCAATTTGTTTGGACTCAAACCACAGATTGACTGGACTGTGAATTTCAACTGACCAATCACCGCACGCGATTTTCTGTTATCCCTTTTGTATTTATGCTAATATCGCTAATTCGTGAACTTAGAAGGTTTGATTTGTATCACTACATAAATTTACCATATACACCTACATGCAAGAACGTTGTCATACGAAAAAAGAATATTTGTATTTAGTGTGTTAGGAATAAATTAAAAATACAAAAGAAAGAGTTCAGCTTCAGTGATCATCTTTTGTACTTTTAACTTGTTACTAACATACTAAATACAAATGTTGTTTTTTCGTATGACAACGTTCTTGCAAGTAGGTGTATATACTAGTGGAATACAGATTCTCCGCAGGCAACTTCTCGCCTTTTAACGCCTTTTTGTTTTTTTTGGGTTCCTGTGGGACGACCGAGAAAGGACTTGGGACGACTGATTGAGGGGAGGCTTCAGCTTTTCGTCCCTAGTTCTAATACTCTTTGTTCTCAACAAAGGAAGCCCGAAATAGAAAGGAAGTCCTAATTCCGGTGGTTTGCCTGCGGATGATGCTAGCTCTAAGCGTGCTAGCGCTAATCGAATCAGCCTTGATAGCGTTGTTTACCATTTAAAGAACTTGTTGATTGCGACACCTGCTGCTTACAAGCTTTGACGTATTTCTCGTTAGAATTCACGAAGTGTTATTAAAGTTATGGCTCCAGGATTTATATGAAATGCGACAAAGGTTTCCGACAAGGAGAAGAAGTGATGTTTCTAGATTTTTGATTAAAACGTGTTAAAAAAGGAAATGTCAATTCTTTCTTAATGGGAATAAACTATTTCAACGTAAAATTTTGGTATTGCAGTTCATCACACGAGGTACAACTTCTTAAATCCGACATTTATTGGTGTAATATATAGAGGATATTACATGGGCGCACGGAGATATGAATTTTATCTTCTCGTGTTGATAAGATATCCCACGAGTGAGCGCAGCGAATGAGTGGGATATCTTTTCAACACGAGAAGATAAAATTCATATCTCCAAGCGCACATGTAATGTTCTGTTTATTATATAACAGATTGAAGAACAAATTTTTTTTTTTTTTTTTGAAAGTTGATTGGTTGAGAGTGACCATGACTAGGATAGGCTTTTTATCTAGTTGATATCACTCGGTATACCACTATATGTTATATAATAAAAGCTCTTACTTTAGCATGTACAGCGACATTTCTAGTATAATTGTTTTAGGTGATAGTAATTGTTGACAAAAGTTTGTAAGCAAAAAGGAAATATGAGTTCTTATATTTATATTTTAGTAAAAGATTTCTGCACTTTATATTTGCAGCCTCAACGTAAGAGGTTCAACTTTTTTCAACACTATTCTAGAAATTTACAATTTTAGATTTAATTGTGCCCTACGGTCATTTTCTTGTAAACAATGATGTATAACGAGCTACGCAACGGGGACTGGTACGAGAGTACATGGTGATCATTTCTGGCTATGAAGTGTGAGGCCACTGGGGATCGACTTTCTGTTCTCTTGCAAGCACACCTACCCATTTATCCATCCAACATATTCATCCATTTATCCATCCCTCCCTCCCTCTCTTCCTCAAACAAACCCACCCATCTATCCATTTATTCATCCATTTATCCATCCATCCCTCCCTCTCTCTCTTTCTCAAACAAACCCACCCATCTATCCATTTATTCATCCATTTATCCATCCATCCCTCCCTCTCTCTCTTTCTCAAACAAACCCACCCATCTATCCATTTATTCATCCATTTATCCATCCATCCCTCCCTCTCTCTCTTTCTCAAACAAACAAACCCACCCATCTATCCATTTATTCATCCATTTATCCATCCATCCCTCCCTCTCTCTCTTTCTCAAACAAACCCACCCATCTATCCATTTATTCATCCATTTATCCATCCCTCCCTCCCTCTCTTCCTCAAACAAACCCACCCATCTATCCATTTATTCATCCATTTATCCATCCATCCCTCCCTCTCTCTTTCTCAAACACACCCACCCACCCATCTTTTTATCCATTCTTTTATCTATCCCTCCCTCCCTCCCTATTGTAAGCCCAAATTCATCCATTTATCTATCTCATTCTCCCTCCCTTCTTCCCTCCCTCCCTCTCTTCCTCCCACGCGATAGCCCAACCCACCCACCCACCCGCCCATCCATTTATCCATCCATCCATTATCCATCCATCTCTTCCTCAGACACAACCAACCATCTATCCATTCTTTTATTTATTTTTATTTATTTATTAAACTTCCTACAAGGTTGAGGATTGTCTAACAGGTGGAATTACACCTACAGCCTAGACATCCATATAAAACTTGAATAGAAACAAAAGGAAAAAGTAAATTATTACTGCCTACATTTACGGCCTACATTTTGAGCAGGTGTTGCAAAAGAAATTAAAAAGAAATTATAATTTATCTATCCCTCTTTCCCTACCCGCCAACCAACCCATACACCCACCCATCCATTTATCCATTCATCCATTCCTTAATCTATTCTCCCCCTCCCCCCTCTTCCTCCAACCCACCCACCCACCGCCAATCCATCTATCCATCCTCAGTTTGTGTGTCTCATATCCATAGGTATTCATCTTTTTTACTGCCTTTCTGTTTTTCAATCCTTGTCTATTGAACTGTTTTTTTTTTACTATAGTAAAAGTCGAGTATTAGCCTGCTATGCACTCAAAATATTCGCCTCAAAATAGAGAGAACTGCTAATCAGTTTCCGATATGAACTTGATGACGTATCACAATAGAACCACAAATGATCAATATATCATCATTATTAAACTAACATCATTGTTATTTATGTATGTCAAATATCCAATGCATTTTTTCACCATAATTGAAATGACCTCAATATCGCAAAAAAAATGTTTCTGGTAAAAGCATACCTTTTTAAAATATATGTATCGCTATATCAAAAAGCATAGTCTAGACATAATACTGTTATAATTCATCAAAACAGAACAACAGAAAAATATTAATATGATGTAATGATAGTCGACTTGCCCTACTTGAATTGCTTGCTTTGTTTGAGTATTTTAAGGCTTTACGATCCGTCGTTCTTTCGTGTCTTTATTTAATTGATAGGTAAAATGAAATTCGTAACACCGTAAAAAATGTTGACTTAACTTTACTGACGTTTCGAGCTTTAGCCCTTCGTCCATCTTTATCTAATTGTATATTTGTTAGGAAATATTTGCAGCTTATTTCAGTGATAATTGTTTCATCCGTATCAAAGATATGCCTATTGTTATGTTGCAATCTCAACCTGTTAAAAAAAGAACAAAAAAATCTCGTGCGCTAATCAAAGTATTTTGTTACTTTTTACCTACAATACCTGATGTATGGTAATGGCATTGTTTTCAAGATTGCATACGGTATTTCTGATACGATCGCAACTAGGAAACCGCAAATTTCAATTTGATTTTTTTTCCCTGATCCGTCAATCAGTCTTTAACATACAAACCCCGCCTCAAAACTGGTTGACGGAAAAAAACTAAATTCAAATTGTCATTCGCTAGCCGCGATGTAATGATTATCGTTGGAATCGTACATTTTGTTCGATGTTTTCAATATTTTTGTAAAGGATTAATGATGCATGAAATACCAAAAGTCTTTCATGAATTCTTTAATTGTTTTTCGTGACCTTTTTCCAACGAATAAACGACAGGGTTTGCAGGATTCCCTCAAAAACATCGTGCACAGCTTTTTAAAACCTTGAGAACAATCTTGCACCTTTGAAATAATATCGTTCAAAGCTGAAAATATCCTATATAGCCTCGAGGACAAAACAAATCAGTCCTGCAACGAAAAATTGCCCAACCCCTCAATGAATATCTAATGGCCCATCGCTAATGACTATTTCTTGAATTTTCTAAACGATAAACGAACCACGATGGAACTTTCAAGCATTTATACTATTTATTAGCACTTTTCATAAAATAAAAATAAAATGTTAAGATTAATAAATAATGTGATCTTCCCTTTACCTGCTGAAATGCTGGAAACATTTCTATGCTATTGTCATTAGCATTCTAAAGGTTTACTAAATCACAAAATACCGCGTTTCGCTATCAATTACCGTTTCAGCTAGCCATAGCTTAAACTAGTAAAATCAAACTATACTGGAATGGGTTAAAAACACCGCCATTTGTGCGAGCAAATTCAGTTCAAATCAAGATTTACATGTAGTTATTTTGTTAATATGATTTTCGCTTCTCATGATCATTAATTAGTAGAGCTAAGCTAACGATATTCACTGTTAGTTCGCGCTTGATAAATTCAGCTGCTCAAATACCAGAACATTCGATCATGAAAGCATTTTCGCTGGTGCTTTACACTATTCTCATTTAGTGAAAAGAGCCCTCATGATTATTTAGAGATCTCATTTAGTGAAAAGAGCCTTCATGATTATTAAGAGAAAAAAAAAGTCTTCACTTTCACAATAAATTATTCATCTTAATTAGTTACTGATTCAAAATACTCGTGATGATGCACGGTCTTTCCCTCTAAATTGCTGCTAATTAGCATACAAATGATGTTGTCAACCAATCAAGTCTTCCCATTTAATAAATACGTTATCGCAAACGGTCAACTGAAACAGTTGCGACTAGAGATTACGACCTCAAGGACTGCTGTTCAACGCTAAGAAACTAAGTGGTTCTTAATAAATCTACTGACTTCGTCTTAAACGGTAAGTTTTCTAATCTCTTTACATGTAAGTGAAGTTTGAGTGTTATTCTAAACCCCACAGAGAAATCTTGTTAGTTGAACCCTGCAATAATGTGTTATCTCTCATTATTTAAAACTTTAGTCGAATTAATGTAGATATGCTACTGCGAAATTTCAAACTTTTTGAGTCCCATCTAAATCATGTGTTTTTTTCCCTACACTTTCTTTTAAACCAGCAAGTATTTTATGTCAACTTGTAAATACCACTGCGAAATTTTGATATTTGATATTTTTTATTTTATTTTATTCATAATTCACATATTTTACTTTAATATACATTTTTGTCGTACTGCGAAATGGCGTACCGTTATTTTTTTAATTACATACCCATCGAATTTAATTTTTTAAACCGATCTATTATTGATTTTTGCCAAATCGTAATTTTGAAACTATATTTTTGAAGTGTGTTTTAATGCGCATACAATTTGTTTTATTTCTAAAGAAGCTGTTTCCTGTTCTAGGGAATGGAATAAGTAAAATGGCACTCATAAGATCATATTGTCGATAAGGGAATACAGTTTTTTGTCGATGTTAAAATGTTTTGACTTAGCACCTTTTGTACTTGAAGCTAAAATGTATAGGCTAAAATGAATGCATCAAGAAACGGAAAAGCACGCATAAAATTGTAAGTTTTCCGATTATATTTACGTCATTGATTTAAATCTTTACCAAACGATTATGATCTATATAATGAAGTTTTTGAATCTCGATATAAAAATAATTAAGGATAAATAAAAAATAAAATAAGTTTAGGATGGGTAGGCAAAAAAATACTAATCAATCAACTCAAAAAGGTTATGTATTATACATTGTAAATCAAGTATTTTTTTCACGGTTTTGGGTAACTTTAATAATGTATAGCATTTTCAATTATTTACAACGACTTCTTGTTTTAATAATTAAACGTAGATGTCAAACTATACTCGTAAAAAATGACATCAAGTTATGCCTAAATAAAGTAACAATTCGGGAATAGAAGAATTAGAAGATCTTAAGAGCTGATATTAATTCTAGATGTGCAACATTCAATCACCTAATGCCTCCAGTCTTTACTCAGCATACGTAAGATTAAACAGCAGTTAGTTAATGTTAGCCTGATTGTCAGAGCGGGCCTGGGTCCTACGCTAATGTTAATGTTAATGTTAATGTTTAACGAAGGGCCGCACGTCTGGAAAAAGTGGCGAACATGTTGGAATTCTAGAGCTACTTGGGTTAATTGCTTTCTGAACTCACATTATTATGATGCATAACGTTATTTTACGGACATGCACTAGTTACTTCAATGTTTAAAACGCTCGTTGGATTTCGCCCAAGATAGCTATACCTAATTAAATATCCAAATCCCTTGTGACAGAAATGAAAACACTACAAAAACGTTTTAAGCAAAAAACGGCTTTATAGATAAGGGGATTTTTCTCTAGTTTCACATAACCATATTAATGCCTTCTTTTTTTGTGGAGTAGATATTATAAAAAAAGTCAAATTTGTCAATACATTAACGGTAATTTAAGGAATATACACATTATCAAACAATTGAAGTTAATTGAATCACTTCAAAACCCCACTAGCTGTAGACAAATTGTAAAGAATATATTACACGCTATCGAGACTGAGGTTGTTCGATGAGAACCGTGAAAAGGTCTGGTCTATAATAAGTTTTTTTTTATCTTTATAATTACTTTCAAAATTTTAATGATTGTCATGAGATAGTATTGAAATAGATTAAATTAATTAAAATAAAATTAATGTAAAAAGGGGGAGGGGAAAGGGTTAAAGTAAATTATGGGTGGTGGTCTTAAATCATTCATTTTCTCTTTTATTCGGGGACACTAACTTAATTTTTGGATATATGAAACTCATTATTTATAAGCCCCACCCTCTGATAATTATTGCACAGTCCATTATAGAAGTGACGCATTTTGATTGGTCGAGGCGCGTTCTTCATAAGAGCACACATGACGCGCGTTGTCAATCAAATATGTCAATTAGTATTTTATTAAGGCCATTGGAACCTTTGTACTGAGAGCAGTGACATAAGCACTTGCGGATTGTCCGAAGATTCTAAAATATTCAGTTAAAACACTTAATATGCTCGCCGAATTTTTTTAAAAGGGACCTGTGTTGTCAGTTTATGGGCGTGGCAGCGATACAATTCTACCCCTAAGATGGACCAAGTAAAAACGATTTCGAGCATACGCGTCACTTTGACCTCTGAGTCCCCACCTCGAGTTGTAGAGGAAGGTTTTCTCTATAGAAAAACGTTGAAAAACCTTCTGTTGCAATTGTGGTGGGTTGACCCATTTTTTTCGATAAAATGACTGAATTAATTGATTAATAAAATAACGTCTCAATGTATTTCGCCAGACACAAGCGTCCAACTAATTGGGCAGACTCAGACTCACTACCTCTACGTTATTAAAATATTCTACCACAAAACTGCTTAATTAGTCTTGAAGTTCTTGGTTCGCTTCAATAAATCATTCTGTTCTATGTCAATATTGAACTAGTAAACAAAATCAATCATAAATGTCCTAATTTTAAACCTTTTCAATAGTTTTTTTTACAGTATTTCTTGCTTAGCTTAGTACTCAGTTTGATGCATTCGTTAGTATATTTTGCATATTATGATATTTCTATTATTAGTGTTATTAGTAATACTAGTAATATATATTTGAAGTAGGAGTAGGATATTCAATTGGGACGTAAGTTCTGTTTCCTTCTCCCGTCACATCTATATATACTTTTTGAATAGTTTTATTATAATATTGAAATTTGCCTGCGTAGCAAGCGTTTCTTTTCGGGGAAGAGAAAAAATTGTATTTTGGGATAGCTGTGTCGCCAATATGGCCGCGCACTTTTTGCACCACAGGTAACCCAAAAAACGATTTTTCAATATTTTCTCCTTTCCCCTCGACAGAAACGCAGGCTATATTGAAATTGAAATTTTATCATTGTGACAAATAAATAAATATCACTCTATATAGGCAAACTAATCAAATATATCGGTGCATGGATGTCATATGAATATGGACATCATAGACATTGAATGAAACGACATTCGCTTTTATCACGGGGAGGCCATATCTTAATAATCATCATCTTTATGTATAGTTTCAAAAACTCATTGATAATTCATGAGAAATTGACAGGTTTGCATTGAAATTCAAGACCTAGGCCGAGGGCGCAGCCCGAGTCCGAGAATTTCAATTCATACCCGAGCACAAACCAAACCTTATTTTTATTGTTTCAATGCAAAAATTCTTGCAATAGGAACTCAAATAATCGGATTTAATTTATATCGAGTAATTTATATTTGCATCAAATTAACGTCGAGCAATAGCTGTGCTGAGATAAAGCTTCTTAAAATTCTTTCATTGTCAACGAAATACCGGATAGCATAGTGGTAAGTGAATGGACTATAAGATGCGAAGGGTTGAGCGTTCGAGGCTCGGTAGGGTCAATTCGCAAGATTTCATTTGCGTTTTTAAAGGTTAGAATAGTCAATTCCTTAAGTTTTAAGACTTAAAGACTTCTAGTCTGTGTGACTAAAATCTCAAATAAATGTGCATTGAATTTCAAAATTTCAAAACTCTCAAACTAGTGTGTATATGACTAACTTGGCAAAAATACCTGATGCAGGTCTTGAATTCAAAATTAAAAACCTCTCCCGGGTCTTCAAAACCTACATTAAACAATGGAAATAAGGTGTGGTTAGTTTCACCCTAATTTACATAAACTTTAACCTGAATTTTCTCTTATAAACTTTCATAAATCCTTGATTTTTTTTACAAAAACACAAAATATAGGTTGGAGTTTTGAAGCCGTTCATAAACTCGTAGCCTGCGTAAACAGACCCTTATTAGCGCTCGAAATGTCTCGAGCTTCGCCTCGTGGTTTTAAATCCTGATAAAACGCTCCTTATCGTTTATTAAGTATAGTTTAATAATCGAGCAGGAGTGTTTTATCAGGATTAAAAACCACAAGGCGTAAAAAATGTTAACTTAACTTTACTGACGTTTTGAGCTTTAGCACTTCGTCGGAGTAAAATTCTTTGAAAGTTTTAGCTTTACATCTTTAAACTGAAGTTCTGGGAATTTTTTTTAATTCACCTAAAATTAACAGAGGCTTTCTTCAGGGCTTCGGTTTTACATTGATGCGTAAGATGAAGCTAAAACATTTTGCTATTCAATGCATCCATCCTTCCATGCCCTTCCATTCAGTTGTTATTTCATTTCATTTTATTCTGTTCGGTTCTACTATATATAATACATTTGAATTCAATAAATTGATTCTTCATCAGTATTCCTTTCTATCAATTTTATTTTATGCCATCCTATTTTCTTAACGGCATTCTCCTTCATTTAAATATTTACCATTCCTATCAATTGTTTTTTTGATTTTTAATTTTTCATCCCATCCGTTTGTATTCTATCCTACCCATCCCGTTCCGTCCTATTCCAATCTATATTATATTTATTATTATAAAACATTTTAGATACTACGCGCTCTCTGATTGGCTGGCTACCGTGTTTATATCAGGACAAAGACAAATCTTTTCAGTATAAAATCAATATAAAACGTCTGCTTGTGTATACACCTATTTCAAAAATTGTTGTCGCAAACAAAGCCACCGAGTCCACACTCTAAAGTCTGCAAAGGATGTCGGTATTTCGTCTCTTGTTATCGATTTATTCATAGCATATTTTGGTTGTACATATTTGTGTTATATGACCATAACAAGTTGTTGTTGTGGTAGATATAAATACAAATATTTCTTTAAAACACATGCAATGAATCAAAAATCAAGTTCATGTAACCGACATCCTTTGCAGGCTTTAGAGTGTGGACTGTAGCTTCGGCTGCGACAACGATTTTTGAAATAGGTGTATATTATTGTGATATAAACACTCTAGGAGCTGTAGAGCAATCAAGAAGTCAGATAAACACTCAGCTACGCCTCGTGTTTCGTTATTGTTTATATCAAAGTATATTTACATGCGCGCCGTTTTATATTGCTTAAATAACGAACGATTTTGAACGTCATTTTGTCGTCGTTTTGTTCTATATTTTATTGGAGCATTAAACGAGCAACTTCCGTGGTTTATCGGCGAAATAAACCACGCGGGATGCAGTTGAGAGAGCAAGAAAAAGGCCTGAGAAAATCACGAGCCTCTGGCCGAGTAAGAAAATATTTACTCGGCATTTTGGACGCCATTTTGAAAAGTGAACAGGGAGCAAACAACTTTTTGGCTATTTCTTCGAAACTGTGAGTTTATCGGTGAAATAAACCACTCCGCCTCCAAAATAATGGTCTGCTCATGCGCAATAATGGTGGTTTCACTGAGATGGCTAGATTTCGTGCTATCTCAGAAGATAACCTAGCACTATTAATTTATAGAAAAAGTAGTGAAAATTCAAATAGAACAAGAAAAGTTGTTGTAAATATTTTCTGGCAATACCAGAAATGCTAGAGAGTTCCAAAGAGCATCTTGCAGCATTGTAGAGGAGGTTTTATGCCGAGAAGAGAAAGAAAAAATGGCGACCTCTAAAAAAACATTCAGCCATCAAGGCCCAACATTTGCTTCAACATTCGTTCAATTTTGTTGAATGGCAATTTCTAAACGCTTTTAAACTCTTTCAACATCGTTTCAACACGTTTTAACAATGTTGTAAGAGTTTAAAAGCGTTTAAACATTGCCTTTCAACGAAATCGAAAGGATGTTGAAGCAAACGTTGAAACCGTTTGACCGGGCCTTCAGAATGAAAACTTAAAAAAACTAGTTTCTACTTTATTTATTTTATCAAACATTTCTTCGACTTTGTATCTCAAAATTTGCTGATTTACATTTGGTTAGTCATTTAAAATATTTGCAGATTACAAAAATACTAACTTTAATATTGTTTGAATCGTTCCTCCTTTCCCATCAAAGACTGTATTAAAGTAATTAAAACAATTATTAAATTCGATTATCTGAAAATGTCGCTTAGACGGCCAAGGCTCGATCAAAAACAATTATTTGACTCTGCCTTCGGCAACTGCAAATAATTGCTTTCTCGCCAAAAAAAATCACGATATTTTGCTCAATAATTGATTAATATTCTAGGAAAAGGTACATTTATGCTTTACAAGTCAATCAATATTATCTTAGCTTATAATCTTATTGTATGACACTTCCTTGCTTTTCTTTAATGTTATTTGTATACATACAATCCCAAATTTACTATCTAGACCAATTATCCCCTCACTCCTTCAATCAAATCAATTATAGCGCTAACACTATCTTTGGGCTACCTTATTAAAGTTATTTACCATGCAAAAACACCTCCTAGCTAGGGGGTGTCTATTATTTTTCAAGGAATATATCAAACACGAGAAAGATTGTTTCATCAGGTTTTCAAACACCGAAAAATGGGTTGAAAAAACGAGGCGCAGCCGAGTTTTTTTCACTCGTTTTTTTGGGCCCATTTTGAGGTGTTTGAAAACCTGATGAATCACTCTTTCGAGTGTTGGATATTACTTCTCAAATTATTGGATATATAATTATTGGAGAAATTCAAAGCGAAGTTGGCTTAATTTTATGCAAGTGTTTCATCAGATTTCAAACTCCTTCACGCTAGTGATTTTGTCTTTGTTTTCTCTTCATTAATTTTTCATGAGTTTTAGAAGGAAAAGTATTGCATCTCTTTAATATACGACCTTGGTATTCTGCCGCCTTCCGCTAATTAACTAGTTGGAAAGTTTTGTCCTGCTGTTTCGTAACACACTGCCAGTTAATGGGACGAACTGTAGAAAAAAATACGGTTAATGATCTCCACGCGTAGACAATCAAGCACGATTCAACTTGACGATTGCTAGCTAGTAACACAGCCTGCAGTAGGTAACTAGATTAAAGAAAAAATAGCCGTTGTCTTTGATTGTAATCCCTTCGGCTGTCTTGTCCACATAATATACACATATTTCATAAAGGATTTCCGAATTGCGATTGAACGACCGTATGGAATTGTGGATACGAATCAAACTTGTAGTTTTTTTGTTTTTCTTGTTTTGTTTTTTTGGTCTGTTAAACACAGTTTTATATATTATAATCAGTTTATCCACTAAATGGAGCTAGTATTGTACATTCGATTCTTTTTCAGCTACAAAAGGGTTTAAATAATCATCGATCAGTCGAAACTTTATACATTTTAAACAAAGTTATGAATACCTTACACTGGTTTAACAGCTAGCTAGCTTCCATATTACAAATGTCCACCGACTAGTTTAACAGTTCGAACCAGTTTGAACGTGATGATTTGTACTGATTTGTCTGTTGTAGCACTGTCGCAGTTCATACTAGTTTAACCTTTTGTTATAGTACAATCTTCTACTTATTGTGAATAAAGTCGATGTATATTAACTTCTAAAAGTCTCAATCCAATCTATCTTGCTCCTTGTTTTTTTTAAAAGAAAATTGACTAAGATTGGCACATTGTCCACTTTGGAAGCCTTGAAGTAAATAATTAAAAAAAAAATTTAAAATACACGGTAATTGAAGACAAATTACCCATTTACCTCCCGTTACGAGGGTGTAAAAAAACATTAACTTAAGTGAATAACTGTTCAAATGCTTGAAAAAGAGACATAGTTCATTTGAATATCTAGGAAGAATCACTTATAGTTGATCAGTTAGCAAAAAAGCCAGCGCGACACCGGCCGTTTTAGCGCCAGCTCTAACATTATAATTTATCTATAATAATAATAATAATCTATTTATTAATAATTATGATGATTTATTAGCTTAATGATACTGAACATGTAATAAATACTTATACTAATGCATTGATTTATTCATAACTTATAATAATAAATGTTTTTTTTTTGTTTATCTACCTGCTTTTTATTGGTTTGTTTGTTTCCCGCTTTGTTTGTTTGGTTGTTCACTTTTTTGTTTAAGTTGTTTATATGTTTGTTTGTTAGCAGTTTATTCATTTGTTTGTTTGTTAATTTGCTTGTTTGTCTGTTTGATAATCTGTGTGTCTGTTTGTTTGTCTATTTGTTTGCTTGTTTGTTTGTTTGTTTATCTGTTTTTCTGGGTTTTTTTGGTGTCTGTTTGTTTGCCTGTCTGTCTGTCTGTCTGTCTGTCTGTCTGTCTGTCTGTCTGTTTGTCTGTTTGTCTGTTTGTCTGTTTGTCTGTTTGTCTGTTTGTCTGTTTGTCTGTTTGTCTGTTTGTCTGTTTGTCTGTTTGTCTGTTTGTCTGTTTGTCTGTTTGTCTGTTTGTTTGTCTGTTTGTTTGTTTGTTTGTTTGTTTGTCTGTTTATTCAATTTATTTACTTGATGCTTGTTTGTTTGTCTGTTTATTTGTCTGTTTGTTCGTTTGCATTTATCAGCCTTCCTCTACTCTCCATGTGTAAACAACAATAGCCCTGCTAAGCTTACTTCAAAATTGTTAATATTCATTGTAATAATATGTTAATAATATGTTAATAATTGTTAATTATTTAATATTATTTTCTGAGTGCAACTCAGGGCGTTGCACTCACGATACCAGGGATGTCATGCTCAGCATTCAAACCCTGACACAAGACGGGCGAAGCTCTTAACTAGTCATGGCAGATTAGAAATCTTATATCTTAGACGTTTCCCCGAATTATAGACCAATTTATGTTTCCGACACTCTTCGCACACACTACGTTCATTATCATGACACACAACACTTAATAAATTTGATTATAGAAATGAGAGATTGAATGTTGAATTACATTTCGGAGCCACCCCGACGCCATGTTCACTTGAATTAATGATCAGAATAAACTATGAAATTAAGATGTGTAAGTAAAAGGTTTGAATAAACAGGTTCTGCCGTGTTTGTTTTTTTCGGATCAAGATCTTTAGAAAAAAATATGTCGTATGCACAAATTGCAATAAAAGTGTTCGCAGTGAACAGCGAATGGCGACCGAAAGGAATTGTTAGGGGATAAAACATGTTAGAATGCTATTTTTCTGATTGCTAAGAACAGTTTCATTATTAGATTACAAGCATTTCTTCAATTGGGCTGGTTTTGTGCAGTAAATTTGTTTTCTGTGACAAGAGAGGAAAAATGGTACAGCGTATGTCAGTGTTGTTTTAGACAGCTCTAATTTGCTAACGCGTTGCTATGTACGTTTCCACCCAATTCAAAACCACTGGGAATAAAAACGTTTGTTCCAACAGTTTTCTACGTGATTTCGAAATACATAAGACAATTTATCTTATATTCTCAAAAGATTTGAATTGGGTCAAAGCGTACATAGCAACGCGTTAGCCGATTTGGTCTTTTGCTTAGCAAAGTTTCATAATTGAAGTACAAGCTCTTTTTTATTGAGTTAATTTGTTTCAGTAAATTCTGCCACCGAAGACGAAAATATAATGAATATCAAAGACCAAAATTTCCTTTTGGCCGTACGCGTGCAGTCGTCTTTCTCTCTA
The DNA here is from genome assembly GCA_949775045.1 of Metridium senile. Taxonomy (NCBI): domain Eukaryota; kingdom Metazoa; phylum Cnidaria; class Anthozoa; order Actiniaria; family Metridiidae; genus Metridium; species Metridium senile. Next base: position 34,269,142 of record OX459095.1, read on the forward strand.
TTTATTTGAAAGCATATTAAGCTCGGTGTATATGTTATTTGTATTCGTGAAGCTCCTTAGGATTTGAAAGAAAATTCAACGTCGAAGAAATATACCCTTTTTTATTCAAATTGTTGTTCAAACTATTTCACTAAAAATATAGTTTTGCTACTAGAGTACAAACTCGCTAAATAGTAAAAATAGTGCTTGTAAAACAATAGAAAACAATGGAATTAGAATACATTTGCACAATTTTGTTTGCTATTTTTTATGTTACTCTTTTACTACATCGAGGGGCTAAAATTCGAAACGTCAGTAGAGTAATTAAGTCATGTTTTACGATGTTAAAAATTTCATTTTATTATCTACCGTTTATTTCAAACACCGACGCAGCCTATATTAGTTTACTCGCTAGTTTCCATTTATTTTTTTCATGGATATATTGTTACTGATCACTCTTTTACCAATAAATAAGGGTCTTCTTGTACAGCTATGAAATCCTCGGAGCGCTTTACAAGAAAAAATTAGAAATAATATAAAAGTCGTGCAAAACAAGAAATGTTTTTTTTTTTTTTTTGAAAAAAGCTGAGTCACGAACTAAGGCTTGGTGCAATTAATTCTGCAAACACTCTTTGGCTAGAATTAATTATGCAGTCGGGAAGGATACTTATTCAAGTGCCTTAGAAGTGCTTTCTGTATTTACCATCTAGTTTAGTCCACTCGACCGTTTATCTTTGTATTAGCTACTAAACGAACTACATAATTCAACATTCATCATTCCCTTTCATTTATCCAGGTATACACCTATTTCTATTAACGATGATCATATCGAAATGGTTGAGCTGAGACTAATAGGAATTGTGGGAGTTCATTAAATTGCAAATGTACTAATATAATCACGCTAGAAGATTATAAATGCTTACTTCTCAGATACGATTCTGAGATACGATTCTGAGATTCTTCGACCGATTAGCTCAGTGGATAGAGCTTAGGATTACTGTGCGGAAGGTCTTGGTTCAAACCCCGGCCGGACCATTACTCAGAGTCTTTAAATAATTGAGAAGAAGTTGCTGCCTTTGTTTTTTTTTTAATCTACAAATGTTTACAACCTCACGTCCTCTCGGATAGCGACATAAAATGGAGGTCCCGTTTCTCTCTCTCTCTCAAAAAAAAAAAAAAAACCCAAAACTTAACCACATTGAGGGACGTAAAAGAACTTCGTGTTCAGACATGGGTTGTATGGTGGCAGCTTAATGCGCCTTGATACACCTTCAATTCGAACACGTTGAGTAAGCGCATTGAGCAGTTCTGGAAATGCGCTATATAAGAACTAGCCATTATTCAGCACCATTCAAGCGTGATTAAAACAATGCATTTGGGATTAAATGAGCTACCACAATTCCTATTCAGATCAACCATTTGCATTTTGGAAATTGTTTTTTTCTTCTTCACAAATTGGATCTTCAAAGTCAGGCAGTTCAGACCATTTACTTAATATTATTAGAAGCGGTAATATCATATACAAAACGGTAAATACCTTGGAACATTATGTTTATAAGAGCAAAACCCAATCAAAACCCAATACTCAGTCTCCCGCTCAGCAACGCGGTAGTTTCCAGTCCGAAATCCTTCTGTATTGTGAAGGACAACCAACGTTGAATTTAAAAATGGGTTTTGATAAAAAATAGCCTATTTATGTCTGAAAAAGAAAAGCAAATGCAGTAGTGAAGTTTGCTTGTAAAAGCAGGTATATCCGTGAAATAGGAATTGCTCAATAGTAAAAATAGTGCTAAAAAAAAAACAATAAAAAACATTCAATAGAATTAGCATACATTTGCACAATTTTGTTTGCTATTTTTTTAGTGATATATCTTACTCCTCGGAGTGCTTTACGAAAAATGATGGCAATACTATAAAAGTCGTGCAGTGCCAAACAGAAATGTTTTTTAAGAGTCACGAACTAAGGCTAGGTGCAATTAATTCTACAAACACTCTTTGGCTAGATTTAATCATGCCAGTCGGGAAGGATACTTATCCAAGTGCCTTAGAAGTGCTTTCTGTATTTACCATATAGTTTAGTCGTTTATCTTTGTATTAGCTACTAAACGAACTACATAATTCAACATTGATCATTCATACATACATACATATATATATACGCAAAGGGGTCTTACAATCTAATACCCTTTTTATCAAACTATTCTTCATATATATATATATATGAAGAATAGTTTGATAAAAAGGGTATTAGATTGTAAGACCCCTTTGCGTATAAAATGCCAGCACAATCAATTCATGCTAAAAAAAATATGTTACTGTGTTATTTGTCATGTTTTAACAATAAAATTGTATAGATTCAATGACCCTTTTTTTTCAAAACCCTTTTTTATCAAAATATTCTTCATATATATATCAATATTATACGGTAAATTGCATAAAAGATATACATATCTATATGCACTTTCTAAATAACTACTCACAACAGCCAAACTCTACTTAATAACTCAGCTAGGAAGTATATATATATATATACTTCCTAGCTGAGTTATTAAGTAGAGTTTGGCTGTTGTGAGTAGTTATTTAGAAAGTATAAGTTTTTTTTCCTTCAGGCAGTTCAGACCATTTACTTAATATTATTAGAAGCGGTAATATCATATACAAAACGGTAGAATAAAGTTGAAACCAATACACCAACTTGTACCTATGATAACTGTTTAATAAACGTTTCGGCTATTCTGCCTTCTTCAGCAAACTGAATGATTTGCGCGCGCTACACTCTATAAAACACAATTTCTAATTATAAATGACGAAAATAACAAACAAATTTAAAACTTAGGAAAATCTAACGGACAACCTAAAGATCGTGTGTATAAAGAAATATATGTAGTGTTTACAACATGAGCGGCCGTGTTGTATCGGCAGATACAATCGCAAGCCGAAGGCGCGCGATTGTATCGCCGATACAACACGGACGCGAATGTTGTAAACTACTTAAAAAATGTCTAGGTTAGCTCTTTCATATTTTACCAAAATTTTCAAGATTAAAATAAATTTTGCCGTAAAATTACCAGTTAAAACTTATGCAAATCAGGATATACAACACTAGTGTTGTATCAGATTTACAACACTCGTCATGGTCATGATTTCTTTTGAAAATGTCTCATTAATTATTCATGAATTTTTTAAATACATATACACACCACATGATAAATTATTCAATACAAACTTATAAGGCACGAAAGGGAGTGTCAGGGGCTGAGCCTCCTCAGTCTGATAATAGGTCACTTGTGTCCCAGGGTACTCCCTTTGTGTAATCTCACATTAAGTGAAATAACATTTTCATGAACAAAAACCAACATGACGGACAGAAGCGAAATGTGAATCTAAACTGATAGCCAGTCTGCAGAGGAAACGATAAGTACGGTCCGGGTTATTAATGGGCTCCTGGTTAAAATATGTCATGTGTGTACTTTTAAAGGTCTTCGCTCAAGAGGAAATTATGCAACGTTTCTTCACTAGGCTTTGCTTCTAGAAACAGGCTTAGCTACCAGGAACATCGCACAGTGGTTGAAATCAAAAACTTCTACAGTTTTTTCTAAATTATGCAACGTTTCTTTACTAGGCTTTGCTTCTAGAAACAGGCCTAGCTGCCAAGAACATCGCACAGCGGTCGAAATAAAAAACTTCTACAGTTTTTCTAAATTATGCGCACCTTAAAGGGGTAAAATTCAAAATGGACCACATTACGGGAGTACCACCTCTTTAACGTTTGTCCGCAGGCTATAGATTGAGACGTTAAAAAAGTGATTTCACATATAGATAGATTGTTATCATCCTTGGAGAGATATTTTGGATATGTCATGAAAATAGGCTGTTGCTAACTTTTCATGTCAAAAACAACATTTCAAGGAGATGAAGTGTTTTGTTTTTCGTTTTGTCATTTTTATTTACTATCTTCAAGATAGTTTATTCTTTAGTTTGACGTTTCCATTTCAATCCAATACTTAAAATTCTTCCTTATTAAACATTTCGTCCGTCTTACCTCCTTGAAATGTTGTTTTTGACGTGGAAAGTTAGCAAGATAGCGACTTTTCAAAGTTAGTAATCAGGGTAACCTTTATCACTTTCTGTTACTATTAACCTTGCAAGTAGCCATTTTGCGTGGTTTTCACAAATTAAGAGGAAAACAAAACCATAAAAACCGCAGTACCTTTTCATGTCAAAAACAAAGTTTCAAGGAGGTAAGACGGACGACAGGTTTATATCGGAAACGTCAAACTAAATAATATCCAAAGATGAAGTGGTTTGTTTTTCGTTTTGTTATTTTTATTTACCCCGTGAGGCAGATTTGCTTTCCAAAATTCCGTTGCTATGCGTTTCCAGGCACGTGACCATGTCCTACAAAGGGCCTATTGTTGCATTGTGCACTCGTCTAGTTTGGGCTCTGTCGAGTCGTATCGACACTCTACGTAGTTGCACTCTTTCTGTTTCTAATATTTCCTGGATAATACCCAAATAGAAGTAAATAGAAAAATAGCCGAAGGACTCAAAACTGAAATTTAGAAATTCTAACTTTTTTTACCAGTATTATGTATAAATTGCAGTTTTTACTTTAATGGCTAGAAAAAAAACGGAACTGGGATTGATATTAGAGAACTTATACTCGCCTTAAATAACAGTGAAGGATCAACCATTCAATAATTTAGACTTCTGAGTTTGATAGACTTGGTATTTAAGAAAAGTGTTGAACCGGATATTTTTATCGTTCTAAACCTGTAAAACTTGTTCGTCAAAAGTCCTGTTTTGTTGTTCTCGAAGAGAAGGGATGTCTATAGGAAAACAGGTTTCTAAATCATTATAAGCGACATGTTTTTGAAATTCTGACAATGTGATATAAAAATATATTGAAAAATCAATTTCATCATTCCTGCCGGCTGGAGTGGAATTGTTCCAAAGTAAAGATTGTTGTCTTCAAAAGAGGTAATAACATGTTCACCGAATTCCTTTACATAAAGAATTTTTCATTAGAAGCACAACAAATAAACGACGAATCAATAAAAAATTAATTCTTGATTCCGCAAACACTATATATAGAAATCTCTTTCACAATGCCTTACAAAATCAATTCTCTGAAAATGTGTTTGATCAATTATTCATTGGTATTCTAGGACATGAAAAAGTCAAATATAGTAAAAAAGAATCAATCAAATTAGCTGGAAGCTGTAAATAATAAATCTGTAACGTAAATTATTTGTTGTGGCCGACCAAATTAATTACTTCTTTCCTCAAAGCGGAGTAAAACTCAATTTTGATCTTCTCGGGATATGCTTGAGGTGTTATCATTAAATCTACATATGAGTTGTAAAATACACAAAAAACACAAAGAAAGAAATGCCAAAAGTCCGCCTTAGCTGTCATTTTCATCTGATTGTTTTCCCTTCTAAAGTTTGTGTATATAATATAAAAGGAAATCTCCTATATGAAAGAATTGCATGATTATATTAAAGCAATCATCAAATATGATATTAGATTAAAAAGATATGGAATTTACAGATGGTTGCTCAACATTTCAGTTTGTTATCTCTAAACAAAACACACAGTTCATCTTGACCAGAAGAAATGATTTTTGAAAAAATCCAATCAAGAAGTTAAGAAGCAGTGGAAAGGATGGAGGAAAGGTTGTATTAGGGTTAATTAAGTGTGTATAGGATCCGATGTAATGGCTATACATCGTGGCAATCATCATGAACTACGCGTTGATCCAAACATTATTTCAAGTGTTTGCTTTCATTATTTACTCTAGTCGTTCAATGAAAAAAATCATCATTTTAGATGACAACCCGTTTCCGTATTTTAACACGAAAAGATCTTCAAATATCAGTACCCGAAAAAACCCAATCTTACTGTCTTTAACAAGGTAATAAAGGCAAAAACTTAGATTCAGAGATTCTCGTTCTAAACCGTTTTCATTAGATATTCTGAGTAATCGAAAAAGCTTGATTACACCAAGATGCTAGTTAACCGCTGGTCAACTTGACAGAGTGTTAATCGATGACGTCAGAGCAGTGTCTTCTTTGTGGTTATGTAAAATAAACGTTCTGATCATAATATGATGATGAAATTTTTGATTTCTTAATAATATACATATGTGAAATGAATGAAGTGAAAAATTATTGTTGAGTTCTTGCGATGTGTTTTTTAAAACGCTGTGTGTAAGTTATAAAACCAATGCTATTTAATAGAGAATAGAAAATTCATTAATATATTTTGTAGAACATGCTTAATTTAAATACCAGAACTTTATCACAAACTTTAACGCCTTCTGTTACAAAACCAAACGTGTTCAATATTAAATTACGCATATTTTAACGAACCAAAGTTAGAGGAATGTCTTTTAAAATGCATGCGTTTTTTAATGCCACAGTATGATGACGAACTGATCTATAACAACGATATAGTTTATAAATAGAAGTTATTCGCTAATAAAGCCATTTTGCGGTGATATTTATGTTTCGATCTCAATGGTTTTTTCTTCAGGTGGAGAGCTATGTGGTTGATTCACACGAGCTATCAGCTGCACCACGCTTGCCCCAATCACGTGTACACGTAATGAAGATGGTATTCCAAAAACTATCTAAACTTGTTAGTGATTAAAACCAACAAAAAGTACAAAAATAACGTGCTTTTGCAAGCTTCGTATCGTATAATTTCAAGAATTCATTTTAGATTTTTTCCATTTTATATTTTACATATTTTGTTGTATTTGGAATTATATAGTTTGTAATCAAAACCAACCAAAAACGTACAAAAATAACTTGTGGTTTTACGACTAAAGCAAGCTTCTTTACATCGTATAATTTCAAGAATTCATTTTAGGCTTATAGCCTTATTTTCCATTTTGTATTTTCCATATCTTGTTGTATTTGGTACTATATAGTTTGTAATCAAAACCAACCAAAAAAGTACAAAAATAACGTGTGGTTTTATGACTAATCTTATAAGTATTCACGTCTAATTCTAAGAAATCATGTTTTTTTTCATTATGTTTGTATTTCTATATTTTATGTATATCTTCTATTATTAGGCTAGCTTGTGATTTAAATGAACACCGCGATAGCTTTATGGCTAGACATTGGTATTGAAATTAGTTTCTTTCGACGCGGAATATTTAATGGAATGTTTCTGTTTTATAATGAAATTAATGACGAAATGCTTAGTCCGAATTATTCTGTTCTTTCCTCTTTTCCGTTATTTGCTTTTTAAGGATTCTTAAAACACTGATGTTTTCCTCTTTTTCTACCTATCATAGAAATTAAAAATGGCGAAAATCTGTTTTTCCAAAACGTCTTCTTTTTTCAAAGAAAAGAAATTTTTTTGATGAGTGTTAAATAGAAAATCTGCAAAATAATTCGGTTTATAACGCGTTTTTTGTATTCAAAATACACGCTGTAAAATTGTAACGCCATCGGGTTTTTTTTCCAATCTCCAATTACTAACAGTGTTGAAATCTATGTGTTCAAAATAAGCTCCATAAAGTTTTACTTTCATCTTTTCCATCGTTTAATGAGTGAAAGAGTCAAAGAAGTTAAAGCCCGCTGATTCATTTTGTATTCATGTTTGCTTCAATAGCATGATTTCGCTGTATATTCTGTATTTTTTTCCATGAAATGTTTATTTAGGAAAATTAACCTTTCCAAAACATATAATATTCTTAAGTGCCCTGGCTTCAATCTAGTACAAATGAATGCACAAAGTTGTGTAAATGGCATCAGATAAGATATTAAGTATTTTTAATTACAAGTGTGAATAAGAGTTTGAAAAAGAAAGCTATCATCTTTTTCACTTCAAAATGAATATCTTTTTCTTGTGAATTTAAATTAGCCAGAGAAAATGGTTCCCTTTTAATAGATATATACAAGAGCATGAGTCGATATATGTAAGAGCATTAAGTGATGTTGAATGAAGCCATCTTGACCATGTCCGTTTCAAACAATTGTTCGGTATAACCAGGATCATGCGGTTGGCAAAACGCGTGGTTTACTATCCACTGAGATTTATATTGATTGATTTGCTAATAAAACGTCCATCCGTCGTCAAACAAATATCACATTTAACATATAGAACCTACATAGTTTAGGACCGGAATTGTTTGGACAATTAAGGCAAGGCAAGGCGAACACCTGCTTTCCCATAATCCACCTCGGGGAATGTCAATGATTAAAGCGACCTATATAATAGTGTGCGGACTTGAATCTCACTACGATCAACGAAAGCAGCCAAGCGAACACCATCTCAAGTAAGTCAATATTATATTGTGCCATTCCAATCTCGCTTTTTTCAACTTTACACATGACTTTACGAAGCCAATGACTTGGTCAAAGTCAAATGAAGAAAAAGAACAAAATCGTATGACTTTTTAAAAAGTCAAAACTCGCCGATATGAAATAACTGGGTTTTCTTCATACTTTGTTTTTGTGTCGTGTATAAAAGAACGTTTTCGTTAGCGGACATGAAGGCAGCAAACAGTATTGTGTTTTGCGCTAAAGAACAGCCCAAAAAACAGTACATAAAAGCAATTTCCGATTTACAGTTGAAATCTACTTCGACAGCTGATTCTGTTCAATAACAATGATAGCGCTATGGAATTTACACTTGTATCCCGCTGATGTTTGGACCAAATATTAAAAAATAACTACAAAGATCTTTTCATTGTAATTTATCGATGAAATATATTTTACAACAATCAACGGAAAAAGAGAGTTTTCCGTAAATTTTCTAATTTCGTGACTACAAGTTGAAGAGTTTTTTCGCGAAATATCAAATAAAAAAAAGCGGGAATCAGATCTATTTCATATGATTTCCCTCTCAGTACTAAGCTCCCCATGGTCAAAACGAATAAATAGGATCAATGTCATTCGCTAACAAACCTAGAAAAATCTACATTCTAAGCATAAAGCCTACGCAAGGACATACAAACGTTTAAGTAAATTCAAGATTATAATATCATTCTTAATAGGCTAAAGTAGGCATTAAAAATGTTGCGATGCGCATATGATTCCTTTGCCGTCATTTCGGTCATTTTTCTGACATATATAAATTTGTTGCTTAATTTTGTATATCAAACACTCTCAATCTAATGGGGTTTTAGGTAATAACCAACCCAAAGAGTTTGTTTAATTGCAACCAATATTTCTTAATCAATCTTAAAAGACATAAAGTCTGATTTTGACAAACGTTGTTTTACTTAAACTTATTCCGTCTGAATATGACAATCCGAAAGATCGGAGCGGCAGGCTCATTTTTGAAAGCCATTAAACTTTGTGTTAATAAACTGTGAAAACTACAGTTAATTGTTAGTTAATAATATTGAGGAATATCTTATTAATCTGTAGCGAACGAGGAATAGTTGTTTGGCTGAAGCAATAATAAATCTATACAAACGATCAAAATCGATATTTCACCGCAAAATGACGAATTACTTGCTCAGAGATTACATTACAACAATAATAATATGAAAAGAAAAACAGATGTTTCGTCGAAGCATCTTTTTGCGCAACAATCCGTCTTTGCTGAAAAAATCCACGTCATTTAATATCAATAAATAATCCTTTGGCCATGATGAATTTAAACAAACATTACTTATCCAGTTAAAGGATATGGTCCACTTCTGTCAAAAAAATATCATCATTGAAAGCCCACTGCAAAGTAGCTAATGCAAATTCACATCCATTGTGTGCTCTAAGAAGCTTCTTCTTAATACGATGATGTACTGGGTCTTTTAAGCTGAAAATTGCTGCTTCAGTCATATTCTTTAAAGAATTTAAATTGTGTTAAAACATGTTTTAAAACATATTTATAAACTTGTAATAAAATATTCATGTTTTTTTTTATTTAAACTTCAATTTTATTGAAATTCTGAACATTTATTTCTATTTGTATACTTATTTAGTTATGTATTCGTTCATTAATTCATTCATGATGAATTTTTTATCATAGTTTTATTTATGTATTTGTTCATGTAATCATTTATTTATTCACACATCAATTTGTTTATCTTTTCATTCATCCATTAATTCTTCCGTCCATACATTCATTTATTCATGGATTTATTTATTTATTTATTTACTCATTTATTTATTTATCCATTCACTCATCAACTAATTTATCCGCTCAATCAATCAATCATTCATTCATTCATTCATTCATTTATTTGTCCATCCATCCATTCATTCATCCATTCATTTTCTGGTTGTCCGATTCATTCTTTTGTCTATTATGACATGTGTTATCTAAGTGTTTTTTGAAATCCCCCATGGCAAAGTATTCAAACGCGCCCACAATAATTCAATTCTACTGTTCTAACCCGACTTTATTAAAAGTGCTCTTTTTTTACAGATAAAGGATTGAACTCCAAGTGTCTGCTCCGAAATAAAGGTAATCTTTTTATCTGTATTATTGTGTACATAAGAGGTCCATAATTTAATCTACGTTAGCTAAATAATTGACAAATACGAACAAATTGAGATTGGCATATTAATTAAAAAGTGGTGCCTACACAGTGGACTACATCAAGGTTAATTATTCATCCAGTGAGTTATTGCTTGGGGGCACATTTTAATCAACGTTGGCTGAAAACACAAGTCTTGGTTTTTTTAACGTGCGTTGTTCCCGGGGGTTGGAGAAGAGGGGGAGGGGGGTGGTTTGCGTAGAAGTATTGGGTATGCTCGCCGTATCTCTTTGGTGTAAAAAAAAATCCCTTCGATTTGGTGTTGTTTAGAGTATTGAATTTCGAATAGGACATTTCTTGTTATGTCTTAGGGCATCGGGAAATATTTTGCACATACGTATAGCTGCATTTGTTTTTCGTGTCACGCCCATTGGTGACATGGGGCTGGACATGTCTACCTATGCAAAGTTACTCTGCTTAACTGTATAGTATTTCTGTATTATAAGTGGACCACAAGCTATCAGCTTTGGCTCAAGTAATTCTTTTAAACAATGAAAATTTTTGGGGGACAGTTTTTGTTCAGGTATAAATTTCATTTCTTTTCTTTTCTTCTTCTTTTCTTTTAATTATTTTTAGTTATCAAGTTATTAAAATTTGATTAACTGCGGACACGCTTGCAGTTCTCGGCTTACAGCCATTTTACTCCAACTTTTAATAGTTGTAAAAAGAACTGTATGTTTTAGCACTCAAGTAATAACATAAACATAAATATCGCCCTCTTTTCTCTCAATATGGTGAAATGATGTCCCTAATATCGAAAAGAACTGTACTTTTCGACTTTAAAAGTATCATTCTGTTCCTTAGAAACATTATTACAGTGAGGAAACTCGAACCGTGAACACTGTGAGCTTTTTTGTTACTATTTTTTTAAACCTTCATTCAATGAGCAAATAAATTAGAAATATCATTAATTATGAACACTTGTATTTAAACTCATTGCTTCATTTTCAGAGGTTTTGAAGCAGTAGAAGGTTCAGTAAATAATAACAGGAAAAACTTCAAGTATCCACGGTTATTTTATCCTCAATAAAAAAGGTTTGCCGTTTTCCTAAAAAGACGAGGAATTAATAGACAGTTAGTTAACTCCTAAGGAATACCGCATGGAAAAAATACGAAAAGACGCGGTTTTGTATATGAATAGGGATAGGCTCTTCTCTTTTCTATACCCCCCCCTAAAAAAATAAAAAAATACCATGAAATGTCGCAATTTCAATTTCAGTTTTAATCAATACGCTAAAATTATATGCCCAATTGTCGATTTTTACCCTTGGGAGGTGCTAAGAGCGTACCCGATACTACCGTGTGGGACTGGGATCTAAACAGAATACACCATAGTTTTACTTACTGTTTACATAACGTAATTGTAATTTACTCTAGTTGATTACTTTACCTAATAAGATTACTGACATTTCTACTTAGAGTTCTAAGAATTACAGCTTTTTTGTAGTTAATCCATATTAGCACTAATAGGCTATAGAGCTGGCGCTTTGATGGCACGATACTTGAGCGGTTTTTACAGCAATATTGTCCCTTAGGGGGCTTCCTGTGTTAAAGTGGTAGGTCGATTTAAAAGAACCCCTCAAAAGTACGCTTGAGGTAAAAGAACTCTTAAGTTTAAGCCATGTTGATTCCAACCCTTAAAAGGTACGACTGTGCGATGTCAGTTAAGTTTAAATTTAGTAATAAAGAGAAGTTAAAATGACCCTTACAGGTACGAAGTCATTTACGAAATGTCCTCAGTTTGAACCTTTCCTGTGTACCTAGATCTCTGTAGGTACGAACATATCCACCGTACACCCGAACCCGCCTCAATTCGATTCTCCCCCGGCGTTATACACCCGTTTTTTATAAAAGGTCAATATCCCCTTTTTAAAAAAAACAACTTAGTTGCAAGAATGTTGTCACATGAAAAAAGTACATTAGAAATTTGGTTAGAAAGGAAAAAACAGTTCAGCTTAAGTGATCTTCTTTTGTCTTTTTTAATTAATTCCTTCCCCACTAATTACAAAAGTCAGGACAACATTCTTGCAATAAGTAGGTGTCTATAAATTCATTTTTCAAAAAACGTTGATGGTTTGAGACAAAGAATCTAGCTGCAAATTTTTATATTCTGAATGCCGAACGATGTAGAATATTGTAGTATAAAATTGAATTATAAATTATGGGTTTCGTGTTTGGAAATACGCGTTTTTGATGCAAAAGTAGCAACTGTAGATCCAGATTCAGATTAGGATGTCACTCCCGTCAGCTTTCTAGAAACAGGTATATAGCAACTTGTATTTATCAACTCAGATTACAGACACACGAGAAAAATATCATTTCTCATGTATCTGTATTTCACCAAACGCATTTTCAATTCTTTTTTTTGGCGGATTGTTTATTTTTAGGGATTGTTATCCGTAATTTTTTTAAATAATTTCTTAAATGGACAGAAATATTATTCCTTTTGTGATTACATAAATGGAAAATTCTAAAATACTGTTAATACCGTAATACTGTTAGTACTCTGGCAACGGCTTAAGTTAAGAACTTGATTGTCCGAGACATTATATCCTGTTCACACGAGAATTAGAGTCTTCGTCATACTGTAATAAGCATAATTTGCTTGATTAAACTATACATGCAGTAACAATACTTAGGCTGTAATTCATTTAAACAATTTTTGTTATCCTTCATTCTCTCATTTATTCGTTCGTCCATTCGTTCGTTCATTCATTCATTTTATTATTTCATTATTTACCTTTCATTAATGAATTAATTTATACATATATTTCATAATTTTATGTTACATTCATTTCCTAATTTCATTATTTATGTTTTTATTAATCCATCAGTCTTTCATGCATTTTATTGTTTCATTATTTACTTTTCATAATTCATTCGTTCATTTATTCATTTCATTCATTATTTCCCTTTAACTCATTCATTAATTCATTGATTCGTTCATTAATTCATTGATTAATTTCATGATTTATTCCGTTGTCTATTTTTTCATTCATTCTCAGTTCATCCATTCATTCATCAATCCATTCAATCATTCATTTATCTATTTATATATATTTTATTCAAAGGTTTATCATATATTCTCTTACTGTCATGCTTTTATACGTTTGCCTGATGATGGCGTCAGTAAGACTCCGAAACGTCGTGAAATAAAACGTTTTTGTATTAGTTTCATTATACTTTGCTTTACTAAATCATTATCTATTTATTGTCGTACATATTTTCATTTACACGGTTTTCCATTCTATTTCCATCTTAATAGAAGTTTCGCTATATACGATGCCTGATGAGTTTTCAGAAGAACATAAATGGTTATCTAATCGCATGTTCACATCTCATTCTGCATAAGTAATTTTATAGACTAAAATGCAGACTTCATTTGTGGCCTATAGCTGCCAATTGACAAGACACTGATGCTGAGATAACGTTTTTCGAGATAAGTGTAAAAACTGGAAACATAGCTGGATAATTCATAATTTGAATTCGAAATGTCAGCTAACTGTAACACTACATTTTTGACAGTTAAGTCGGTTCAATAGAGCAATCATTGCGAAAGCCAAATCTTTAGGGGGAGGGGAGGTGTGGGTTGTGTAGGGACACTAAGGGTTTTGAAATTAGTATTGTCGAATTTAATTAACCGGGCTTCCTGTGGAGCCCCCCCCCCCCCCCCCCCCCCCCTACTTATTGCCTCTCCTTATTGCTGGGTCCTTCTTCGCCCCTGATTAGATTTGATAGCTAACTAAATATATAGTAGACATTATATCAAAGGCGAAAGTTTCCAAAACAAATCAAATCAGTTGTAACTGAAGAAATAGTTGTAATCAAACGTCTTTCAATGTAAGAAAATGGTTCGTTTATAATCGTCGTATCAAATCGTCGTATATACACCTATTTCAATAATCGTTGTCGCAGCCGAAGCTACGGTCTACACTCTGAAGCCTGCAAAGGATGTCGGTTATATGGACTCAATTTGTGATTTATTGCACGTTTTTTAAAGAAATATTTGTATTTATATCTACTACAACAACATCTCGTTTTGGTCATATAACACAAACGTGTACAACCAAAATATGCTATGAATATATCGATAACAAAAGAAGGAAATACCGACATCCTTTGCAGGCTTCAGAGTGTGGACTGTGGCTATGTTTGCGACAACGATTATTGAAATAGGTGTATATATATGACCTACGCTGTCCACAACATCTGTCTACAACATTGTCGGATATAGATTAACAGTCGACAGAAGATTTAACTCAATTATACGTTTCTGCAGTCGAAACGTCGCCGTCTTAACCAACGATATCTAGTGTGAGACAAACGAATTTGTCTACAACGGATATTTTTTAACATTTTATTGTCTTTCAATATTTTTAAAGCAGTTAAATGGTAAATAGTAAAAGATACCCAATACTTTTATCCCTGAGGTCCCCTCTAGGGCGCTATAATGCACGGACTCAAATTAAGAACGAAAATTGTTAAAGCAGGGTGAATTTTCAACTATAGCTAGTGGGTCCTAGGCTGTCTCTCACATACACTCCACACACCATTCTATATTTACAAGCACACTAGATTCAAACTCACATGTTGATTTTAAAGAAAAAACCGGAGAGCTCGGAAAACATCCCTCGTAGCATGAGAGAGAACAACACATCAAACAACTTCACTTGTTGTCTGAGCTGGGAACCAAACCCAGTTAACAGTGGTAAAAGGCCACCCCCCTCACCGCTAGGCCACCCATATCATGCCTTGCTTATTCTAACCCAGTTAACAGTGGTAAAAGGCCACCGCTCTTACCGCTCTCAGCCAGTTAATTTACGACATACGAGTCGCCCTTTCCGTTGATTAAAAGTAGGTTAATGTTTTGCCCCCTGTAAGATCCTTTCAGTTTTCTTATCACTCTTGATATAGATCTAAAATACCTGAATAAATTACTTTGATAACAGTAATAGTCAGTGACTTACATCAAAGGAATTAAAATGGCATATCAAATGAAAGGATAATAATTAAGTCGGTCGCCAGATATTATTTCTCGCTCCTCCTATATTAATTTTTATCATTGTCGATGGCAAATTCTTAAACTCATGAATAATTAATGAAGAGAAAACACTGTAGTGGAATTTTTAATATACAAATGTGAAACTATTTATGCCATAAAATAGCTAGAAGTTATACAATAATTTTACAATACATACAATATATTTCACTGTTCTTCAAGGTATTATATCCGGCGCAATGCGAACAAGTTTGACCATTTTTAATACATTCGCAATACACCCTTTCCGAGAAACTTTGTCACCCATGAAGTGAAAAGCCTACAAGCTAGTAGCGCAGGGGACTATGGGTAACCTATGTATACTTAATTAGGACACAGGGATTTTATGACCACATTGCTACACTTGTCAATGTGTTATTGAAAAATTGTTGACTTATCAAACAACAAGAAAGGCGTTCCGAATGCACATTTAGTTTCTGAACTGATCCATGATCCTTTGCGCCACAAGCTTGTGTGCTTTTCACGGGTGACAAACTTTCTCGGAAAGGGTGTATATATAACCCCTTGTTAAACAAGCTTCCAAATGCCTTCTTTGGTGCAACAAGACAGCTGCTAATGGATGTGTGACAGTATCTAGTGCAAAGAGAAATTTTGAATACATTAGAAGCAAGTGATAATACTTTTGCACTTTGCACTGTAAACTATCATTTTGTGTGGTGTTTTGTGTGGTATTATTATTATTATTATTATTATTATTATATTATTATCATATTGTATATGTATAGTACTAGTTTTTTTATATACATAATTTTCCTCGATTCCTTTTGTTGAACTGTATTTGTATTTTTACTATTTTTATGCATCTAATGTTATAACGATTTTAGATACATTATGTAATTTTATATAAATTTCATTGAAAAGAAAAGGAAAAAGAAAAAAGAATATTATCCTAGGGTGGCATGTGTGGCCTAGCGGTGAGAGTGCTGGCCTCTCACCGCTGTGGTCCAGGTTCGAGTCCCGGCTCGGACATGGATTATACTATTATATGTGAGTTGAGTTTGTTTGATGTGTTCTTCTCTCCTATGTCACGAGGGTTTTTCTCCGGGTTATCCGGTTCTACTCCCTCCGAAAAAATAAACATATGAGCAGAGTTGTGTGCAAAATATGTAGAGGTAGTGAGTGTGTGTCTGAGTCTCCCCCATTAGTAGGGCACACGTGTCCAGCATTATTATTATTATTATTATTATTATTATTATTATTATTATTATTATTATTATTATTATTATTATTATTATTATTATTATTATTATTATTATTATTATCATTATTATTATACATTTCAATTTATTATAATTTATTTCATTTTTAGATGAAAACTACATTCCTTGCTATCCTATTTACCTTGGTTTTTGTACTAGTTCAAAATGGAAGCGCATACGAAGAAAACTATTGCCAAGATGTATGCTTCGAGAGGCAGCAAGAATGCATGTTCAACGCTCAATCTTGCTTTAACCCGGCCAGCTGTAGGAAATGTGTTACAGGAAGTTTCACTCCATGCTTCACAAAATGCTTGAAAGCTCGCAAAAGAAGTCTTCGAACCTTATTTGGTAGCAATGACGACAACTAATAATTAACACTCGATGTAACAGTGATATTTCCATTGTTTATATATTTGTTAATTTCTTAAATGCTATTTTAGTTATTTATTATTTAACACTGTCAAAAAATAAAGCAGCTGCTCCAAATACTATTGTCTCTATTATACGTTTATTGTCAGTGCTGTTGTCCAATAGGCTACTTGCACTTAGAGGTCACGTGACTCTACATATCCACCTTATACCCCTATATTTCAAAAATCGTTGTCGCAGCCGAAGCTACAGTCCACACTCTGAAGCCCGCAAAGGAGGTCGGTATTTCTTCTCTTGTTATCGATCCATTCATAGCATATTTTGGATGGACGTGTTTGTGTTGTATGACCATAACACTGTTACAGTCGTAGATGATGAAACACTTATTTCTTTAAAAAATGTGTTATAAATCACAAATTATGTTCATAACACCGACAACCTTTGCAGGCTTCAGAGTGTGGACTGTAGCTGCGGCTGCGACAACGATTTTTGAAATAGGTGTATAAAGCAGTTAAATGAAAGTGCACTCCAGAAATGGAAACAGAAACTCAGATAGAGCGAAGACACTTAAACTATTAAATAAAAATAAATAAAAGGAAACAATACCTCATTATAACTTTAATTATCTTAGATAGTGACTAATAGTCACTAAATATGAGCAGAAGCAATAACACAGTAATATAACACAGAAGCAATTTGATTATATTTCATGGATATATTGTTTACAACAGTCTTCCCCAATTCAATTATACTCTAGTTTCACGTAGCACCGCTGTTTTATTTGACAGAAGGCGCATTTGTACAGGCTAAGCCTCGATTTGTTGTTAAGGCATTCATAAATTCTTAACAAAGCATGCAAATAGGAACATTGGATCAGTATCGGATAAACAGTCACTAGGAAATATCACACAGCAGCAATTCTATTCTATTTCATGGATATAGTGTTTTCGCAATATATTGAAATCTTACAAAATGAATTTAATTTAATCATAAATTATTATTTAGAAATATAGCTTGGCTAACGCATCAGCGAGAATTAACTTGAAATTCGCCCTTCTGTTACCGGAAGTAAGAAAATATTGAGCATCTGAAAATCTCGCGACCCAGATTCTGAGCTTTCTGGTTTGTCCCTTACCAGAGCCTTTGATTTTTCGTTAGAAAGCTGAGGATTCTAGTTGCAAGAATGAGGAGGCCCACAATTTAGCACGCAATATTACCACTGGAAGCCCACAATTTAATACGTGATACTACCTATACCGGCACAGGAAGTCCACAGTATGATACGCGATACTACCGACACAGGAAGTCCACAGTATGATACGCGACACTACCGGCACAGGGAGCCCACAGTTTGTTACGCCATACTACCGGCACAGGAATCCCACAGTTTGATACGCCATACTACCAACACAGGAAGTCCACAATTTGATACGCCATACTACCGACACAGGAAGTCCACAATTTGATACGCCATACTACCGACACAGGAAGTCCACAATTTGATACGCCATACCACCGACACAGGAAGTCCACAATTTGATACGCCATACTACCGGCACAGGAAGCCTACAGTTTGATACACCATACTTCCGGCACAGGAATCACACAGTTTGATACGCGATCCTACTGCCACAGGAAGCCCACAGTTTGATAAGCGATCCTATCGGCCCAGTAAGACCACAATTCAAGACGCGATAATACCGGCAAAGGAAGCCCACAGTTTGATACGTGATACTTCAGAGTGACTGTCAGGAAGAACCAGACAAATTCGAAATATCGTGGCAAAAGTCGATTCATCGATTTTGTTCATATTTTGTAGTTCGATACCCTATCATGTTGTAAGAACTCCTTTGAACTTAGTTTTTAAAAATTTGTTTTCGTTTGGGAGAAATTTGAATTATTATGCGAGAAGGCAAATATGCTAATTCGAAGACTCTGAAATAGAGACCACTCGGCGATCTCGTGCACAAAATACAAACAATATTTAACCTTAAAAACCTAATAATCTTTAAATATGCTATCTCTATATGCCTCATAGCGTATTTCAGACTTGTAGCTTTAACGATGAATATTTGGCAGAATTTTGTTCAGGATACAGTTTTCATGAGCTAAAAAATACCCTCAAAACAGCCGCGAATTAAACTATGTTCAATATAACGGAATAGTTTGATATTCACTGTGTGTGAAGTTAAGATAATTTCTTAAAACACTGCCGAAAAAAATTGCTAGGTTTTTATGTTTTGAAGTTGTTACAGTCGATCTAAGTTGCCTAAATTGGCTGTTTTTTTACGATCATTTTTGCATAATTAGCAACGATAATGAGCGTCAAAACAATAATGTAATATTTTGATTTCGTATTCTACACATTTGCTATAGCTGCCATGATTATAACGTGCTTACATCCACAAAGCATTCATGTATGTATAAAAGCAGCTCTAATAATTAGAAAAATGTTTGTTCAAATTTATACAAATGATTTTTGTGATCATAAATCAAAAGAACAGTAAATCTCCTATAGACCCTTTCATAAGTCCCTAAGTGTTGTGTTTTCCGCCGTTGACGTCCAATTTAATATTATTTTTGTTGAAATTTGTACAATATTCAAGAAATTGAGTTGTACCTCTAATAAACGGTCACCCTAGGGACTTTTCAAAGTGGCCGCTCAATAGATGTTGGCCGATGAATAAAGGTTCGGCATAAATCTACATATAAAGGGGTGGAAATGGCAGGGTACGTTACTTATCGGTTATTTTAATAAATCTGCGTCTTTTAAATAAAAGAAAATGCATTAATTTTGAGCATTGCTCTTTAGACTTTCTCAAAGTCCGTTTTTTTTCGTATTGGTTTCTCTCGTTTCTCTCGTTTATCTCTCGTTTATCTAGTCGTTTAGCGACTCGGCAAAATAAAGAGTGTATAGTCGACTTGTAGCAAGTCTGCCAAATATTGCAATTAGAAAGTGCATTATTTGTTTATATAAGCATCGCTTTATTGCTAAAATAACGTACTACTCAAACCTGTGTTTCGCTTCTTACAAAAGATATAAAATAAAACATTTATACTGGAGTTTTTATCAGAAATAAGATCGGTCATTATCTTGTAAATTTCATTTTGTAGACTTTAAAGATGGGATAATAGACAATCTGCTCTCAAAGAACAACTACCGGTATATCTATCTTCTATCCAAAAACACTACTACTATTCTATTCTACTATTATATAATTTTGCTATATTGAAGGATTTGTGTTGTGAGTCTCATGCATTATATAATATTTTTTTATGACTTCTATCAGATTCATTTTAGTATTTCAAAGGGCAGTATCTAAAAGTCTTGCCATATCTATTTTTAGTAACACTCGCACGAGGATATAATTGGCTTTGTATAAACAAAACGATCCGGATCAAAACCCGGAAAATACATGCATGATTTATATCGAGTTGGAATAAATATTGTTCTAACTACAATAAGGAATACAAATTGACTCATTGCTGATGTTAAATATGGTTAATACAAGATTGTTGCAAATAGTATTATTGTTTTGACGCTCATTATCGTTGCTAATTATGCAAAAATGATCGTAAAAAAAACAGCCAATTTAGGCAACTTAGATCGACTGTAACAACTTCAAAACATAAAAACCTAGCAATTTTTTTCGGCAGTGTTTAAGAAATTATCTTAACTTCACACACAGTGAATATCAAACTATTCCGTTATATTGAACATAGTTTAATTCGCGGCTGTTTTGAGGGTATTTTTTAGCTCATGAAAACTGTATCCTGAACAAAATTCTGCCAAATATTCATCGTTAAAGCTACAAGTCTGAAATACGCTATGAGGCATATAGAGATAGCATATTTAAAGATTATTAGGTTTTTAAGGTTAAATATTGTTTGTATTTTGTGCACGAGATCGCCGAGTGGTCTCTATTTCAGAGTCTTCGAATTAGCATATTTGCCTTCTCGCATAATAATTCAAATTTCTCCCAAACGAAAACAAATTTTTAAAAACTAAGTTCAAAGGAGTTCTTACAACATGATAGGGTATCGAACTACAAAATATGAACAAAATCGATGAATCGACTTTTGCCACGATATGTCTGGTTCTTACTGACAGTCACTCTTCAAAGCCTTGCATGAATTTTCTCTAAATATTATTAAGGAATTGGTTATTCGAAAGCAATAACTTTAGATTTAACGTTTGTATTCGGCGTTACAGAAACATCAATTTAAACCTCAATTCTTCCTAGCTTTTACCTACGTCATCATCAAATTCAAAAGCGTAAGTTCGCATATTATAATTAACTAGACGCTCTATGAGCGTGAAGTCGGGCTAGTCATACAATCAACACAGGAGGCTAAACAATTATGCGATTTTTTTCAGCAAATTATGTACTATTTGTTGGCAAATAAAGCGCCAAAACGTTATGAGTCGATTATAGCAAAAAAGTTTCATGGAAATTAACAAAGTAAGTAAGTCAACAAAACAACTTACTGACTGACCTGCTACGATTTTAAGTGGTTTATTTTTCTTTTAGAAACTCATTTGTATGTTTTTTAAGTTTACTTGAAAACTCAGCAAAGAAAGACTTTTGCCGCCAAAAAATCGATATTTTCTTTCCTAAGCTGTGATTGGCAATCTTTTATCCAATCATGGCGCGTGTTATATGTAGAACTAGAGCATAGGCCCAAACAACCACCAGCATGTAACGCCTTGTTGATTTTCGATATCGTTGTTCCTTTGCAAAGAAAAATCGATGGATTTTTGCTGTGAAAATGTAAAATGTATGGCGAAAAGGATTACATGCATCTTCTGTGGTAAGAAAAAACATAGTTTATTGATGTATTGATGAAAATTTGCGAAAATTATGCGTCATTATGCGCTTTTTTCAAGATTATGTTGCATCGGCGCATAATTTAATTTCGGGAGCCCTGTAGAATGAACATTCCACGTGACTTTGCATAAAGGAGCGGTATCGATGGAGTATCAAATATCTGATATTTCTTAGATATTTTATTGTGTATCTAATATCATAGCTATAATCTAGAATATCGATAGCGTATTGATCTTGGATAATTATCGGATATTTCCAAGTTAACCAAATATGCATTTTAATGTTTGATAGTTAAATAGATAATATCGATAGCGTATTGATATTGGATAATTATCAGATATTTCCAAGTTAACCAAATATATCTAGTGACGCATCTAATAGACATATTATCGGATATTATCGGATAATATCGCAATATCAAGGGGTTCAGAAAGAGAGAAGAGACATATCTAGTGACGTATCTAATAGATATATTAGAGAATATTAGAGGATAATATCGCAATATCAAGGGGTTCAGAGAGAGAGAGAAGAGAGAGGGGGGGGGGGGGGTTACTCCCCTATATTTGCTATACGGGTATGAGGGTATGGTTTTTCGGCTTTTAAGTCTGGGCTAGGGTATCTTTTTTTACAATTTGTCTGGGGTAGGGTAAGGTTTTTGTCTGGGATAGGGTATCTTTCTGTTGTTTTAGCCTGCTAGGCTACATTTTCTGCCGGCACAAAAAAAGATTTAAATTCCATTAAACAATTGGCAAATATAATCGTTTTTTGCGTTTTTTGCGTTTTTTTAGTCTGGGATAGGGTGTACAATTCTTAGGTTTAGTCTGGGGTAGGGTATGTGAAATCAAAATTCTAGGTCTGGTATAGGGTCAGGGTTTTGAGGACCCGGCCAGGCGGTACACCCCCACCCAAGTTGGGGTGGTAGTACCCCCCCCCCCCCTTCCCCGGGGGTTCAGAGAAAGACAAGAGACATACCTAGTGATGTATCTAATAGACATATTAGAGGATATTATCGGATAATATCGCAATATCAAGGGGCTCAGAGAGAGAGAAGAGACATATCTAGTGATGTATCTAATAGATATATTAGAGGATATTATCGGATAATATCGCAATATCAAGGGGTTCAGGGAGAGAGAAGAGACATATCTAGTGACGTATCTAATAGATATATTAGAGGATATTATCGGATAATATCGCAATATCAAGGGGCTCAGAGAGAGAGAAGAGACATATCTAGTGATGTATCTAATAGACATATTAGAGGATATTATCGGATAATATCGCAATATCAAGGGGTTCAGAGAGAGAGAAGAGACATATCTAGTGATGTATAGATGTATAGAAGATAATATGAAGTATTATCGAATAAGATGTCTAATTAGATGTCCATATCGGATAATATCATTATCTTAATATCAGATATTCGATATTCCGTCGATATCGCGCCTAAGTCTGACTTTGGGTTTCCTTTGTCTCCAAAGCATCATGGGGGACTATACGCGACATGACAGATAGATAGATAGATAGACAGATAGACTAAAAGGTAAACCTAGAGTCGGGCCCTCTAGCCCGACTAATAAATTTAATGTTTCTCAATATAGTTAAGCCTTCATTTAAAAATAATATGGACGAAAAAACTGGGACGCAAGCCATCTCTGTGTTCCAATAAAGAGCACAAACATGGCGGACGAAAATTCAAAGGCTTAAGATGAAGTAATAATCAATATTTTGCTTAAATAATCCAACAATGCCTTGAGACAATTTGAAAGTAGTTCGTCTGAGAACTTAAGCCCTCAATATTATATAGCAGCAGCATGCTTACGCTAAATATGGAGTCTAGAAATCGTATGGATAGTTTATACCCAGAAAATCGCTCAAAATTGTCACAAATGTCGAGTAGTCAAAGGGTTAATATGCTAGTCGTTTTGACTTGTTTTATTAGTTTTTACAGACTTAATTTCTCTATTTTACTTTACAATTTTTATCCTTAATTCCTTTCCCATAATTTAATTGTGAAGCGCATGCGTATACATTTAACAAATAGAACAGTCTTTTCCGTGCTCTGTTCAGTTATAAAGCACGATGAAAGAGACGAGAGCACGAAAGAAGTGATGGGAGAAGCACGAGCTTAAAGCGAGAAATGCCTTGAGACAATTCTTATCATATATTTGCTCATTTTTTTAAAGCTTAAATCACTTTAATTTCACGCTTTTTATCGATAAAGTTACTGATTCTTTTTCAAAATTCTTCCTACTAACATTCGTGTGAGTTCTCGAGCGCTGATTGGTTGCCGTCTTGGTTTCCTATAGTTTCGGTTTCCTATAACACTGTCACGCCACGCTACAGTCGTGCGAATGAAATTCAATCGATGCAAAAGGGACTGCAAAAGGCCGATAAAAACAAGATTATATGAGTAAACGATGAATGGAAATTACTTTTCTGTAAGTAAAAAATTGTAGCATGTGTGTTTTAAATTTATGCCGTTTTGCAGTCCTTTTGACAAATTTTCGCCAACAATCGTCCCAGCGAACCGTTTGCTGAAACCGATAGTAATCTTATTTTCAGCAAAAACATGCTCAAAGTTGTTTTGGTTAGAGAATGTAATATTTATGGATCGTTTGAAAAGCTATGCATTTTGTAGAAATTTTGAACTCCTCAAGTTTGGTGTCATTTTAAATTTGGCCGGTTTTGAGTCCTATTTTGTGATTTTTTAAAGACTTTTTGGTTGTATTTTACGTTCTTTCCTTTTCAAACTTCACTTTGCTTTCTAAATATAAACAATAGATTGTATTTCTGTGTGAAAAAATAGGCTGATTCTCAGTATTTCCTGATTAAAAACATCTCATTTTAGTGTTTTGTTTTCTAATTTTGCCAAATCTTGAAACGGAAATCGAGTTCGGTGCGTGACAGAGATTCGTCATGATGTCGTCACAACTGTGCTCCGTTCACCTATAAAGCACAGCGCTCGACCAATCACACCGCGCGTAGTATCTCAAATATATAATAAATCCACATGGAGGTATCTTTTGCTTTCATTTTCAATAGCCGTGCATAAGGTAGGAGGAGAAGATCCTTATGTGGTGTTCGTCTTGGATAGGGAAATGTTTCTCGATACAAAAGTACACAGTGCACAGCCATTTGCGCAAATTTGATAATGACACCACGGGATTTGCGGTAGATAAAAAATACACGCAACCGCTCTATACCGGATAGCTATGGAACCAAGAAAAATATCTGGTACGTTTAGCAGGGGGTTTCGGTTTATTAAGATCTTTTTTGCAGCCAGCTTTTGGAAAATTTAGTACCCAAAGATATGTCTGGTTTAGTACGAAACCCGGTTAATTACATAATTGTCAATGAAATACCTATATTTCTCTGTTTCAAAAATTTGATATCTTCACATGTGAAAGTAGCATCACTATGGTAACACAGCTTTACGGAAATTTCTGTTCTCAAAAAAAGTTTTATTTTATTTTCATTGCTTATTATATAATAAACAGAACATTACATGGAGATACAAATTTAATCTTCTCGTATTGAAAAAAGATCATTTGAACATTCGAAGATAAAATTCGTATCTCCGCGTGCCCATGTAATCTCCTCTGTTTATTGAAGGTCTGGTGTCACGTTATTTGAACGGCTGTTTTCGCGTTTTCTTAAGGATACATATGTTCTACATTCAATTTCTTCTCATGGTTGATTGGTTTAATAGGCACGGAATATTGCTGGCTTTGATATATAAACCATACATCGTATAAAGACATTTAGTGACATAAGTTACAGGATAAAAGTTTAAAGCCATTTTGATGCTTGGTTCCCGAGTTATGGAGGTTGAATTTGTGTCACGCAATACCGTCTGGTGTATCCGAATAAGTATTAAAATTGAAAATATTTTACCAAATTGAAATATTGTGCCTTAAAATCTCCATTTCAAACATATTTCAATAAAATAGAATCAAAATTATTAAATATTACGTCATATTAAGCCTTTGAAGTTTAAGTTGGTCCGCCATGTTTGTGCGCGTCATGTTTGCTCGCCCATAACGCCGCAACCAAATGAAACAACCTTGAAACTTGACCATTATATGTTTTCTTGAACGCTTTACAAGATTATGAAACTTTAAGTTTATAATAATGCGAATTAATTTACGCTTTTACATGTGATGTTGACGACAATCAGCTTGAGGCTAACTAGACAACTTCCCAGCTAACGTACCCCCAAGGATCTAATACTATTCTTCGTTTGCAAGTGACGTCATCACCAAACCGAAATATTTTTTGTATCTCGTATTAAAACATGCACTATATATGTTATAGTTTGCTGTTTTAAAAATACATTTCTAAAGTTTGGGTTTATAAAAGTCTTTGGTTCCCGAGATATTCAAGTTAGAATTGTGTCACGCAATGTCAGTCATTTATCCGAATCGGGCGATAAAAATCAAGAATAATTTGTGCTTTTAAAAAAAAAATTGGTTCGGAAAGACTTTTAACATCTAATTCAAGTATATTTTAACGAAATCTTTTAAAAATGATTCAGTTTCCCTTCATATTAGACCTTTGAAGTTTTGTCCGCCATCTTGGTGAATATGAGATGTCCTCCAGCATGGCCGCTCCATACATTCTTACCAAATATCGCGCAACTTTGATTTCGAATAATTTTGCATCCAAATACTCTACAGATTCAAAAATCGGTCAAAATACTCAGTTTTGAATGCTCTAAAAGAATATGAATGTCATTTTTCAATACGACTTAGAATTAAGCTATTGAAATTTGAGATCGGCAGAAATTGGCTTATTATGTCCCGATTATCACGTGGTTGCAAACGAAAAATACTAGCTACTATACCTTGTAATATATTTTGTATATTATATTTTATGTAATACAAAAACTAACGCAAGTAAGTTTGATTGAATCCATTTTCTCGACGTTTCAACACCGTCAAGCGTCATTTTCAAGAGTACAATAATATTCAAAATTAGGGTGTCTTATAGTAGTAGAAAGTCCCATGATAATAGTGTTGACATAATTAACTAAGTTTGATTGAATCCATATTATATTTTGTATATTATATATTGTATATTATACATTGTATATTATATTTTATATATTATATTTTGTATATTATATTTTGTATATTATATTTTGTATATTATATTTTGTATATTATATTTTGTATATTATATATTGTATATTATATTTTGTATATTATATTTTGTATATTATATATTGTTTATTATATTTTGTATATTATATTTTGTATATTATATTTTGTATATTATATATTGTATATTATATATTGCATATTATATTTTGTATATTATATTTTGTATATTATATTTTGTATATTATATTTTGTATATTATATTTTGTATATTATATTTTGTATATTATATATTGTATATTATATATTGCATATTATATTTTGTATATTATATTTTGTATATTATATTTTGTATATTATATTTTGTATATTATATTTTGTATATTATATTTTGTATATTATATTTTGTATATTATATATTGTATATTATATATTGCATATTATATTTTGTATATTATATTTTGTATATTATATTTTGTATATTACATATTGTATATTATTTATTGTATATTATATTTTGTATATTATATTTTGTATATTATATTTGTATATTATATTTTGTATATTATATATTGCATATTATATTTTGTATATTATATTTTGTATATTATATTTTGTATATTACATATTGTATATTATTTATTGTATATTATATTTTGTATATTATATTTTGTATATTATATTTTGTATATTATATTTTGTATATTATATTTTGTATATTATATTTTGTATATTATATTTTGTATATTATATATTGTATATTATTTATTGTATATTATATTTTGTATATTATATTTTGTATATTATATTTTGTATATTATATATTGTATATTATATATTGTTTTTAGAATAAAGACTAACGCAAGAATATGACGTTTCGGAGTCATCTTGACTCTATTTTCAAGGTCTTAATTACGTAAAGGTTTGACATATTCGCTTAAATATACAAAATATACAATAGGATTGAAATAAACAAAAGAGTCAAACAAAGACTTTGGCCCGTACAGAATCTGATGGTTTGTTAAGTGTCGGTCGACGGTCACGGATGAAGAGCATCTCATAATCAAACGCGGTACTGAAACGATGAGGGTGATTGGACACTAGGTTTTTGCTAACTTTAAAGCGCTGTAAAAAATCAGGATTGCACCAAAAATAATAACTTTTCGGGGATAATGTTTTTAAGACTATAAGGGTTCGTTTGAAAAAGTTTGGAGTTAGTTATTAGTTGCACTTTAAGGATTTTGAAACACGATTTTAAGTCCGGCTTTATGATATTGTGCTCTGTTATCACGTGGTATCCAACTGATGATACTTCAGACTTATGTTCCTCAACGCGTTGGTGCAGATGTCGTCTCGTAAAACCAATGTAATCCATATCGCATAGATATGTAAATGTTTGGAATTATATTGATGAAGAATTAAAAAAGCTTAGCAGGCCATTGTTTAAAAAAGAACTGAAATAAAGACTGATAAAATCTTATGTTAGCTAAGCCTTGTTTTCCTTTTCTTATCTAGTTTTGCTATTATATCTAAAAATATTAAAATATATTGTACATAATAGACCTCCAATATTGCCATTTGTAACTGAAATTGTAATTTAATTTGCATTTGTAAAATTATCTTATTTGTAATAATCAAATATTGTTATGCTATCTTCAGCTGTATTACCGTCATTTTGTACCTTTTTTCTATTTATTTATTTATTTATTTATTTATTTATTTATTTATTTATTTATTTATTTATTTATTTGTTTATTTGTTTATTGATTGATTGATTGCGTTAATTAACTATTGTTAAATAAAATTGTGAAATATATGTAGTAAATAAAGATGAATTGAATTGAATTGAATTGAAATACGCTACGGTGATAAATGTTGACGACGTTTCGACCTTCATCAGGATCTGTTTTTCTTTGGATAATTTGTTTGACGAGTCTTGCCTTATACTTATCACTTATCACATCAGTAACACAGCTATCCCAAAACAACGTTTTCCCGTTCCCCCACAATGAAACACTTGATATTAAAGCAGGCTAACTCTATTGGGAAAGTCGACAAAATCAATCACCGCAACCGGTGTATCCCAAAGAAACGAATCAACTTTATTTCGTTATTTTTTGATATTTTGTATTTTCAGAATAAATATAAGCGATATCAATTTGCGATATCAATCTTTTTATTCGAATTTTGTATTTTATCTTTAATATCTATTCGTACCTTGCGAGCTTCCATCTATCCGTTGGCCGTTCTTTGTTTTGGAAGCTAGCCCTAAAAGTATATTTAAATATAAAAAATTCTTTATACTTAATATCGTATCAAAATACATATAAAAAACCGCATGAAAGTTTGGATTGTTTACATTTGTCCTTTGATAATGGAGTATAAATAAAATAGTTGACACCATCTCTGGAGAAGGGTGACAATTCTTATGTTTTGTAAGTATTGTACATTTAATTCAAAGTGACATTCAAATAACATAGCCTAGACGACCTTCCTTTTCTTTCTTTCTTTCTTTCTTTCTCTATTGTTTATCTGAGTTTGTAGCTAATGGATGTCACGTTGAGTATCCTTCCCATACGATAATATACGATAGCACTACAGCGGTAAAAAAACGCGTTTCTGTTCAGCGGAATATATACAGTTATTGCAAAAATCGTTGTCGACTCTAAAGCAACAAGCAATAAGCCAAGATCGAAACGAATGCTGGTTTTGTGCTGTTAATTAATATATCAAATTACATTGCATCAAGAAAATTGATTGTCATACAATTAATAACACATTTTGTTATTAGTTCGAATTCTATAAAAAACAAGTCTGATTGTGATTTCAATACATTAATATCATCACAAAAAGCAGAATTCATTATTTTCTGTCTTGGCTTGATGCGTGTTGTTTAAGCTGTTTTTTGTTGTTGTTGAAAAAAGCATAAATGTAAATATATATATATATAGCCGTTGAGAAACAAAGCCTAAAACAGTCAAGAAAACTTACCCAGTTTGGACATTACAATTCAGTGGAAAGCAATACATTTAGTACAAGGTAACTATGAACTTTATTTATAAGAAAGACAAACGCTGCGCCCTCGTGGCCTTCTATCTAATGCTCGAGACTCTATATCCCATAGGACACTCGCGTTCATCATCAAACCCTTACATAGAAGAGAAACCTTCACGAATTTAGCATTTTAACTACATTAGATGATTATTCAGATGATTATTGCAGTTGTTGCATAAAAGTTTTTAAGCAATTTAGAAATTTGGTCTGTTGGTCACCAAATCCTTGTAATTATCAGATCAGTGCGCAAGATGGCTGATCCAGGGTCATCATCGCCATCATCGTCATCATCGCCTCACAGGCAACACACGCAGTTTTTCTAGTCTCTAAATATTTATCAATTTTTTTTATCATTTCCACCACAAAAGTGGTCGTAAGTTATTATTATCTATCAACACTCACTACTAAGTATCTCAAGATCAGCTTCGTCTACAAACGTTCAACTTTATTCTCAATATTTGCATCATGTTCATCCGACACTGTTAATAGTATTGGATGAAAACCAGTACTGTTTGGAAGTCTCTGACAAGGCATGGTATCTCTAAAACAAAACCTACCCGACGCGGTTGTCGAGCTGGATGCAGGAAACAACGAGCAATTCCTATCTATACTGGACACAGGCCGAATTAAATATGCTTCTCAAGAAACGAAAACTGTTCTTTTGCTTCAAATTTATGTTCTCTAGTTCAAGAAGAAGAAAATTCAATTCAATTCAATTCAATTCAATTCATCTTTATTTACTACATATATTTACAATTTTATTTAACAATATTTAATTGAAACAGATTCAATAGTAGTAGCTAACTGTAATAGCCAGAGGCTAGACTTGACAGTTAGCTTAAGGTGGCCCAGGGGTATTTATTTACGTAAAAACAATTTTTTTTGAACTTCAAATTTTGGTGCAAAAACTTCTTCGATTGTTTTAAAAATCGGGATTATAACTTATCATTGTCTCTAGTTTATAGATATTTAAACGTTATTTTAAAAATACTGATGTCCTAAGAGCAAAACGCTTTCAAACGCGAACTCGACTTTTGGATTTAATGGCTATTTCTAAAAATCTGAAAGACGAAACCACTCGATTTTGCGTCTATGGACTCATGTACTTCACTACTTTTACGTGACAAATGGCCAAATAAATCGAGACCATGCAAGCTTAGGAAATACGAGTACTCAAAATCGAACACACAAATGCATAGCTTATAAAGAATCGAACAAAGACGCACAATAAAATCATTGCTTTCGAAATCGTTACTCACCACTATGTTGCACAATGCTTTCCCAGTCTGAAGGCCAACTTTTAGTTAGATTGACGTACTGCGTGCAGCACTATCACGACTGATAAAAAACATATTTATCGATGCATTATTCAAAATAGTTAGATAATCTAATTTTTGCTCAGTATTAACTTAAATGGTAATTCTAGCAATTCTCAAAAACACAAGATGTAAACAAATCATTGTTAAAGTACCTTTCAAAGTTTGAGCGTGTTCCATTCATACGGTTTGGAGAAATGGAGAAGTAAAGTTGACCGTATATAAATCTTGGCGACAACGCTGAGTTGCAGTTGCAGTGAAAAGCCATCATGTGCTTTTGTTGATGCATGAAAAATTTGCAATATTTTTTTTAAGTCTCGCGAGGGATATCCCATTGGGACTAATTACTGAACTAATATTAGTTTAGAATATAATATTGCAAGAGCAAATAACTAATACTCGCTATACGAGAAAACTAAGATATTTAGTTTGTAAATATGCATATGAATCGTTTATGCTTGTTTTTCGTGTATATTTGGATTTACAAACACTCTTTCTGTTGAAAGAATTAATAAATAGAAATGACACATTATATAGTATAGCGAGTATTAGTTATTTGCTCTTGCAATATTATATTCTCAACTTATATTAGTTCAGTAATTGGTCCCAACGGGATATCCCTCGCGGGACTTTAAAAAAAATATTGCAAATTTTTCATGCATCAACAAAAGCATATGATGGCTTTTCACTGCAACTGCAACTCGGCGTTATCGCCAAGATTTATATACGGTCAACTTTACTTCTCCATTTCTCCAAACCGTATGAATGGAACACGCTCAAACTTTGGAAGGTACTTTAACAATGATTTGTTTACATCTTGTGTTTTTGAGAATTGCTAGAATTACCATTTAAGTTAATACTGAGCAAAAATTAGATTATCTAACTATTTTGAATAATGCATCGATAAATATGTTTTTTATCAGTCGTGATAGTGCTGCACACAGTACGTCAATCTAACTAAAAGTTGGCCTTCAGACTGGGAAAGCATTGTACAACATAGTGGTGAGTAACGATTTCGAAAGCAATGATTTTATTGTGCGTCTTTGTTCGATTCTTTATAAGCTATACATTTGTGTGTTCGATTTTGAGTACTCGTATTTCCTAAGCTTACATGGTCTCGATTAATTTGGCCATTTATCACGTAAAAGTATTGAAGTACATGAGTCCATAGACGCAAAATCGAGTGGTTTCGTCTTTCAGATTTTTAGAAATAGCCATAAAATCTCAAAGTCGAGTTCGCGTTTGCAAGCCTTTTGCTCTTAGGACATCAGTATTTTTAAAATAACGTTTAAATATCTATAAACTAGAGACAATGATAAGTTATAATCCCGATTTTTAAAGCAATCGAAGAAGTTTTTGCACCAAAATTTGAAGTTCAAAAAAAATTGTTTTTACGTAAATAAATACCCCTGGGCCACCTTAATATATATTATATATATTATTAATTACTTTGAAAGAGGAGATAATTATTAATTAATTAAATTTGCATAGTTCATTCACGGAAAAATTAAATATTCACTCAGACACCTTTCGCAGTAGCAACAAAAACAATCTGATTGTTATTCAAAGATCTCCATTGTTAAATGTCATCCAGGAATCCAATCTACTGCTATGCTCTGCAAATGTTCGTTCAGTAAAATCAAAGTCTGCTGATTTATTAGAGTTTATCTACAAACATGACATTGATATATTTGCTATTAATGAAACATGGTTAACTGACAACGATACGGCGGCGATGCTGGAGTTCATCCCTCCACAAACTCACAAGTTTTTTCATCACAATCGTTTAGGACGCAGAGGTGGTGGAACTGGCTTTCTTGTTAAAAACAACATAGATGTTAAAAAGATCGACGCAGGAGAGAAAACTCTTTTGAGTATTCCGAATGGAGTATCCATCACGCTAAGTTGAAAACAAGACTACTGATTGTCTACCGTCCTCCTTACTCTACAGTTTACCCGGTATCATTGAACGTTTTCTTCCAATACCTTGAATCAATTATACTATCACCTGAGCCGCTGATTATTGTAGGAGATTTCAATATCCATGTTGATAAGAAAGATGACCCCCAATGTGCTGAGTTTCTGGATTTATTGCAATCTATGGGTCTAGCACAACTCGTAACACAGCCTTCTCTATTGAATCATGGATAATAAGTCGATTTAATCATTACCAGGACGTTTGACAATGTCATCAAAGACCACCCTATCGTCGGACCATGCTGCCGTGCTCTGTCAGTTAAGACATGGAAAACCAAAAGCTGTTACAAAGGAAGTAAACTATCGGAAGATTAAATCTATATGGAAAGTCTTCTCGAAGAACTTCTACGATCAGACCTATGTACAGGAAGATTCACTGACTTAGAGCATAGTTAATATTAACTATGCTTAGAGGAATTGTCATCACTCTACAATAACACATTATCGTCTTTACTGGAAAAGTATGCACCCTTACAGAAGAAGACGGTTGTAAACAGGAAGTGTACACCATGGTTTAATAAGGACATTAAGACTGCGATAAGATCATGAAGAAAAGGTGAGAGAACAAGATTTCTACACCTTTAAATCTATTAGGAATCAAACGACGTTCCTGATGAATGCTGCGCGCCGTGAATACTACACCAATATATCACAGAAAATGGGACGGACCAGAGGAAATTATTTAACGCAACACGCTCACTGCTTTCTGAGCCCAAGGAAGCTAAATTCCCTGATGACACCAACTACAACGCTTTAGCTGAAGCCTTTGGAAACGTTTTTATTCAAAAAATTGAAAACATAAACAGCTGTCTTGATGCAATATCTAGTCTTCCTCACTCAACACTACTGATGCACAATCACATTAATGCTGCTACTTGTATATCCCTGACTGACTTCAAACCATTAACAGCTGATGATGTCAACAAACTAATCAACAAAGCCGGAGGAAAAACTTGCCCATTGGATCCAATGCCAACGACACTGATCGTATCCCTTCTTGATGTTCTTCTTCCAGTCATTACTGATATGGTCAATTTATCCTTCAACTTAGCTCATTTTCCTAACACTTGGCAGGAGGCTTTAGTTAAACCAATATGAACAAACAACACATTACACTTTTAATATTGTTGGACTTAAGTGCTGCCTTCGATACCATTCATCATGTCACTTTAATTGACGGTTTGGAGTCTGACCTGTGAATAAAGGACAACGCACTTGTTTGGAATACATCATATTTGTCTGGAAGATTTCAACGAATTTGCATATTAATGGCGGTTCTTCTTCAAACTTTCCTCTTCATTTTAACGTGCCACAAGGATCATGCCTTGGTCCGCTGCTGTTCTCCATCTACACACATAACCTCTTTTGAAATCGTCAGTGTGCATCTTCCCCAAGTCCACTGTTACGCGGATGACACGCAGCTTTACTTTAGTTCCATCCTAAGTCAACTGCAGATGATGATTATAATGTGCCACTAAGGCCTCTATAATACGCCACTAAGGCTGTACAAACAACGACACACGAGTCACTCTCGAACTACACATTTACTCCACTAAGTCACGTGATTACAAAGGTAACCCAAAACACTACATTCCCTCCTTTTCTTCAAAAGGATGCAAATAACAAAAGAACATTTTTTCATTACTAAATCTGACTATTTTATCAGTATACTGATTAAGATATTTAAAGTTCAATGTTCTTAAATAATAAAGTATCTATAACGATTTCAATAGTTCTTGTGGTTGTTTAGTGCGTATAAACAATTGCTCTAGTTCAAAACAAAGTCCTTAAAATGTTCAGGGGTCCTTATCACCCTTCCTGATCTCCTGGATGCAGTAGGTGCAACTTCGGTGCCTCCACTAGGATTCTTGTTAGTTGTCTCCTGGCTTGCTTTTTCACTGCTAGATGGTATCGCCCAAGGTAGTTTGCTGGTCTTGTGTATTCCCTGTTGGTGTTTCTACCGGTGCTTGAACTGCTACTGGTTCTTGGCTGGGTTGGTTGTACTTCTTAACATGTCCAATGTTTCTCTTGTATGTGGCACCCTGGGACGACTGTAAGTGAAGTTGGTCTCCAAAGCGTGTTGTAATCTCATATGGATCCTCCTCAAAAGCTGCCGATAACTTGTTTTCCTTCCTTTTCTCCAAAAGCACTAAATCACCTGTTTGGAGTTCTCCAATCTGTGAAGGTCTGTTTCTCATGTCTGCATAGTCAGCAATGGCTTGTTTCTTCTCCGCATCACGGTCTCTGGTGTCCCAATGGTTGTCTACTTCCTCAAGCTCGGCTACATCTGGTAACTTGTAACTCAGGCTTCGATTGTACATCAGCTGCGAAGGGCTTTTCCCAGTTATAGAGTGTGGAGTAGATCTATATGCTAACAGGTACTTATTCAATTCAGTTTTCCAGTCCTTCTTCTCCACGTGGAATGCTTTCATAGCTTTCAGTAGTGAGCGATTATGTCTTTCAACCTCTCCATTGGCCCTGGGCCATAAAGGTGTCGTTAACTTGTGGGCAATTCCCATCTCTTTGAGGTAACTTTCCATTTCACTTTGTTACTAGATTGGGTCCTTTGTCAGTTCTTAATGTCCTTGGGACTCCATGTCTGGCAAACTGGGCATCCATACACTTAATGATCACTTTACTGAAGGTAGATCGTACTATGTCTACTTCTACCCAGCGACTAAAATAATCGGTTAAAACAACAAGATGTTCTCCGGTTGGCATAGGGCCTAGTAGGTCAAGTGCAAGGTCCTGCCACGGCTTCTCTGGCATCTTTGTTGACTTAAGGTACTTGCCCCGGCTATTTTTGTCCTTTTTGACAAAGAATATAAAATACTTTAAGTCACTTTATGAAATACAAAGTAGTATTCCAGATTAAGTATGAACTTAAGATTCCGTTTCTAGTAAAATTTTCTGGGGGGGTGCTTAAAGGTGTTAATTAAATTAAATTTGTTTGATGAACGTCAAAATCAGGAAAATCGTTTTTTCTCGTACGGAAAAAAAGTAAATCCAAAACAAACTTCAAATATCTATTCTACATGTTTAGTCCCATTAACGTAGTTTTAGCACCTTGAAATTTTAAAAAATCTGTCTGTTATTCCATATTTTCCTTACTCAAACTTCAAAAATCTGAAATTTCTTACAGTGCTAAATTAAAATCGCGAGGGTGCTAAAACTACGTTCATGCATTACTATACATTTGACTTGCCTGCCAAGTTTTAGAGCGAAAGCTTTTTTATTTTTTGAGAATTTTTGATTCCCCTGATGTGTACTGTGCTTTACTAAGTAATTATGAGAATTCTAGGGCAAAATATTAACCAAAATCCATGAAATCCTTGATAATGATGTCAGCCATTTTGTTTTCCGCCATCTTGAATATAAATCCGCTGGTTTAAAGTATTGCGGGAGCTGAAATCGAACAAATTATGCTTTGCTGTGGGATTCCTGTGTCCGTTGTTATGCAAGATGATCCTAAGCTTTTACAGATGCTGCAACGCCCCCTGGAGGGAGGCTCTCATGCTTAAACTGGCTTTAAACTGTTAAAATAACCATTTTTGTGAGTAAAATTACATCAGTTATGAATTTCTGCAAACATTCCTAAGAATTTATGTCTCTTTTGGCCTGTAAAGACGATGTTTTTGCCAGTAATATTACAAGAATCTGTTTGTGACCTTTGGAGGTGTGAGAATTGTCACATTTCCTTAGAGATGTCACATCAATGTTAGTCTAGAACCAGTAAATCATGCAATGTTCAACTCAACATTTTGGAGGGTTTCTAGTTTGAGAAATTTACAAAGAAAAACATATTTGGAAATTACATGGTACAAACAAATGATCTGTCCAAAAAAAGTTTCAAAAATAAGACATAAAAATAGCCGGGGCAAGTACCTTAACTGATGGTAAACTGTAGTGCTTTGTAACTACTTGACAGCTATGACACTCTCTACACTTTCGCTCAGCATCTCGGTCCATGCCTGGCCACCATACCTTTAATCTTAGTCGTTCTTTAGTCTTGACTATACCTTGATGGCCCTCATGAGCCAGGTCGGCGACTCTTTTCCTTAAGCCCTTTGGCATGACAATTCTGGTCCCACGAAGAATAACTTTTCCAATGTATGTCAACTCGTTTCTGACCACAATATACTCCTTTGGCGCACTTTCCCAGTTTCCACTTACTAAACATGCTCTCACCGTCTGTAGCTCCTCGTCGTCTGCTGAGGCTCGCTCGATCTCTTTAATGTTGAGTGCTGCTGGAACAGAATGAGTAGCAACCATACGAACGTATTCATCATCATTTCTCCCCTCTTTTCTCGGTGTCTGTCTTGTCAGCCGGGATAAGGCGTCAGCAATGTTATCTCTTGACTTTACATAACATACCTTGAAGTTGAATGGTTGAAGTCTCAAAACCCACCTCTCAATACGTGCGGAAGGCTTAGAGGTGCTAGAGTAGATGACTTTCAATGGTTCGTGGTCTGTTACCAAGTCAAATGATTCCAATCCTAGCAAGTAGAGGTTGAACCTTTCGCAGGCCCAAACCAATGCTAGTGCTTCCTTCTCTGTTTGACTGTATCGTCGCTCAACGCTGCTGAGTCTTCGGCTGGCATAGCAAACTGCTCTAGTCTCGCCATCTTTCTCCTGTACAAAAATGGCTCCCAGGCCAACTGGACTTGCATCTGCAATAACTCGAGTGTGGGCGTGTCTGTCATAGTAAGCAAGAACTGGAGCGCTGGCTAGATCCTTCTTCAATTTCTCGAATGCTCGCTGCTGGTCTTTCTCCCAAGCGAAGACGGTATCTTTCCTGGCTACCTTGCGCAGGGGTTCTGCTGTTGTCGCGAAGTCTAGTATGAAGCGTGCACTGAATCCTACCATCCCCAAGAAACTCCTCACTTCAGATGGCGACTTTGGGGCGTCTAAAACTGCTTTGACTCTTTCACCAGTAGGACCAATTCCGTACTTTGACAATAATATACCCATGAGGACTATCTTGTCCATCCTGAAAGAACATTTACTTGGGTTGAGTGTTAGGTTCTTCTCTTGTAGTCGTCTAATTACAGTCTCTAGGTTCCTGTCATGCTCCATAACATCCTTGCCATGTACAACGAGATCATCTGCGATGTTTTGGACTCCTTCGATGTCAGCGAGTACTTGTCTTACAATCTGTTGGTATTTCTCAGGTGCAGAGTTAACTCCAAAGAGTAGTCTCTTATATCTAAAAAGTCCATCATGCGTTGCGAAGGTTGTTATGTCACGGGAGTTTTCACTTTGAAAACTTCACTTATGAATTCATTTAAACTGATTAGGTTACTTACCGATCCAGAGTCATCAAGTGCATCTTTATGTATTCCATTTATGCTTACCAATACCACAGGCTCATGAGTTGTAGCACACACACATTCTACCTCCTCAGTAACTGCAAAAGCAAATTCATCCTCCTCACTGTCACTTTCCCCCACACAATTGGCTGTACCACGTCCTTGGCTGTTCCACGTCTTTCTCTGTCCGTCTCGACCACTTCTTCCCCGTCGATCACCTCCAAAACGGTTTCCAGATGCTGTCTGTGCTTTGCAACACGCTGCAAAGTGTCCATATTTTCCACATTTAGCACACTTCTTGCCTTTAGCAGGGCAGTTTTTGTCTCTCATCATATGTACTTCTTTACCACAACTGTAGCAAGTTACTTTCTTCTTATCTTTAGATTTCACAAAATTGACGCTTGATCCCGCTTTCCTGTCATATCGCTAGCTTGTAAATTCGCTGTCTCCCAAGCTCGTGCTTTATCAAGTGCTTGCTCAAGTGTAATATTTCTTGTTTCTAATAACTTCTTTTTTAGGTCTAAGCTCCTTATCTGTTCAATAAGTTGATCTCTTAAATTGTCGTTTAAACTAGCGCCAAAATTACAGTGTCTTGCTTGTTTTTTCAATCGAGTCATGTACTGGTCAGCGGCTTCTGCTTCTCTCATGGCGATGTTTCGAAACACGTGTCTTTCGTAAGGGATATTTTCCTCAGCTCGGAAATGATTATCCAGCTTTCTAATCGCTATTTGAAACACATCATCTCCTTCTGCAGGTATCGGACCTGGATCTTTAAGGTCGTCGAATATATTTTGGACGTCAAAACCCGCAAAATGAAGCAATTGAGCTCTCTTCTTGTTCGCATCCGTAAGACCTTGTCCGTCGGAGTAATACAAAAATGCTCGTTTCCACTTCCTCCACTGCTCCGAAACTTGTGAAGCCGGGCCATTTATATCTAGTGTCGGTAGTTGTTTCCCTGGCATCCTCGTCGCCAATATAATGTGCCACTAAGGCCTCTATAATACGCCACTAAGGCTGTACAAACAACGACACACGAGTCACTCTCGACCTACACATTTACTCCACTAAGTCACGTGATTACAAAGGTAACCCAAAACACTACAATGATGCTGCCTTACAAGCCATGACAAACTGTCTATCAGACATCAGATCTTGGATGGTAACTAACAGGATTATGTTAAATGACGACAAGACTGAATTCTTGATAATTGGTACAAGACAACAATTAGCTAAAGTAAACATCGAAAGCATCACCGTTGGATCTGATGTTATTTCTCCTGTACCTGCTGTTAGAAATCTTGATTCTAACCTGAGTATGTCGACACACACCAGTAAAGTCTGTAGCTCGGCGTTCTACCATAATTTTACACAATATCAGACGAATACGTAAATATCTATCTGTCGATGCAGCGAAAACGCTGATACATGCTTTAATAACAAGTCGCATTGATTACTGTAACAGTTTGTTGTATGGACTACCCGATTGCCAGTTATACAAACTTCAAAGGGTACTAAACTCTGCTGCGAGACTCATCTACACTGCGCCGAAATATTGCCATATTAGAGAGTTTAAGATTCACGTTTACGCCAAACGTCAAAACTAACCGATTTTTCTGCGTTTACTCTTTACCATTTGACATCTTCACGTAAACAAGGTCCTTATGTTGTTTGTTAATACACATTTTATTCATTGAGATCGTTTACGCAGTTATTTGAAGCTTTTAAAGCAATATTAGAAAGGCCCATCTGACGCTTGGCGTTCCCGTAAACGTGAATCTTAAACTCTCTATTATGCCCTTATTACGTGAACTACACTGGCTTCCAGTACGATCAAGGATACACTTTAAAATACTCTTACTAACATTCAAAGCTATTCATGAGCTTGCTCCAAGTATATACAGGAACTACTAGAAATACAGTCAGCCAATTATAATCTGAGTTCATCTAGCTCTATTGTGCTGAGTGTTCCTCCAATTAAATCCAAAACAACACTTGGGAATCGATCATTTATGGTGGCTGCACCTAAACTATGGAACTCGTTGCCAAACAATATTAGAAATAGCAAATCTCTAGAGACCTTTAAAAGACAATTAAAGACCCATATGTTTATATTAGCTTACGAACTTTAGTATAACCATGTTTAAATGTTTTTTCTCAATTGACGTTTTATAAAGTTAAATTGTAATTATTAAGTATATATTTTTTATATATTTATTATATACATATACATATAAATTTTTTTTATAATATTTATATAATTATTGATTACATTACATTTTACATTATATTATTGTTATGCGCAATAGATCATTATATGTATACTGCGCAATATAAATGATTAAATGATTATTATTATTATTATTATTATTATCATGCACTCAGTTTGGAGACACCGTGCAAATCCCGTCCAATTTTGCAAGACAAAACAACAAGCAAAATAGATTCTTTCATCTACCAGCTCTGAAATAATAAAAAATCAATTTTGGGCAAAACTTTTATCATAAGTTATTTCACACTTTTTTGAAACGAGGTAGCACTTAGTGAAGAAGAATTTGACTGCAAAATGATTTACACATAAAAGCAACAACAGCTTGAAAATGCAATAAGCTACTGGAAATTAAACGTTTGATAATAACTTTTAATATTTAAGTTTCCTTGTATACTGTGTTTCGACTACCAAACACATGAGGATCTTGGTCAGTAAACCATGCCAGTGAAAAACATTAACAATCTATACGATTCTCCAAAGTAGATACTTACAATTTGACAATGACAATTGTTTACCATAAGAA
This sequence comes from Metridium senile, assembly GCA_949775045.1. Classification (NCBI taxonomy): domain Eukaryota; kingdom Metazoa; phylum Cnidaria; class Anthozoa; order Actiniaria; family Metridiidae; genus Metridium; species Metridium senile. The sequence goes on from OX459095.1 coordinate 34,310,634, forward strand.
GAACATAAAAAGTTATCTAATCGCATGTTCACATCTCAGTCCTTCATAAGTAATTTAGACTAAAATGCAGACCTCATTTGTGGCCTAAAGCTGCCAATTGACATTACACTGATGCTGAGATAACGTTTTTCGCCGAGATAAGTGTAAAAAACTAGAATCGTAGTTGGATAATAATTTTTTAATTCGGCGTATGGGTAGATATATATTTTAATTATATTATAAATACCCCCCAAAAAATACCAAAAATAATTCATAATTTGAATTCGAAACGTCAGCTAACTGTAAAACTACATTTTTGACGGTAAAGTCGATTCAATCATGGATAATAAAAACATGATTATTATCCATGATTCAATAGAGCAATCATTGCGAAAGCCAAATCTTTAGGGTGATTATTGAAATAGGTATATATATGACCTACGCTGTCCAGTCTACAACATCGTCGGATAATTATTAACAGTCGACAGAAGATTGAACTCACTAATACGTTATTGCAGTCGAAACGCCGCCGTCTAAACCAACGATGTGAGACAAACGAATTTGTCTACGACGGATATTTTTTAACATTTTGTTGTCTTTCAATATCTTAAAGCAGTTTAATGGTAAATAGTAAACGATAGGAAGGGCATACCCAATACTTTTATCCCTGAGGTCCCCTCTAGGGCGCTATAATGCACGGACTCAAATTAAAAACGAAAATTGTTAAAGCAGGGTGTATATTCAACTATAGCTAGTGGGTCCTAGGCTGTCTCTCACATACACTCCACACACCATTCTATATTTACAAGCACACTAGATTCAAACTCACATGTTGATTTTAAAGAAAAAACCGGAGAGCTCGGAAAACATCCCTCGTAGCATGAGAGAGAACAACACATCAAACAAACTTCACTTGTTGTCTGAGCTGGGAACCAAACCCAGTTAACAGTGGTAAAAGGCCACCCCCTCACCGCTCGGCCACCCATATCATGCCTTGCTTATTCTAACCCAGTTAACAGTGGTAAAAGGCCACCGCTCTTACCGCTAGGCCACCCATATCATGCGTTGCTTATTCTAACCCAGTTAACAGTGGTAAAAGGCCAACGCTCTCACCGCTAGGCCACCCATATCAAGCGTTGCTTATTCTAAGCCAGTTAATTTACGACATAGAGTCGCCCTTTCCGTTGATTAAAAGTAGGTAAATGTTTTGCCCCCTGTAAGATCCTTTCAGTTTTCTTATCGCTCTTGATATAGATCTAAAATACAATAAATTACTTTAATAACAGTAATAGTCAGTGACTTACATAAAAGGAGTTAAAATGGCATATCAAATGAAAGGATAATAATTAAGTCGGTCGCCAGATATTATTCCTCGCTCCTCCTATATTAATTTTTATCATTGTCGACGGCAAATTCTAAAACTCATGAATAATTAATGAAGAGAAAACAAAGACAAAATCACTAGCGTGAAGGAGTTTGAAATCTGATGAAACACTTGCATAAAATTAAGCCAACTTCGCTTTGAATTTCTCCAATAATTATCCAATAATTTGAGAAGTAATATCCAACACTCGAAAGAGTGATTCATCAGGTTTTCAAACATCTCACAATGGGCCCAAAAAAACTCGGTTGCGCCTCGTTTTTTCAACCCATTTTTCAGTGTTTGAAAACCTGATGAAACACTCTTTCTCGTGTTTGATATATTACTTATCAATTTTTCCCAATTCCCTACTTTGACAATCTGAACCATGCCTTTTGTTTTTGGTGGGTAGCTATTGAAAGCAACCCTCCCTTCTATAGCCAGGCTACATGCTAAACCCCTCTATACAGGACAGCACTGGGACCAAGAACAAATGTCCGGTTTAGCGGGTGTTTCGGTTTATTAAGCGATTTGACTGTACATAGTGGAATTTTTAAAATACAAATGTGAAACTATTTATGCCATGAAATAGCTAAGAATTATACAATATATTTCACTGTTCTTCAAGGTATTATATCCGGCGCAATGCGAATAAGTTTGATCATTTTTAATACATTCGCAAGCTTATATATACCCTTTCCGGGAAACTTTGTCACCCATGAAGTGAAAAGCCTACAAACTAGTAGCACAGGGGATTATGGGTTACCTATGTATACTTTATTAGAACGCAGGGATTTCATGTCCACATTGCTACACTTGTCAATGTGTTATTGAGAAATGTCCATTTTGACTTATCAAACAACAAGAAAGGCGTTCCGAATGCACATTTAGTTTCTGAACTGATCCATGATCCTTTGCGCCACAAGCTTGTGTGCTTTTCACGGGTGACAAACTTTCTCGGAAAGGGTGTATATATAACCCCTTGTTAAACAAGCTTCCATGTGCCTTCTTTGGTGCAACAAGACAGCTGCTAATGGATGTGTGACAGTATCTAGTGCAAAGAGAAATTTTGAATACATTAGAAGTGATAATACTTTTGCGCTTTGCACTGTAAACTATCATTTTGTGTGGTGTTTTGTGTGGTATTATTATTATTATATCATTATTATTATCATTATTATTATTATTATTATTATTATTATTATTATTATTATTATTATTATTATTATTATTATTATTATTATTATTATTATTATTATTATTATTATTATATTGTATAGTTTTTTTATATACATAATTTTCCTCGATTCTTTTTGTTGAACTGTATTTGTATTTTTACTATTTTTATGCATCTAATGTTACAACGATTTTAGATACATTATGTAATTTTATATAAATTTCATTGAAAAGAAAAGACAAAAGAAAAAGAAATATTATCATAATAATAATAATTATTATTACATTATAATTAATATTATTTTATTATTGTTATCATTATCATTATCATTATCATTATCATTATCATTATCATTATCATTATCATTATCATTATCATTATCATTATCATTATCATTATCATTATCATTATCATTATCATTATCATTATCATTATCATTTCCATTACCATTACCATTGTCATTATCATTATCATTATTATTATTATACATTTTATTATTATTATTATATAATAATAATCACTTTAATAATCCAATAATAATTACAATAATAATGGATAAGAAAAAGTTATTTACACTATTAAATCTATGTTGAAAGTCAAAATATATTATGGGAAAATATTGCTATTTCTGATAGTTAAGAAGAAAAAGAAAACAATAAAAAGCATTATATATATACATGAATGAAAAGCGAAATAAATTGAATAAAAATTATAATTATAATTATAATTATTTATTATTATATTATTATTATTATTATTATTATTATTATTATTATTATTATTATTGTTGTTGTTGTTGTTGTTGTTGTTATTATTATTATTATTATTATTATTATTATTATTATAGATTTCAATTTATTATTATTTATTTCATTTTTAGATGAAAACTACATTCCTTGCTATCCTATTTACCTTGGTTTTTGTACTAGTTCAAAATGGAAACTCCTACGAAGAAAACAATTGCCAAGATGTATGCTTCGAGAGGCAGCAAGAATGCATATTCAACGCTGAATATTGCTTTAACTCAGCCAGCTGTAGGAAATGCGTTACAGGAAGGTTCACTCCATGCTTCACAAAATGCTTGAAAGGTCGAAAAAGTCTTCGAACCTTATTTGGTAGCATTGACGACAACTAATAATTAACACTCCATGTAACAGTGATATTTCCATTGTTTATATATTTGTTAATTTCTTAAATGCTATTTTAGTTATTTATTATTTAAGAGAGCTTGCCTGTAAGGCTCGCGCTAAATAGCGACTTTGCGGCGGATGTCAAAAAATTAAATTTAAGCAAAATTCTTTAAAAACATTTTGCAGGTAGCTAATACTAACAGAAAGTATTTCCCAGAATTTCATGGCGAAAGACCTATTTTTGGCGGAGAAATCGACTCCGGTATATCAGTCTTATTTGACATGCGAATTTGACGTCCATAAACAGGGTTAATAGGGAGGTGATACAAAAAAAAAAAATTTCACCTTTGCATTTATCGAAATGTAACAAAATAAGTACACTTTATTCTTAAAACAATTTGTCTTCAATATAAAGCAAAATAGTTGAAAAAAAGAGGATAGAAATATTTTTTTATAATAACTTTTTTCCGCATACGTAAAATTATCACCGCTCACCAACACTGATGTACTACAAAGTCAAGTTACGAATGACACATGTCCTACCAGCGTCTTGGGCTAAAATTTTGTTGTTGCAAAGTTTAACTTACTAGTAAACAGAAATACTAAAAAAAAATTTGGGATATTTTATTTTTGGGATTTTTTCTGACCCGTGAAAAGTCGTATTTTCAAGTCAATTATCCTGGTTACACGTTCATAATAAATAAACATGATATCAAAGATTTTACAAAACTAATCCTTTTTTACTTCCTAAAAAGGGCGAAAAATGACTAATGTAATTTGTGAAGTTCGAATTTAAAGTAAGCTTTATTTACAATCCGAAATTCCCACATTAATTATGCATTTTTTAATATCAAGATCAGACAGTGATCAAGACGTCTCGCACTTGCCGATAAACTAGTCTGTGCGAACATTCGCGCTACTGAACTAATGAGAAGAATATTTACGTGTATCTACCTGCTTCTATGGCTCGTTCTTCCAGGTATTGCTTATTTCTAGCGACTGATTTATTAATATTTTGATTGTCATTTAGGTTAGCAAAAAGTATTCACTATAACAATGTTTACTGGTCATTTGCATTCAATCGTTTCCTCCGTAAAAGTTTTTGTAATAATCCACTATTATTTTTGATTATCATTCTAAAGTGAGACCGAACAGAATGAGCTGTTCGCTACGACAGCTCCTTGATAATGAGTGTGGAAGCGTAAGTTCATCCCTGAATGTACCTTTAGAGACTCAACCACTGTCTTTGTGCACAAGAGACGTCAGTAGGCACTTGCAAACAACATCTATTACAGATATTAGTAAGGAATATGATCTTATACTCGCAAGAGCCGGAGTATTTGAGTACGACGATAATTATTTACTAAAGACAACAGTTTGTCCAAAGCATCGCTATCAGCTGGGAAGTGGATGGTACCAAAAGAGAATATGTCGCCATCCATATCATGAGGGGAAAGCAAAACCTGATCGAACAATCAACAAATCACAGTCTAGACTCTTGGTTGATGAAACGTCCATTCTTGTGCAAGTTAGCTCAGGTACGCGTGTATTTATATTATACCTCAGAATTCAATGCAATACATGTTAGCAAGTATTAAAGCTAAATAAAAAAATAACATTTCGAAATTTGGAATGGCGAAATGAATTCAATTTTATTTGCCTCAGCCCACACTTGTAGTTTATGGGTTTCCTGTGGTAGCTTTCAGCGTTCACTTATAGTTTGTTATGGGTTTCCTATGGTCACATCTCATCTAGCGGAGCTTGCACCGGCCTACTAAGCTAGTCTGTGATCACAGAAGAGCATATACAGCTCAACCATTCCTCTTGATCAGGTTTATTTATGTCTATATTGTTTCGGCACGCGCTTGTAGACTAGTTGAGTACTTCCCGCGGGATGAGAAGTGAACACAGGAATCCCATAAAATGTAAGTGCGCGCCTCATGCTAACACAGGGAACCCATAAACTTCAAGCGCGCGCTAAACGAAGAAACCAATAAAAAGAATCGCGTGTATTTTTTAATGAATCTTTATTTGAAAATAAATAATCAAGAGGAATGGTTGAATTGCCTATAAATAGAGTTGCTCGTTCCGTTGTGCTCACTGGGAGTTTCATGGGCTCCGCTCTAAATGAACATGCATTTTTTATCTCAACTAGACGCTCTAGGAGCGTGAAGTCGGGCTAGCTATTACCTAGTCATAAAATCAAAACAGGAGGCTAAACAATTCTACGTTGGGCTTCCTGTGTTCGTTCGCAAAGCATCATGGGGCCTATACGCGACATGACAGATAGATACATAGATAGATACATAGAATGACTAAAAGGTAAACCTAGAGTCGGGCCCTCTAGCCCGACTAATAACGGCATCCATGGTTCGTAAATTGTCTGATCATTTTCTTGGACATGTTGGATCGCAATTATTCTACTAAATTATTATTCATCTATATTGTAGGAATTTGTGCAAACTGTCGAAAAAAGCTGTCAAAACTTTGCATTCATAAGTTAACAACAAAGGATGACAATTATGTGGAAACAAGTGCTGAACGTATACGAAAAAGTTCACGCCTTGCTTACGGTAAACCTATTAGCTATGACGATTTGCTTGCAACCCCACCCTCGCCACCAATCAGCCAAGGCATTTCAGCTTTTGAAACCCCCGGTTATCATCCAGAGCCATACAAGCGAGTCCTTTTTAGAGGTGAAAATGTTTCTCTTCAGAAGCTGAATGAGTTTTTGGCAAGTCGTGATAATAGTCCAGTACGATATTGTGCGAGAGAGAATTGGTCTGAGGCTGCAGACCGCACAAAAAGAGAACACGTCAGAAAAATTAAGCAAAGTGTTACTGCTGTAATCGAAACAATTGCACCTGGACAGACAGATAAAGTATGGGCTGATATGCAACTCACTGGTAATCTAGACTCTCAATTTAATGTCAACTCGTTATCATACGTAGAATCAGACACCTCATTAAACGCGCTCGCCGCTGCCTATCGTGAGGCCGAAACAAGAACCACCAAGATTAAAATTTTGTCAATCATTGTAGATACATTCTCTCAACAACACATTCAGGCATCCCTCCCAGAAGCTACTAAATACCAGCTAACTCAGGCTAAGAAGCATTTGTTGTCTCACGGTAGAGGTCAGCCAATGCCTGCCATACCAAAATACCGTGTTGGCTTAACGATGCCCAAAATAGAACACTTTATTGGATTTATTTCCACACCACACTTTGTTCAAGGCGTTGCTCACGGAACAAGAACGCTAAGATTATCTTCCGGTTAGACAATCAATATGCCCAATGTTATACGTAATATCATATCAGCAAGGATCATTAAGCAATACGTGGCATATTGTGAAGAAACAAATTTTAAGCATTTGAGCGAAAGGGAATTTTATAGAGTTTTGAAATTCTGCCCAGCTCAACAGAAGAAAGCCTTACAAGGACTCGATAACATAAGCGCTGATGGACTACGTGGTGTTGAGATGCTAAGCGAAATCATCAAGAAACTTGGCGAGAGAGGAAAAAGCCAATCCTGGGTTCGTGAGGTACAAAATAAGTTGCACAGTTACAAGAGCTACCTCAAGAACGACTATCGTTTACACATTTCATCTTCGTCAAGGTGCGCTGACCATTGCAGCGTATTTGCCTTGAGCGATCCGAAAAACAAATGTTTTTCTCAAAACTGCAAACACGTTCATGACATGGAGTGTGAAAATTGCTGTCTTTGTAAACAACTGGAACAATCAATCAAAAGCGCGTTATCAGACAAAGATGTAATTTTTTACAGTGGCGATGAGAAGGACGATATGTCACACGATGTTAAGGTTTGTTTTGATGCAATCGTTGCGTGGAAATGTCATTTACTCAGGGCAGTTCACCAGGATAAAGCAAGACAAGATAGTTTAGATGCACTTGACAGTAGCATAGTTTTTGTCACTCAAGACTTTGCAATGAAATATTTACCGCGTAGTTTTAAAGAAACGCAAATGGAATGGTTTGGCAAGCGCGGTATAAGCTGGCACATTTCTTATTGTGTTAGGCAAGTCAAGCCACAGGAATACCAAGTTTCTGTTTATTCTCATGTATTCCGCCAATCTATTAGTCAGAACAGTGAGACGGTTGCAGCAGTTATGCTCCATACTCTCACAGAGGAGAAGTCCAGGCACCCAGAAATCACGGCAGCCAGTTATCGTAGTGACTGCGCTGGTGCATATGCATCAGGAGGGCTTCTTGTTCCAGTCCGGTACATTGGAGGCTTAACTGGTATTTCTATCAAACGGTATGATTTTTCAGAGCCACAAGCAGGAAAAGGCCCTTGTGATAGAAGTTCTGCTCACCAAAAAGCGCACGTTAACAGATGTCTCAATGAAGGTAATGATATGACATCTGCTTCACACATCAAAAAAGCCTTAGAGATGCATGGTGGTGTACAAGGTGTCATCCCCTATGTAGTAGAGATGCCTGGAACAGTAAAGGAGTCATCCATACCACGTATTCCAGATGTAAGTCTTCTTCATAATTATGAGTACTTGAAGGAGGGTCTGAAGGTTTGGAAGGCTTATAATATTGGCGAAGGGAAATTGCTCAGCTGGCAGACACTTGAGAAAGAAGGAACAGTTCGTCCCTTGACACTGCGTGATTTAGAGAGTACCCTGCAAGAACCCATCACAAGCGTGCCATGCTCTAAAACCAAGAAACGTGATGCGAACAAGCCCAAGGCACCGCCCTCGAAAGAAAAGTCAGAGAGTGAAGGTGGATTGTTCTGTTGCCCAGAGACTGGATGTGTCAAGGAATATATCAAATTAGGAAATCTAGAAAAGCACATCGCCTCTGAGAAACATACTTATAAAGAAGTTAATGAGCCTCTTGGTGATCGTGTCATGAGAAAGTGGGCGGAACAGTTTGAGAAAATATCCTTACACGATAACCCTTCTTCAAAAGAGGTCTCACAAGAACAAGTTCCAACAAGTATGGATACCACTTCAAAGAAAGGATGGGCATTAAAGGCGTCCAAAAAAGTGGTACGTTTTCCAGAAAATGTTAAGAACTATCTCCGAGAAAAATTCGATGCAGGTATAGCAACAGGTCACAAGGAAGATCCAGTACAGGTTTCTTCAGATATGAGATGCGCTAGAGATGAACTTGGTCGACGAATATTTTCAGCAGATGAGTGCCTGAAGCCACAGCAAATCCGGTCTTTTTTCTCTAGACTATCAGCTGCAAGAAAAGCAGGCATAAAGAATCCTGATGACTTGAGTGATGATCTTATCAATGATGTTGAAAAAGACCTGGAATCAGAGGAGCATGAAATGGCAATAAGTCAGCTTCGTGGAGTTATTCTAAATGAAGTTACAGAGAAGCATCCTATTTATTATGACAGGTTCAACTTATGTGACTTACATAAACAAAACAAACTAAGAAAAAAGTTCAGCATAGACATGCTTGTGAGAATTTGTGAACATTTTGGACTGGATGTTTCAAATGTGTCACGAACGAGGAAAGAGGGCTTCATCGAATGTATAAAGGAACTAATTGAAAGCTGTAGTTGCGGCATCTAACTATGGGGTTATTCTTCCTGGGATACCACCATAAGACGATTCGGCAGTTTACCATTGACTTCTAGCTTGGATGTATCGATTGTTGGTATAAAGTTATGTTTATATTTATTTTTATACTTATTCTTAAAATTAGCATAAAAAAAATACGTACACCTGGACCTATACAGTCCCAGTTAATAGGGAACTTTAGATTTGACAACGAGTACGAGATTGAGTACGAGTACAAGTTTTGAAATTGGCTTTCTGTGTGTTGTTGATAATGAATTGTGCATGGTCCTGTGTATAGATTGAGACACCAAATGTATAAAAACAAGAAGTAGAATATAATTCAGTATCAACAATACACACAAGGCCAATTTTAAAACTCGTACTCGTACTCAATCTCGTACTCGTTGTCAAATCTAAAGTTCCCTAATAAGTAGCAAACTTTTATATATTCTCAGTTGTAATAATTTTATGATGCAAAAACCACATGCAGCCTCTTATTTGGAAGTTCTGATGTTTGTTAGGATGAGACTTATGATCACAGTTAGCATATTATATTATATGTTTATTTTGTACAGTACTTCAGTATTTTTCAAAATATACTTGGATATATCATGAGCCCATGGTGTAACAAAATGCGCAGTTTTAAAAATAAAAGTTTGGGTTTGGGGGTATTCTTAAATGGTTTTCATTGGCCACGTGACTAACTTTAAACTCTTTGTTTGACTAAAACTAAAACAAAACTAAAGTTTGTTAAAAATTCAGAATAGATTTTAATCTATATTTTTGATACAGATATCATTTAACCTAGGAAAAAAGGTTAAAAGTTTAAAACTTGGCTATGTTTGAAGAAAGTCAGTACATCATTTGGTTTTCGAAAAATGAGCAAACTACTATGAAGCCGTGTTTAGACATAGGCAGCCCAACTATTTCTCTGGAGAAGTTATTTATTTTTTGATAAATACACAAAAATTATTTTAATTAATTTGCTTCGGCGCGCTTGTAGTTTATGGGTTTCCTGTGGTAGCTTTTGGCGCGCGAATGTATTTTATGGGATTCCTGTGGTCACATCTGATCCCGCGGGACGCACTAAACTACTCTATGGTTTAGAGTTCTTAATTACCTTAAGATTAAATACGATCAAAATAAAACTTTGAAATTCATTCTAGTCACAAGCGAGTTTTGGCTACGTGACACGGATTGCGTGACATGATTCAAAACGCTGTAACTCGCCCGGTAAAAATAATGTTGGTTCACAACTTTTAAGCAAGGCATATATCACAGTCACAGATCGATGCCTATAGCAGATTATAGAAACTATTTTATAGAGAATATTTATGAAGTGTTGATTAAGATTTCTATGACGTCATATGGAAACGAACACAAATTTAGCGAAATTATAATTAAGTAAACATATGTTTAAAGTCATTATCCCAGACTTTTTAAGGTCTGTGCGTTTTAGCCGATAGTTCAACAGTGTGTGTGGTTAGTTTCAGTTTGAAAGAGTGGTTGGACCAAAAGATACAGCCTTACAAAGTAGACTAGCTTTTCAACGTTTATTTATGCTAATATTCAACACTGTATATAATTAAGATCAGTTTACCGCTATTAAAAAATGTTTTTCGGGATTTTTTTTCAGGCATATATTGTGCAAACAGATGCTAATGCCGGAAGAAAAAAAACATTTTCCACGGCAACTTATTAGCCATCTAAGATTGTCTAATGAAAATGGCTCAAAGTTATCCACTATATTATTTCTAAATTTTAAGGCTCTTAAATTTTTCAAATTCAAATAAATCTTTCGAGGTGAATACAAGGAATTCAGAGGGAAAAAACTGCATCAGCCTATTACTAAAAAGTTCCTTTTGACATGGTATAAGTTTGAGATAGTTTGAAGGAAAACACATTTTGACCATCCGCCGCATATAGCTCGAGTTTCACAGGCAAGCTCTCTTAACACTGTCAAAAATGAAAGCAGCTGCTCCAAATACTATTGTCTCTATTATACGTTTATTGTCAGTGCTGTTGTCCAATAGGCTACTTGCACTTAGAGGTCACGTGACTCTACATATCCACCTTATATATCAAGCAGCTATATGAAAGTGCACTCCAGAAATGGAAACAGAAACTCAGATAGAGCGAAGACACTTCACATTTAGTGACTACTTTGTCACTCAACCAGAAACATCAAATACAAAAGGAAACAATACCTCATTACAACTTCACTTATCTTTGATAGTGACTAATAGTCACTTAATATGAGCAGAAGCAATAACACAGTAATATAACACAGAAGCAATTTGATTATATTTCATGGATATATTGTTTACAGCAGTCTTCCCCATTTCATTTCATTTCCCCATAGTACTTTAGTTTCACGTAGCACCGCTGTTCTATTTGACAGAAGGCGCATTTGTACAGGCTAAGCCTCGATTTGTTGTTAAGGCATTCATAAATTCTTAACAAAGCATGCAAATAGGAACCTTGGATCAGTATCGGATAAACAGTCACTAGGAAATATCACACAGCAGCAATTCTATTCTATTTCATGGATATAGTGTTTTCGCAATATATTGAAATCTTATACAATAAATTTAATTTAATCATAAATTATTATTTAAAAAAATAGCTTGGTTAACGCATCAGTGAGAATTAACTTGAAATTCGCCCTTCTGTTACCGGAGGCAAGAAAATATTGAGCATCTGAAAATCTCACGACCCAGATTCTGAGCTTTCCGGTTTGTCCCTTACTAGAGCCTTTGATTTTTAGTTAGAAAGCTGAGGATTCTAGTTGTAAGAATGAGGAGGCCCACAATTTAATGCGCGATACTACTAAAGGAAGCCCACAATTTAATACGCAATACTACTACAGGAAGCCCACAATTTAGCGCGATACTACCACAAAAAGCCCACAGTTTGATACGCGATATTACCGGCACAGTAAGGCCACAGTTTGATACGCGATACTACCGGCACATGAAGCCCACAGTTTGATACGCGATACTACTGCAACAGGAAGCCCACAGCTTAATACGCGGTACTACCGGCACAGGAAGCCCACAGTTTGATACGCGATACTACTGCCACAGGAAGCCCACAGTTTGATACGCAATACTACCGGCACAGGAATCCCACAGTTTGATACGCGATACTACCGGAACAGGAAGCCCACAGTTTGATACTCCATACTTCCGGCACAGGAATCCCACAGTTTGATGCGCCATACTTCCGGCACAGGAAGCCCACAGTTTGATGCGCCATACTTCTGGCACAGGAAGCCCACAGTATGATACGCGATACTACCGGCACAGGAAGTCCACAGTTTGCTTTCATTTTCAATAGCCATACATAAGGTAGGAGGGGAAGATCCTTCTGTGGTGGTTGTCTTGGATAGGGAAATGTTTCTCGATACAAAAGTCTGGTCGCATGTGCACAGCCATTTGCGCAAATTTGATAATGACACCACGGGATTTGCGGTAGATAAAAAATACACGCAACCGCTCTATACCGGATAGCTATGAAACCAAGAAAAATATCTGGTACGTTTAGCAGGGGGTTTCGGTTTATTAAGATCTTTTTTGCAGACAGCTTTTGGAAAATTTAGTACCCAAAGATATGTCTGGTTTAGTACGAAACCCGGTTAATTACATAATTGTCAATGAAATACCTATATTTCTCTGTTTCAAAAATTTGATATCTTCACATGTGAAAGTAACATCACTATGGTTACACAGCTTTACGGAAACTTCTTGTGTCAAAAAAAGTTTTATTTTATTTTCATTGATAATTATATAATAAACAGAACATTACATGGTCGCTTGGAGATACAAATTTAATCTTCTCGTGTTGAAAAAGGATCATTTGAACATTCGAAGATAAAATTCGTATCTCCGCGTGCCCATGTTATCTCCTCTGTTTATTGAAGGTCTGGTGTCACGTTATTTGAACGGCTGTTTTCGCGTTTTTTTAAGGATACATATGTTCTACATTCAATTTCTTCTCATGGTTGATTGGTTTAATAGGCACGGAATATTGCTGGCTTTGATATATAAACCATGCATCGTATAAAGACATTTAGTGAAATAAGTTACAGGATAAAAGTTTAAAGCCATTTTGATGCTTGGTTCCCGAGTTATGAAGGTTGAATTTGTGTCACGCAATACCGTCTGGTGTATCCGAATAAGTATTGAAATTGAAAATATTTTACCAAATTGAAATATTTTGCCTTAAAATCTCCATTTCAAACATATTTCAATAAAATAGAATCAAAATTATTAAATATTACGTCATATTAAGCCTTTGAAGTTTAAGTTGGTCCGCCATGTTTGTGCGCGTCATGTTTGCTCGTCATAACTCCGCAACGAAATGAAACAACCTTGAAACTTGACCAGTATATATATGTTTTTTTGAACGCTTTACAAGATTATGAAACTTTTTCTGTATATTATGTACTATTTAAAAAACGAGCAGCAGTGTTTTATCAGGTATAACATTTTATACAACACGTACGTGCTGCGAGTTTTTGAATGACTTAAAAAATCATTAGTAATTCATGACCATTTTATCCAATATCGATAAAACAAAAGAAAACGGAATCGAAGGTTGTTTGCATTTGGGGATTCGAGTTGATCTACAGTAATAATAGAGGAATGCTAAACAACTTGAATGCTAACGAACTTGATGACATTTCGTTGCAAACTTTTCATCTGATTGCCTCAATAGTATATTAGCTTTTAAAAAGCTCGGATACAACCAAACAGAAGATCTCGGCTCGAATCCTGGCATTGGTACTCAAAGACGTTTTTTCGCCAAAAATCTTAAAGTAAATTATTTCTAAAGGCCCGGGCAAACGGCTACAACATTTGCTTCAACATTTGTTCGATTTTGTTGAACCTCTTAGAATGGTTGTTGAACGATGTTGAACGTAGGTGGGCAAACGGTTTCAACATTTGCTTCAACATCTGTTCGATTTTGTTGAATGGTAATGTTGAAACCGTTTGCCACCCCCTGACTCAATATAAGTCACGTGTTACGTATTTGAAAGACAACTAAATGCGCTTGGGTGTAGTCAACAATGTCGAACAGAGCAGGGCAAAGGACTTCAACATTCACAGAACATAAGAAATGATGAATGGATGTTGAAGCAAAGTTTAAACGCGTAAAACTCTTTCAACATCAATTCAACATCAATTCCACACGTTTCAACAATGTTGAAAAGGTGGAGAAACGGCTTCAACATGATTGCCATTCAACAAAATCGAACGAATGTTGAAGCAAATGTTGAAACCGTTTGCCCGGGCCCTATAGTCTGATGTTAACTCGTCAGTAGAAATGGGGGAATGGGGGAGGGGGAGGGTAATATCTGAATTATTGACATGAAGCATTATATAATGACACATGTGCCATTATATAATGTTTCATGTTCATTTGCATTCCATTGTTCTTCTATTCTACACCATAATCCTTCTGCGTTTCAAACGTAAATTATGCGGTATACAATGCTTTCCTCGTGACCAGAGAGGAGCATCGGATTGGACAAAATGAATTATTAATGAGTTTTTTAAATTTTGTATATTATATATTGTATATTATATTTCGTATATTATATTTTGTATATTATATTTTGTATATTATATTTTGTATATTATATATTGTATATTATATTTTGTATATTATATTTTGTATATTATATTTTGTATATTATATTTTGTATATTATATTTTGTATATTATATATTATATTTTGTATATTATATATTATATATTGTATATTATATTTTGTATATTATATATTATATTTTGTATATTATATATTATATATTGTATATTATATATTGTATATTATGTATAGTTTAATAAACGAGCAGGAGTGTTTTATCAGGTTTAAAATCCCGAGGGCGAAGCCCAAGGGATTTTAAACCTGATAAAACACGTTCTGCGAGTTTATTGAACGGCTTAAAAAACTCATTAGTAATTCATGACCATTTTGTCCAATATCGATGAAACAAAAGAAAACGGAAGGTTGTTTGCATTTGGGAATTGATCTACACTAATAATAGAGGAATGCTAACCAACTTGAATGCTAATGAATTTGATGACTTTTCGTTGCAAACTTTTCATCGATTGCCTCAGTGGCATAATGGATTAAAGCTCGGATACAACCAAGCAGAAGATCTCGGTTCGAATCCTGGCATTGGCACTCATGATCAAAGTATTTTTTTCGCCAAAAATCTAAAAGTAAATTATTTCTAAGTCTGATGTTCACTCGTCAGTAGAGATGGGGGGATGGGGGGGAAGGGTAATATCTGAAATATGGACATGAAGCATTATATAATGACACATGTGCCATTATATAATGCTTCATGTTCATTTGCATTCCATTGTTCTTCTATTGTACATCATCATTCCCCTGGGCCGCATTCAAATCCCTCCGCGTTTCAGCCGTAGATTATGCGATATACAATGCTTTCCTCGTGACCAGAGAGGGGCATCGGATTGGACAAAATGGTCATGAATTATTAATGAGTTTTTTAAATTTTGTATATTATATATTGTATATTATATTTTGTATATTATATTTTGTATATTATATTTTATATACACCTGTTTTTAAAAACGTTGTCCTATTTGAAAAAAGCAAATAGCAATTAGTAATTTGTAAATAGTGAAATAGGAATTAATTAATGGCACAATTTGCATTGCATTCAAGCGTAAATAAATTCACCCGACATGCTACACATGTTGAAGGCTTGCAGAAGGCATTATCAGAAGACAATCGTAACCGAACAATATGCCATCTTCCAAGTTTGAAAAGAGAGTTCGAGAGCGCTCGTGCGTAACGAAGGTTTTTTTAAATTTGCCAGTTTGAATATTAATGATTTTGCACAATTATCGACAACAAATCAACATCAGTAGAGCAACTATACATTGGTGAACCGAAAAATCCAAGACTCTTTTTCCAATCAGTATTTATTCTAACCCCTTATGACCTCGTCTGTTTTTGGTTCACTTCTTAATTCCTATTTAATTTCACTGTTAACAACTTACTAATTACTGATTACTAATTTCAAATAGGACAACGTTTTTGAAAACAGGTGTATTATATATTGTATATTGTATTTTGTTTGTTATATTTTGTATATTATATTTTGTATATTATATTTTGTATATTATATTTTGTATATTATATATTGTATATTATATTTTGTATATTATATTTTGTATAGTATATTATACAGCTGATCTCGAAAAGGTTGTCCACCTGAAAAGACATATATACTAAAAGAAATATCACGTGACTCACTATATATTCACTTTCCGGGCATGTAGAAAGTCAGGTACTTCTAGTGAGGGAAGATACTGCTTGTTTGAATTCACTGCCATATTACTTTCAAACACACCTGCCTTTCTACACGCGCGGAAAGTCAATATATAATGAGTCACGTGATATTTCTTTTAGTATATATGTCTTTTCAGGTGGACAACCTTTTCGAGATCGGCTGTATTTTATATATTATATTTTGTATATTATATTTTGTATATTATATTTTGTATATTATATTTTGTATATTATATATTGTATATTATATATTGTATATTATATATTGTATATTGTATATTGTATATTATATTTTGTATATTATATTTTGTATTTTATATTTTGTATATTATATTTTGTATATTACATTTTGTATATTATATTTTGTATATTATATTTTGTATATTATATTTTGTATATTATATTTTGTATATCATACATTGTATTTTGTATTTTGTATATTATATTTTGTATATCATACATTGTATTTTGTATATTATATTTTGTATATTATATTTTGTATATCATACATTGTATTTTGTATTTTGTATATTATATTTTGTATTTTGTATATTATATTTTGTATATTATATTTTGTATATCATACATAGAGATTACTTCATGGTTAGTGAGGCGTACGATTTTGAATAAAATCGTACAAGCGAACTAACCATGATGTAATTTTTTTATTTTATAAGTACTGAGATTTATTTTCAACATTAATGACAACATGCATCAAATATACCATGAAATGAGTTCTATGGTTAAACGATTCAATGATTAAAAAAATTCAATATTTTCTTTCAAAATTTTAAACAACGAAAAGTAGCAACAAAATCATGAAAAATACCGTTGTAAAAGGCAAATTTACTTATCTTCAATGCTTTTTTAAAAAAAAGCATTATTAAATGGTTAAATAGTCTTGCATTGACAACGCTTCGGCAGTAGCTGAGCGAGATTCCTCTAGTGTGAACTTTGCCGACTGATTCACTATATTTATAGTTTTTTCTTTTCCTTTTTTCTTTAGCTCTTTCTGTTTGGAAAGAAGGACTTGTCTTTTCAAATAGGAGGTCCTTCATGTCACTTGTTTTCTTCATATGTCGCTCAAAACCAAATAATTAACTTCAGAGCGAGAATAGTCTTAGCTTTCCCGTCTTTGAAAGTAATAAATAAACTGGGTTACAGCTAGAAATTTGTCAACTTTTCTTGCTTCTTTCTTGAATTCCAAGACGTTTTTCTATAGCAACATCACATTGGATATATGTTTTCGAAATAGCTTTGTTTTCTTGTGTTAAAATTACATTTTCAGTCGAATCGCTGTCAACAAACATTCCCAACATTTTGACCAAAGGCGGTTGAAAGTTTTCGCGCCAATGAGGTAGATTCCCGCACAAAACCTTTTCACTAGTGAAAAAAATCGTTCGTCCAATCAGATGCCGCGAACGATAGTGAAATTTCATCGTTCGCATCGCTGATTGGCTGTGACTTAAAACCGAACGATTTTTACATCACTGGAATTTTATACATAAATCTCAGTACTTATGAAATAAATTGTATTTTGTATTTTGTATATTATATTTTGTATATTATATTTTGTATATTATATTTTGTATATTATATTTTGTATATTATATTTTGTATATTATATTTTGTATATTATATTTTGTATTTTATATTTTGTATATTATATTTTGTATATTATATTTTGTATATTATATTTTGTATATTATATTTTGTATATTATATTTTGTATATCATACTTTGTATTTTGTATTTTGTATATTATATTTTGTATATCATACATTGTATTTTGTATTTTGTATTTTGTATTTTGTATATTATATTTTGTATATCATACATTGTATTTTGTATATTATATTTTGTATATTATATTTTGTATATCATACATTGTATTTTGTATTTTGTATATTATATTTTGTATTTTGTATATTATATTTTGTATATTATATTTTGTATATTATATGTTGTATATTATATTTTGTATATTATATATTGTATATTATATTTTGTATATTATATTTTGTATATTATATTTTGTATTTTATATTTTGTATATTATATTTTGTATATTATATTTTGTATATTATATTTTGTATATTATATTTTGTATATTATATTTTGTATATCATACATTGTATTTTGTATTTTGTATTTTGTATTTTGTATATTATATTTTGTATATCATACATTGTATTTTGTATATTATATTTTGTATATTATATTTTGTATATCATACATTGTATTTTGTATTTTGTATATTATATTTTGTATTTTGTATATTATATTTTGTATATTATATTTTGTATATCATACATTGTATTTTGTATTTTGTATATTATATTTTGTATTTTGTATATTATATTTTGTATATTATATTTTGTATATCATACATTGTATTTTGTATTTTGTATATTATATTTTGTATATTATATTTTGTATATTATACATTGTATTTTGTATTTTGTATATTATATTTTGTATATTATATTTTGTATATCATACATTGTATTTTGTATATTATATTTTGTATATTATATTTTGTATATCATACATTGTATTTTGTATTTTGTATATTATATTTTGTATATTATATTTTGTATATTATATTTTGTATATCATACATTGTATTTTGTATTTTGTATTTTGTATTTTGTATATTATATTTTGTATATCATACATTGTATTTTGTATATTATATTTTGTATATTATATTTTGTATATCATACATTGTATTTTGTATTTTGTATATTATATTTTGTATTTTGTATATTATATTTTGTATATTATATTTTGTATATCATACATTGTATTTTGTATTTTGTATATTATATTTTGTATTTTGTATATTATATTTTGTATATTATATTTTGTATATCATACATTGTATTTTGTATTTTGTATATTATATTTTGTATATTATATTTTGTATATTATACATTGTATTTTGTATTTTGTATATTATATTTTGTATATTATATTTTGTATATCATACATTGTATTTTGTATATTATATTTTGTATATTATATTTTGTATATCATACATTGTATTTTGTATTTTGTATATTATATTTTGTATATTATATTTTGTATATTATATATTGTTGATTATATTTTGTATATTATATTTTGTATATTATATTTTGTATATTATATTTTGTGAAAGGCGTAAGTTAGATAAATCCTTTCCTTGGTAAATTGAATTCCAAGTATATTGTATTAAATCCATTATTAAAATTCATCTGCATGTTGTTTGGATGCAATAACAAACCTATAAAAGCCGCAAGAAAGGTGCTAAACTGACTTTTATTCCATAAGAGATTTCCAAACAACCGCCGGTAAACGACGTAAGCCACCAATGGTAAAGACAGTTTTTACTGACTGTAACAACAACAAAAAAAACCCTTAAAACTTGCCATTATTCTAATATTAGAACGATTTACATCGGTTCATTTGACGTGATACTAAAAGTGCACTGTTAACAATAAAATATACGATAATTCTCAGTAGGTTGTGAAGTGCATTATAAGAGGGCTCTCGTAACATACAGTTTAAACAATTGTACTCTACTTGGTTTTGGACAGGAATATGCCACCAAATATCTAAAAACCTGACGCTAATTCAGAAAATATCCACACCAAATTTAAGAGAAATTCAACAATGAACCCTATTTTAGTGGTACTTCCGCTAACATAGTATGCGATAATTACCAATCCAAGACAAATGGAAAGTATATACGATCGTTTTTTTTTTTTAATTTCAGAGCCTCACATTTACCAGTATAGCAAATTCAAGGAATTTCTACTTTGTATACAATAATATTCGTCGAATCCTGAATTGTTTTTTAAAAAAAGGCCTAATGTGAAATATCTTAACTCAACATTTTTACTATATTATATCATATTACCTATTATTTTTCTATGTATTACTAAATAAGAACAGCATGAACCATTATAGATAGCTGTTGATGGCGGCCAATTCCAAAGCTTATGCTATTTGGGTAGCCATTCACCTGGCAATCTGAATACTTATTATATTTCAACTAATCTACTTTTTTAATTCTCTCTTGTAACTATATTATGATATTTATAATACAAGT
This sequence comes from Metridium senile, assembly GCA_949775045.1. NCBI lineage: Eukaryota > Metazoa > Cnidaria > Anthozoa > Actiniaria > Metridiidae > Metridium > Metridium senile. Next base: position 34,331,256 of record OX459095.1, read on the forward strand.
ATTCATAATTTAACGAGTATAAATGCTAACAAAAAAGTATAAATGAAATTTGGAATTGCAATTGAATTACCACCGTCCCCAGTTGTTAACAATCTGTTTCGAAAACCAAACTTCGGTACTTCCACGTTTTAATGATAATCTCAAAGAAAGAAAAAGAAAACAGATGAGAGCTAACGACCCTTTTATAACTCTTCATTCAAACATCCCTTGTGCGCTGCGGACAACGCTAAACAAATTGGCACTTTTTGTTCACATATTCAAAAGCGGAAAACTTTCAATTTGTATTGAGTCTTCAACATTAACAAGCAGGCGATAGATCCTTTGAATGGGAAATCTAACATCTTGCGTCTTTATTTGTAAAAATGTGCTAGGGCAACGTGTTAAGTACGTAGAATTAACCCAAATAGACTATTAACAGATGTTAATTCAATTCCTTCATTAATAAACATTAGGATTAAATGATGCAAACTATATTTAAGGCGTACCAATGTTAACAGCAGTTAGTGTCCTCGATCTTCATCTTCACTAAGGTAAGCTCTAACAACTAGTCCAACAAATATTGTGAATGTGTTGGAAACTTTAAAACTTACATGCTTCAGTTAAATGTATATTCGGATAGTCAGGTCATATTTATGAATATACACTGGTAAAGTTTCCAGGAATTTCCAAATATTTTCCGAGATTTGAAGTGGGTTAGTTTGGTCAAACAGACAAACATCATAAAACCGCCTTTTACAGAACTTTACTGATTGATCCACTGAAATTTCTACAGCAAAGATGTCAAAGATTTTATTTTAGTTGTTTCAATTGTAAGCTAATAGTATAAAACTATACAAAGAAACACTTCCAAAGCTAGATAATTTATTTTGTGTGGGAAAGTATAGGCTTTAGATTAAAGTATTTTCAAGGGCAGCATATATAAATCAGAGTCATATTCCGACTTTCCCCGAAAGTGAGGTGAATAGTATTGTAATATATATAGTCGCTACGATTAGAGACCATGTATTGGCCCTATGCAAAAAGAGCAAGGGACTGGGAATGAACAACACGAAACACCATGAACAATAAAATATTTCAATAATATTTTTCCCTTACTAAAAAGAACATGTCTGAATTAGTAATTTTGTAGAGTTCTGTTGTCATATATTGAGTCACTCCAGCATTTTAAGCTGGGCTCTTAAGGCCCAAGTGCAAATTTTAAGCCAAATCTTTAAATTCAAAAAGCTGTAACTTTTGATCAGTTTATGTTACTACGTTGAAATTTTGGAATATTTTCACTAATTTCGATGTGCTCTTTCTTATAAAAGCAATGATGTTATCTAATAATGATTATGTAAGGAATTGCCTTTTTGCATAGGGTGTATAGATCTAACAATCAGGTATTGACCATGAGGCGGATAGTTAATTTGTAGATAATCAGTTGGATGCCAATATTTATCAATATTTAAATTTTTACAAGTTGTTCTTGGTGTGAGTTTAAAACAGCGATCCACGGAAACCACCATGCATTCAGAGCGCGTAGAATTTGCTATTAACAGAAGCAAAACGACTAGTATATACAATTTACTTTTACTTTGTAAAAAAATAGTTTAATACACCCGAGCATATGGGTCTATCATGACATTAATTAAACATGATATTAACTATAGTGGGCTTGGTTATTGACTAACAAAGGAACTTTAAATAATTACAACTGCACTTTTCTTGGTAGGAATAATATTCTGTCATAGGTGTTCTCTACTTTAAAATAAATGAAACTAAAGTAACCTTATTTAACGTCGGTAACTCGTGACAGTGATATAATGAAAGACAATCATATACTGATAGACAGTCATATACTGATAGACAGTCATATACTGATAGACAGTCATATACTGATAGACATTCATATATTGATAAACTCGAGGACGACGGTGCTCATTTTACTTCCCTCTCTCCATCAGTGCTCCGTTTTACGGGTATTTAAAGCTACTTAAAGCTACACGGAAAGGAGAGAAGTCGAAACAAGTTATGCGAGATCACTGGGAATCGCACTCGGGACCTCTCGCACAGAATGCCGCGCACTAACCAACTGTGCCATCCTTGCTCCTGAACTTTCGCATAACCATAATGCCTTCTGTTTTGGCGATAGCTATTGTTAGTAGTTAGTTTCTTCCGTTTGCTGTGAGACATTTTAATTGATAGATATACAGACATTTTATACCATATTATATATTATATTTAAATGTATCGTTTTATTGCATCTTATATATACAGAGTAGTCCAAGAGTCATGTAAAAATGACGTAATTCAATTGTTTTATCCTTCTTAATAATTACCAAGTCATTTAATAAAGTCATTATTAGTAATTCAAATTTGTTTGGTTTGAATTAAAACTTGTTTGATTTGAATTGCAATATCTACCCATAAAAGAGAAGACATTATGGTTATTGTGAAAGTAGAGAACTCAGTTTTACTTTGTAAAAACAACTTAGTTTTTAAACTATTAAAATACACTGCAGCATACAAGTATTTCATGACATTAATTAAACATGATCTTAACTATATTATGGGCTTGGATGTTGCCTTAACAAAGGCAAAATAAAATAATTATAACTGTACTTTTGTTGGTAGGAATAATGTACTGTCATGGGTGCTTAAAATATTTTTTTTAAACAGCTTTATTGACCATATTGACAACATAAATTATATAGTAATGACAGAACAAAAAGAGAAACAAATGGTCAAAAGTGTGTGTGCAAAACCGGACATACTGTCCCATGCTACTGGCACAACCTACATAATGTGTGTTAATATGTCTCTAAGGGGGTCATAGTTATGGGTTGTTATGCCTTCAGTGGTGATTTTACGACCCCCAGTGAAGATTAGTGAGTGTCAGGGGGAGGGTCTAATTGAAGCCCGGCTAAACAAATGTTCGTATTTGTTTTAATTATTATTTTTAAAGATATTTGTTAAAATTGACTTCTAACATGCGATATTATTATTTTACGTCCCCCCTCTCCTCCCCCCGCTTCTATTGTGAGTCTATTGTGCGCTAGCATGAGCCAATTAGTGGGGCACGGTCAGATTTTTTTACGACCTTAGTTATTTTTTTATGTCCCCACAATGCATTAAGTGTAGGAAATGATAAGGTTTCTAATTCTATATATACAGATACATGAGAAAATATCATATGCCCTTGGCGGGAATTGAACCGAACGCATTTCAATTCATAGTTCTATATATTCTATACATAATTCTATATATATAATGCTTATAACCACGTTATATATAACCAAAACAAAATTGAATTCGGCTATGTTTGGTCTATTAGACGCTGAAGAGGTGTTTTGAGGACCATATGCTTTAACAGCATGTATACTGAATAAACATTTTCTACACGGACTAGATAGACTGTTCATTCCAAATAAATCTTCTCAATACATCATTTTATCCAATATGGGTGACATGGGTGGCGTAGTGGTTTACCGCGCACCTCTCATCGCTGTGGTCCAGCTATTATATATTTATGGGTGGTATGGGTGGCGTAGTGGTTTACCGCGCACCTCTAACCACTGTGGTCCAGTTATTATATATTTATGGGTGGCATGGATGGCGTAGTGGTTTACCGCGCCCTCTCACCGCTGTGATCCAGCTATTATATATTTATGGATGGCATGGGTGGCGTAGTGGTTTACCGCGCACCTCTCACCACTGTGGTCCAGGTTCGAGTCCCGGCTCGGACATGAATTATAAGTGAGTTTTTTTGATGTGTTCTTCTCTCCTATGCCACGAGGGTTTTTCTCCGGGATATCCGGTTTCCCTCCGCAAAAATGAACATGTGAGCAGAGTTTTGTGTGCTAAAAATATTTAACGTAGAGGTAGTGAGTGTGAGTCTCCCCAATTAGTCACTGGCTAAATAGTACATTGAGACGTTAAAAAAGTGATTTATTTATTTTATATAAGAGGCTTTTGACTGATCACCGATTGTGCACACAACTGTTATACCCGTTTCCACGAGCGTACAGAAACCTTTCGTTGTGTTTTTAAAATAAGAAAACCCTCTTCGGTTGTTGGAGAAACGACTGTTTTTACCTTTGACGTGCAGTCAGAATAGACCAGTTTCACGTTATCTAACACCGTGTACTATTGACAAAATGTGTTTTCTATTGTAAATTTGGGATTATTTACACTCGACGAAACATACTTTACAAATTACGTGTTTTCTATTGTTAAGCGGTAACATTTTTTTGTGCTTTGCTTGAAAGTTATGAATATTTTTATTGTAATATTTTTTTGCCTTTATAATAATAATGATGTTAATTAGTTTCTATTTCTATTTCGTATTTTCTATAAAATATTGAAATGCGCATGCGCCTTTTAGTTGATAGATGACATGGAACTGAAGTATTTTGGGACTGTTTAATGGGGGGGAGGGGGGGGGGGGGCTCAAAATTCAGGGGGGCATAATTCTATTTTCTAATTTGGATTTAAAAGGAGGGATTTACCTAATTTCTTGCAAAATGAAACTCATTAGCCCAGCCTCCTGACCATTATTGCACAGTCCCTAAGGCATGTCCGGAAAGAAAAATGCTATGTCCGGCTACATCTGGAAACGTATGGACTGTATGGACGGGGCTGCAGGTGTTTGTTATATCTATGACAATGACAAAATGATAAAAGTTTATTCAGTACCTTAGATATATATACATAATTTACAATTTTTGTTATTAAACAGACGATAAGGTGCAGGCTACCTATAATAACCATTGCTGGCTGACCAAGATAGATAGCTTACATAAGTAATTTTATATATATTATGGTCAATGTGTTTTTAGTTAGCATAATATTATAGAATAGAAAAAACGAGACGAAAAAAAGATAACATTAAATAGAAATAACATAAATAGAAACGGGATCAAGTATGAATTTTGAAATAAACATATATAATGTACAATGATCGATATGTACCATACATATATGATTATGATAACTAAGCTATCTAGAATTAAAACAGAACAAAACAACAACAAAACAAATAAACATTACACTGATACAGCTATTTCAAAAAACATTGAATACTGAATAAAGTGCATTCCAAGGCCAAAGGGAATTGTGGGTCTCATAAATTTGAAATAAAGAAATATATACAACAATATTTACTCCCATTACTAGCTCGTATATTGTTTTGATGAAATGCACTAAGGATAAAATACCTAATTATTTTGTATTTTACTTTATACAATATAACATGACCCAAAATGCATTTCGGTCTTGCAATGCACTATTTATGATTCAGTATTCTACGTTTTTTTAGATAGCTGTATACAACTCATTGCAACTGAACGTTGTCATTTCAAAGTACAAAAAAAAAAAATAACCAATCGGAGTTAATGGCAATATTGAGGGGGGGGGGGGGGGGGGGCACGTAATTTTCGGAAGCTATACAGGGGGTAATGGTATGCTGTTTTATAGGGGTTTAGTAAAACTGGACGAAATATAGGGGGTGGTGAGGTGGAGTTGATATTTTTGCCAACCAGGAAGGGGGGGGGGGGGGTTGTATAATATCTGGAAAAGACAACAGGTGATTATGCCCCACCCCCCACCTATACACTAATAAAAGAAAGCCCCCTTAAGGTTAGGATTTAGGATTAGAGTCTTTAGAGATTTTAAACAAACAATATAGTCTTCAAAATGTCAAATCAATTCCAGTTTAAAAAAATAACAATAATGATTAGTATTTTTTTAAATTTCTATATCATTTTTAACTATCATTTTTATACCAAACTTATTAAACATAGTTCAGAGGTTAATTTAAAATAAAACTATTTTCTTTATCAAGATCTTTTTGTAAACTGTTCAAAGGTTATTGCTTGTATGATCACATATCAGTTCAAGCAAATCAGACATGTCAGAAGTCAAATAATGATTGTATGATCGATAAACAGTAGGTTTATTCAAACAAAAAAAATCTAATTAAATAAATAGACCACGCTTTTTGTGTTGACTGATAATGAAAATATGTCATTTTTAATCTTAAAACAAACTGTTTTCAGATGCCAGTTTACTGCGTCGGTGTTTCTGAAGAAAAAATAATGAAAAAAAATGAACTAGTGGCTAAATTATTGCGACTTTCTCATTGTTTCTTAGGATATAATTAGAGCAAAACTGTACGATAATTAGCGCTTTTTAGATTAAAAACTAGCAAGGCTTGCGTCGGTGTTTCTACGAAAACAATTGGAGCAAAAATGTGCAATAACCAGCGGTTAAACAAGCGTGGATTGTCTCTTTGATGAGGAAACTGTACGATAAAATATAATTAGTAGGGCCTGCGTCGGTGTTTGTAAAAAAAAAAATGAAATAAAATATACAATAATTAGACATTAAACTAGTCTGTACTGTGTCTGTGTTTTTAAGGGAACAATTGGAGTAAAAAATACAAGTCTTTAAACGATAGCGAATAAACTAGTATAGACTGGGTATTTTTGGAGTAATATGTCTGTAATTAGATGTGTAACTGCCCTTCTGCTTGTTCAGGAGGAGCCAACGGGGGTGTTCTTTAAAAAAACTGTTCTTATAAGTAAGTTCCTGGGAATTAAATTCTGTACCTTGACTATTCTACGCTCTCACGTTTTTCATTATATACATCCTGTCATTCTGATATTACCTGGAAAACGTAAATTTTCGGGTAGCCCCGTTTCTCGTACCAATCTCAAACACTGATGTTTTGTTTATAATTATAAAACAACACTTAAACAACCATTTTTCTTGGTTTTAAAATTTTACCCGGGACCATTATTCTATTCACCTCTATATATTTGAAAACACTGCTAAGATCCTTTTTTTTTTTGGTTCTAAAAAAAATATTTTCCTGGGAAACATTATTCACGCAATCTATATATTTGAAAACACTGCTAAGCGTTCTTTTTTTTGGTTCTAAAAAAATTATTTTCCTGGGAAACATTCTTGGGCCAACCCAAACGTTTCCTGGGACTCAAATTGACTCATATCTGGCTGGGATGTAAGAACAGTTATAATTGTCCCAGCAGATCGTTGGCTCCTCCTGTTTGTTAGGAAGCAATTGAGTAAAATGTACTAGTGTATAGGCTTCACAAATTCTTCCTAGCAAAGGAACAATTGTAGTTTAAAGTGTTCACTAAGTGTGAACGATATCATTATTTACATCAACATAAAATCATTTTGTTAACATGTGAGACACAAGTTTATTGTCGTCCTATTTGTTTGAATCTACGATATAAAATAAAAAGGCAAACTTAAAACAGTACGTTTTTTGTACTTCAACCTTGTCGTAGTAAAATTAGCTCAGTCACCACTTTTTACTATAATGTTAAAGAGTGACATGTTTTAGAAAAAATAAATACAATTACATTGTAATTTTGATTTTCCTTCATAAGTTTTTTTTATAGATTTTGTTGACTTAAATTCGTTGCTCGTGAAGACGATCAGCAATCAGTTTTCTTGACAAGCTATATTTGAATATTTATATCTATTTCTCGGGAACACGATCAGCAAGTTTGCTTGAAAAGTTATCTTTTCATATTTATAGTCATTGCTCGTGAACACGATCAGCAAGTTTGCTTGAAAAGTTATCTTTGAAAAATTTATATTCATTGCTCGGAAGACGATCAGCAATTTTTCTAAACAAGATATCTTTGAAAATTTATATTTATAATTATTGCACGTGAAGTTTTTCTTGACAAATCTTTCTTGACAAAAACGAGTCCTCGTACAAGTTTCCTTGACAATTGTTGTGTTATCCCAATATTCTTAGTACAACCAGAGTGCTTCCTTTAGAGTTTTTCGTCAACCAGGTTAAGCTATACATGTTCAGAATAAAATGGATTTACTAAGTAGGATTGACAAAGAAAACTTATCAAGGATAAATTTATCGTGAAGTTGCTGCTTTTGTATTTGGAGAAATTAATATTTAATTTTTTTTATTTATATTTTTGTTTCACACAAATGTGGTGATAAAGATGTTTATATAAACATATACGCATTTCATTGTCTCAAAATTGATTTGTTAGTGTACACTGTTTGATGTTTGATACGCTAAAACGGAACACAAATGTTTGTTCGCCGAAACAATGAGCCAGTATCTAAGCGTTTGGCAGACGTTCTATAGTTTATAAACTGACAAAGCAATAATGATAGTTAGTATACACCTAATTCAAAAAAGGTTGACGGGGCGAACGGCGATTGGCGATTGAAATTCGTATTGTCCACGACTGTGGACAATACGAATTTCAATCGCCAATCGCCGTTCGCTCCGTCAACCTTTTTTGAATTAGGTGTATGTAATTTTAACATTGTAAAAGTAAAGTTCTGAATTAAAAGAAGTCAGATAAAATCATGATTTGCTTGATACGGGAGTCTTTTGGGTAACAGAGTACAAATTTCAATGAACAAAGTCAATACATGTCGAAATAAAATCATCATCTCACGCTTCCGATGAGGAAATGAATCTTTTATTCCTGATCAGAAAAAACCTGTACGCTAGTGGGCTTTTCTTAAGAGTTTTGATTGAATTAGGAAGGATTCTGACAAATAACTAACAAAGCCACTCAAATCGCGAACTCTATATATGTCATTCATTTCATTTAACAAAGAGAATCGGTTGTATTAAAGCACCCGCGAAATAACATAGACACAATTGGACGAACTAGCTGCCTAAAGGGTAAGTCAGTGTTTTAGGATCTATTAGCTAATTTAGTAAGTAAATTCTATAATTGCTTAGTATTTCATTACAGCAAGTTTCGTTTCCTTTTTGGGTACTTTTTAAAGCATTTAGCTGAGTAAGACCATTATTTCACAAAGACATTTCGGTTGCGCAAATGCTTATTTCTATTAAGAATTTTTGTCGATTTTCATGTTTGTACGTAGTTTTATAATTAGTATTATATTTGTACAATTATTTCGTTCTTTTCACTTTGATAAACAGTGTGATGTTATTTCTTTTTTTGTTTTGTTAAATTAATGCTGATTTTTAAATTTGCACTACATTTTTGTCAGCTATTTTATTGTTATTATATTTTACTTATTAATTGATCCATTATAGCCCATTTTTAAAACAGTTATGCGACGACAGGTATAAGATCTATCTCTCATTCCAGTCTACCCATCGCTTGATGAAGACTAGCACTAGAACTAGCAGTCGAAATGTCGCGGTCTAAACCATTCGTGAGACACGAATAACATGCTACTCATTTATACTATTATTGATTTTGTTTGTGTGTGTATTTCGCCTTTTTTCGTGCATTTTTTATTCGTCATTATATGTATTTTGATTTCTATTTCATTATTTTTCCAGTTTTTTTTTACTTGCATGCAAACAGTGTTGGCTCTTTTTCATCAAGTTTAGAAGCAATGAAAAATTTCAACCTTTTCTATTTTTAAAAGATAGGTAATATAATGAAATTTGTAACACCGTAAAAAATGTTGGCCCGCCTTAACTTTACTGACGTTTCGAGCTTTAGCCCTTTGTCGAAACGTCAGTAAACTTAAGTCAAAATATATTTTTAAATTCCAATTTAAATTAAGTTTATTGTATTGTATTTTATCGAAAAAGCTAGTATTTTCACGCTAGAAACACACAAGCAAAACATAAATTAACACAACTTTTATAAATGGAAACTAGCGAGTAAACTAGTATAGGCTGCGTCGGTGTTTGATATAAGCGATAGCTAATATAATGAAATTTGTAACACCGTAAAAATGTTGAGTTAACTTTACTGACGTTTCGAACCCTTCGTCGGAGTAAAAGAGTTAGACTGAACAACTTGTACTAGGTGAGTCACATTTTTATAGTTAATTATTTATCAAATAAAAATATCTACAATCATTAAAGGTTATAGTTCATCGAAGGTTTGGACCGAGACGCTCCGGCTGCATGCTCCTGGCTAGTCTTCATAATTATTTTTTTAATTTTTTCTTTCTTTCTTTAATTGATTGATAATAATAGCAATAATAATAATAGCAATTTTAACATCTGTGGGATGCGACAAATCGACGTGGAAAACTTAATGGAGTGAAAATCTACAATTACTAGCTGTTTAACTAGTGTGGACAGAGTCGATATGTCTAAGAAAGCAATTGGAGTATAAATGTATAATTACTAGCCGTTAAGTCGCGGATTGAGTCGATATTCAGGAGGAGCCAACGGGGGTGTTCTTTAAAAAAACTGTTCTTATAAGTAAGTTCCTGGGAATTAAATTCTGTACCTTGACTATTCTACGCTCTCACGTTTTTCATTATATACATCCTGTCATTCTGAAATTACCTGGAAAACGTAAATTTTCGGGTAGCCCCGTTTCTCGTACCAATCTCAAACACTGATGTTTTGTTTATAATTATAAAACAACACTTAAACAACCATTTTTCTTGGTTTTAAAATTTTACCCGGGACCATTATTCTATTCACCTCTATATTTTTGAAAACACTACTAAGCGTTTTTTTTTTTGGTTCTAAAAAAATATTTTCCTGGGAAACATTATTCACGCAATCTATATATTTGAAAACACTGCTAAGCGTTCTTTTTTTTTGGTTCTAAAAAAATTATTTTCCTGGGAAACATTCTTGGGCCAACCCAAACGTTTCCTGGGACTCAAATTGACTCATATCTGGCTGGGATGTAAGAACAGTTATAATTGTCCCAGCTGATCGTTGGCTCCTCCTGGATATTTCTAAGAAAGCAATTGGAGTATAAATGTATAATTACTAGCCGTTAAGCTAGTGCGGATTGAGGCCTCGTCTATACGAATCCGATCCGGCTGAAACCGCATAGAAATATTTGCGTCCACACGAATCCGCGTATCCGGAGGATTCAAGTAAAAGTATGCGGTTTCGGTGACCGGATTCAATGGATTCGTGTGGAAGATAGGCCGATTCGCATCAAAAAGTATGCGGTTTCAAAAGTATCCGGATTCGTGTAAACGGGGCCTGAGTCGATGTTTCTAAGAAAACAATTGAAGTATAAATGAACTAAATAACAATGTACAATAACAAGCGGTTTGACTAGTTTAGACAGAGTCGATGTTTCTAAAAACTATGGGTGTGAAAATGTACAATATAAGCATGGACAGAGTTAATGTTTCTAAAAGAAACAATTGGAGTAAAGATAAAATTTAATTAGTTCACTTAAATTAGTGTAGACATATTTGTATTAAGTATTTCTAAGAAAACAGCTGGAGTAAAAATGTATAATTACTAGATTTAAACTAGTGTGGGATGCGTTAGAACAACTAGTATTTCTAGTAAAGCAATAGCAGTAAACACGCACTATAACTAGCGGCTAAATTGGTATGAGCTTTGTCTTTATTTCGACTAAAACAGAAATTGTTAAATCGTACGATAACTTGCGTGTAAACCCGTGTGTCATAGTTTCTAAGAAAACAAATGGAGTAACGAAGTACGATATCAGAGGCCCTACAAGTGTGGGCAACGTCGGTGTTTATAAGAAAAGGAAAATGGGTGATAACTAGCGGTTAAACTAGTTAAAGCTATGTCTTGATCTAACGAAAATTAGAAATAAAAATAATGGGGACGATTTTTTAGACCAAAATACGTTTTTGTGCCGTTTTTTTTTTTCACATTTTGTCAACATTTTTTGTCCAAGTTTGTACATCATTTAAAATAAATATAACATACCCCAAAACCCTATCTTGTTATGTTCTTGACAGATATTTTCTAATTTGCAACAGTTAATGATAATCCCATATCACAAGAGTTTCTCTAGTGTTATCCGTAGAATAAGTTTTGAAAATTGAAACTATTAACTTTTTCAGTTGAAAATCTTTGAAAATTTTTAAACTTCTAATCCGGATTGTGAAATGCCACGATTCCCAAAAACTAAGGATTATTTTTTGCACTCTTGATATTATTATTACAATTGGTATGGGATACGAAAACAAGTTATTTTTAGTTCCCCAGGTAGGAAATTGATTCATGTCCTTCTGAATACTGGCTATGGTCAAACGCATTACACACTAAGCTACTAGTGGACCCTCGTCACGAAGCATTACTATTAACATATTTATGGGTGGCATGGGTGGCATGGGTGGCGTGGTGTTTTACTGCGCGCCTCGGCTCACCGCTGTGATCCAGCTTCGACTCTCGGGCTCGGGTTCTTTTCTTAGGTTTTTGTTAAATCTGATTTGTAATATTTCTTTTTTTATATTGCGACCAATCATTTCCCCCCCCCCCCCCCCCCCCTCGTTAATGGTCTGCAATGATCAGATAGGACGTACATGCTTGCGATTATAAACTCCCCCCTCTCCCCCCACCCCCATTCGCTAATGGTCTGCATTGATCAGATAGGACGTACATGCTTGTGATTATAAACTGTAGTTCTTAATATTCCACCATAAGTATAAAAAAAGAATTATCTTGCTAATAATTAAAAAAGTCTTTATTGTACATCGATGTTCTCATTCACCTTAACACTTTGCATGTACTGCTTGTAAAGGATACCGTGTTTAAAAACGATTTTCAATAGTGTTCTAGAGTAACATTGTAGCGTTAAAGTGCGGTGCTTATTCGGGGACGGCTCTTATTCAAGTAAATATAGTCGGTCCAGTACAGGGATAATAATCTAGAAAAGGCTTTATTCTCTTGTACTAATTATGAATAACCCACAGCTGTTAGCGTGGCGGTATTTCTTTTAAAAGTTACAATCAAGAGACCCATATAGCTATCGCGTAACTTAACGACTTGAGCTACTTTACTTCGATAGAGAGGAAATGGCAGAGTAATATTAAACTAGGATTATTGTAGATTGGACACATTAGTATGTTAGACTTACTTAAGTGTACAGTCTAGAGTTTATATTTAATGACTTCCAAAGTGTTTCGGCATTTTTCCATTTTAAGATTTCTCAAAATGATTTTTCGTCTTTGACAATTAAAATTGAGGTGGAAATCTTCTGTTCAAAAACCACGTTTTCTGTAATACAGCGGGCTTTCTCGGTTTATGTAAATTGTTTGTGAAAGCGTTTGTCTTGAATAAACGAATGAGCAAATGAATGAACATGATAAATGCATGATTGAATAAATGCATGATAAAGAAAAAAAGAAATGGGATTGTTATATCTGTTCAAAAACCGCGTTTTCTGTAAATCAGAGGATTTTCTTGATTCTTATAAATTGTTTTTAAAAGCGTTTGTCTTTATGACCGTATAAAATATTACACGCATGAATTATAAACACCAGCCTGCTAGATAGATAGTAATATAACCTCTGGTAGCCAGGGAAGCGTTTTTTCATTTTCAATTTGTTTTAATTCAAAGACGAAAATTCCTGTAAGAATTCGTAGAATGTTTCTTTAAAGTTGATAGGAAGGCCAGGTTACGTGAGTATCTTTGAAAAAGTTGTTTTAAATATTTTTTGACTTTGAGAAAAATGAAATATCTAGAATCGAAGCTAAGTTCCTCACGGGAATGATAAAAATATATATACCAATGTTTTCACTGACATCACTTTATATCCCAACAATAACCTCCATTTTCTTAACGACAGTATTTATTTCAAAAAGTTGTTTAACATTTTTTTTGGCTTTGAGAAAAATCAAATATCTAGAATTATAACTGAGTTCCTACGAGAATAATGAAACTAATATTTCAATATTTTCATTAACAAAACTGAATATCCCAACAATAACCTCCATTTTCTTAACGATAATAATTATTTCATGCATTATTCATTTGTTCGTAGCTCTATGGCATACATTTCGTTCTTGGAATTACATTTTGCCTTGGACATCCCTTATGTCAATTGGTGCATTAATAAATCAGGCTATGCCTTGCTTGAAAGAAACTGTTTCCAAATTAAAAGTTAGAGAATTAAGTTCATTAGTGAACACGTTCCAGAGTTGTGGCATTTTACGTGGCTGGCCGTTTCCGATCGACTCTAGAGATACAAGGTTTTTTAAAAAGGTTTTTGAGTGACAAACTGATGATAACGAAATACTCGTTATTCTTTACTGCCTTCCGTAAAAAAGCACTGTGAGCATTTCCGTGTTGGAAACGGGAGTTTATTAGGAATTAAGTAAGAGACTTTATGATTTTTGGGATAAAGGGTTAGCGGCTTTATGCAACTGCCGAATTGTGAGGATATACTTTATAATAGAGGAAGAGATAAAAAGAAGAAAAATCATGAAATCATGCATGAAATAAAGCAAGAAAACTAGGAAGGAAGGAAGGAAGGAAGGAAAAACGAAAGAAAGAAAGAAAGAAAGAAAGGAAGAAAGGAAGAAAGAAAGGAAGAAAGGAATGAACTTGTTTCTAGATTGCTTAATAGTAGTATTAGCAATAGTAATCCAAATGATAGATAATTTACCCATCTATTATAATAAAAAGATTTGTTTAATAAGTTGGCTATGCAACATTTTAAAGCAAGTAGTTGTTTGGGTTTTAATATTTTTAATATAATTTTACTCGATACACAAAATGTTTCACACTCTTAGTTAAACCAATCAGTTTCCATAGAAACCGGGACACACTCCAAAAACGTGCTCCCTAGCTCAACAATCTCAACAACTAAAGCTGTATAACAAAAAGAGCTATAAAAATATCAATTAGAATTGAATATATTTTTTATCAGTAATACAGCATCAGCCAAAATCTGCGTTTTGGTTGGTCCCCTAATACAGTACCGCTATTGTTTGGTTAGGTTTAGGGCAATTGTTTGGAAAGACTCTATTGTTTTTTAAACCAATCGTGAACGATATTTCGATTTGGTGCTAGATTGCCCTATTTTCTATGGTTATAAGACTAAGCAATGGATCTAAACAAGTATGATCAGGACTATATGTATTTTTCTATCATAATCCCATTTAATGTCTTCACATGACAGTGTTCGGGCCACGCTCATCAAGAAAAAGGTATATCATTACCTTAAACTATTATACAAAATATTGTTTTAGATTTGCTGCATTCGGACGGTATCTATAGCTAGATATATAGATATCTTTATTCAAAGAGGGTAGGTTCTTTCACTAATATTACATAAAATACAAAATTAATTGTTACCGTTAGGGCCCTAAAATTATCATATAACAATTTAAATTAAAACGAATCGTATAACAATTTATATTAAAACGAATCATAAAATTGATTTACCAATGAATAAATTTCTGAATTTTTGAAAGCCAAACAACTTTTTGGCCAAAATTCGTATATCATACCACCTTAAAGGAGTGATTAGTTAATAGCTAATTTAATATAGCAAAAGTTGGGCCTAATTAAAAACTACAAATTGATAGTTAGTTGCGAAATAGTAAATTAGCTGTTAATTCAGTTTGCAATTAAACTACAAATTCGAATTTTAATATTTATCAAACATTTTCACTTAGATTATCTAAGTAATCTAACTAGTTTTTAATTAGGCCCAACTTTATATTAAAGTAGCTATTAGCTAATCACTCCTTTAAGGTGGTATGATATACGAATTTTGGCCAATTTTGATGAAAATTGTTAAAAACTTGTTTGGCTTTGAAAAATTCCGAAATTTATTCATAAATGATTTGTAAAAGTGACCGACAACATTATGTTACTCACCTCTTTGAAAGCAACATCCCATAATATATAACAGCAATACCTTTATATATGCGTATCGCGAGCATATCAGACTCGCAGAAGAACTCAGTCAAGAACAGTCATTAAGGTAATACTATTATAAATGGAAACTAGCGAGTAAACTAGTATAGGCTGCGTCGGTGTTTGATATAAACGATACGTAATAGAAGTAAGCGTTACATACCGAGAATGGAGGCTATAAGCCATATATAACCCGCGGGTTGCAGGCCCAAGGGATATATAGGCTTATAGCCAAACATTTGAGATATGTAACTAATTTATTTCACACTTGAGAAGGTTTTCTCACAAAAAACAAAACAAAGACCGACGAAGTGTACATGTTAGAATTAGTAAGGCTAGCTATCACTATATTACACTGACTACCACTACCACTACCACTACATTATACTGATTGCCACTACATTACACTGACTAGCACTACATTACACTGACTACCACTACATTACACTGACTACCACTACATTACACTGACTACCACTGCATTATACCGATTGCCACTACATTACACTGACTACCACTACATTACACTGACTGCCACTACATTACACTGACTACCACTACATTACACTGACTACCACTACATTACACTGACTACCACTACATTTTACTGACTACCACTACATTACACTGACTACCACTACATTACACTGACTACCACTATATTAAACTGACTACCACTACATTACACTGACTACCACTACATTACACTGACTACCACTACATTACACTGACTACCACTACATTACACTGACTACCACTACATTTTACTGACTACCACTACATTACACTGACTACCACTACATTACACTGACTACCACTATATTAAACTGACTACCACTACATTACACTGACTACCACTACATTACACTGACTACCACTACATTACACTGACTACCACTACATTACACTGACTACCACTACATTACACTGACTACCACTACATTATACTGACTACCACTACATTACACTGACTACCACTACATTACACTGACTACCACTATATTACACTGACTACCACTACATTACACTGACTACCACTACATTACACTGACTACCACTACATTACACTGACTATCACTAGATTACACTCACTACCACTATATTTTAGTAGAGAAAAATGAGTACTCAGAATTTCTCAAGAATTTACAGAAAATATTAGTCAGCCGGAGCGTTTCATATTTTTCTTGTTTAAGTCGTTTTAATTCTAGTCTTGTAATTTTAAATAAGGGAACTCTTGGAAATGCCTTTTTAAGGCTACTGTCGTCCATATATGGAAGTGCAAACAAAAGAAGTCCGAAAATGCTGCAAAATCACTGGATTATTTTATGAGAATATCATTTAAATAATAGAATACAAATACAGATAAAAATCGGTATCAACTATGATTGGTTCAAGCATTTGCCGGTATTCGGGATACGGTTTTAGGATTATTGTTTTGAAAATCATTTATTGACACCTTCCAAGTTATTGTGCTACTTTTTAACGCATGCTCTACTGAGTGCATGCTCTACTGAATATCGACGTAAATTTTCAAACTTTGCGTGTGCAGGCAGATACATATTTTATAAGATGTGTTGATTTACACTTATCAAGAGTGTTTGTTTGACGGCCAAGCTCAATATGGCGCTCAATGTGTAGCATCGATTCCTTGGCGGAGTGGAGCCCCATGCCTAAGAAAAAATGGTAATGCATCGAGTTAATTTCCATGGCTTACCAAAGCAAACCCAAGCGTATCTCCGCACATCCGTGTAGATCGCGATACTGATCGACTGTTTACATTTCCGCGGGAATCGATTAGATTAACGTGCTGGAACCCAAACCTGCTTTTGTTTGAAACTTTTATCAAAGTGTTTTTTATCCACAAAAAAATCAAACAGAAACAGAAAACAATAAAAAAAATCCGAATTATACAAAAGAAAGAATACTATTTATATATGGCCAGTGTCTTGTTGATTAGCTTGTCCGCCATATCGTTGATACACAGTTGGCGTCTCTATACATTCTTATACTAAAAATGAGCAGATGAAATCCGGCGTTCATATCTTGGCAACAAAAAGTCGTTTAGACTGGAAATTTTGCAGAATTACATAGTTTTTTTCAGGACATCACCTCATAATCAATGTACTTGTATAATATTTAGGTTTTTAAAACTGATTGAAATATTTTTGATGACATGAATGCATACAATCAATTGCAATCACTCTATTTACAATTAATTTATTTATTATTTTTTGTTATTTAGTTGGGCTTTAAGGGAAAAGTTGATAGTATATTTTTGATATTTCATGGGGTTGGATAAAATGGGAGGAACTTGTAGGGGTTCATGTTTATACAAATCATTAAGTATATGAATGAATAAAGAATTAGTAGTTTAAACAAAATTATATACTCATTTTCTTTGTTTGGGAGTCTGGTTGTGTTCATTTTGAATTCATTTTGTGTAGGTTTTTGTGTTTTTGAATTGAAAAATCCTTATCTTTGTTCATAAAGTATTAATAAAACTGATAAAAACAGAAAAAGTTCATTAACCTTATTCTTTGATTTAGTAGTTGTCTTTTACGGTTATATTATTAAAGTATTTGCAATTTAGAATGGGCATGGACCATTTACATATATATTTGTATACATATTTATGTTTCAAGAAAAATTAATAGCTCCGCTATTAGGTAGTACCAATTTGTATATTTCATATATTTAAATCAAACAGTAGCCCCACGCAGTCCTTGACTGAATATATTTTTTTCTTGTTTCTCTGGGCGTTTTCTTGTGTTCTGCAAATGTTGATATATATATATATATATATATATATATATATATATATATATATATATATATATATATATATATATATATATATATATATATATATATATATATATATATATATATATATATATATATGTTGTATGTTTATATATGGTGTTGTTTATATGTATATATGTATTTATACATAGTAAGTATTTCAAATATTTTATATTATGCATATATGTTATACACCAATTTCAAAAAACATATTGTCGCGATTTAAGCAACAAGCTCCAGGCCAAGACTGAAAAGAATGCTGGTTTTATGTTGGTAATGTATTGTAAAATGACTTGTTATCAACAGAATTGATTGTAGAACAATAAAAATATGCGAAAAAATAAGTTTGTTATTAGTTCTCTAGAAAACAAGACTGACTTCAATGCATTACTAGCACAAAACCAGCATTCTTTGGTTCATGCTTTTTGCTTAATTAGCCGCGACAACTATTTTTTCAGGTGTATATATGTATAAATATTTTTGTTTGATATTATATTCATAAAGTTGTAAAAACGTCGACTTTTACTCCAAATTTTAAATACAAACAATTTAAGTAGAAAATGGCAGCAAAATTAAAGTAGGCAATGGAAAAATAGTCAAACCATTTTAAAACGAAATAATTTTAGCGTTGGCTATCAATTAGATATTTTGTGTGTGAAACTAATTGATGCACACACTAGTTCATGTCTGTACGTCAATGGAAAGCGATGGCGTCTGAAGGCGTAAACGCATATCTAGCTTCGGCGTCCGTCATTATGTGTAGACAAAGAAAAACTAGAAAAACAAACAACGCAATTGAGCAAAGGCTTTTTACTTTTGGTTCTGATAGTAACATAGTTAATAACTTCTCAATGAAGTCGGTGGAACAAAGAACATTTAACAGATAAATATCTAAATCGTCTCTTGACTGGAAAAAAGCC